>CANNZV010000345.1:108119-150416 GCA_947561585.1 Caprella mutica | reverse complement strand
TGTTCCTCCTATTAAATTTTTCCTTCAGTGTACCCTTCGTTTTCTTTAAGCATAATTTTTAGTGACAGATATTAAAAACTTGTTTGCACACATACCGGAAAACTTAGCGCACTTTCAGTAAAATATTCCGCAGGGAAAAGTGAATTAGACTTTACTAAATCTACATTCAACAGAATTGTAACTTTCGATTTAAGTGGCATCTTTACTAGAAGCACAAGCGGAACAAACTCCTCGAATCCGATTTTCCTCGGCAGATAAATTTTGCTTAATGGTTTTTGCAAAGAAATGTGCAATTTATAGATTATATTGTGGTTTGCGTTGAGTCAAGATGCTTTTCATTTGAATTTCAAATTAAATAATCACAACGTTCGCACATATGCACCAAAGAATCAAACTCCTAATCTCAACTTTGACGTAGGAATTTCGAGAGAGAAATGGTCTGTGCACACAGAGAAAGGATTAGTTGAATCAAATCATATATGATTTGTTTTGACTAAATTTTATGGTTTATCTGTGCGCCTACCTACGTGGTGAGTTGCAGGTACTATTTAAAATGAGTTAAATTGACGTTGGTTAAAACAAAACATATGTGAGTTGATTATTTTTAATTCCCGATGGTCACAACAATTACTTGTGATAGTCAAAACTACTATAGATGGTTGAACCAATTATATATAATGGTTACAACAACTGCAGAAAAAGGTAAATCAACTACTTGTGTATGTTTCTCCAATCACTCCTATGTGTTATATCAACTACTCGTGTAGGTTATACCAACTACTCGTGTAGGTTATACCAACTACTCGAGTAGATTATACCAACTACTCGTGTAGGTTATACCAACTAGTGTATAGTTACATCAACTACTCGTGCAGGTTATACCAACTACTCGAGTAGGTTACATCAACTACTCGTGTAGGTTATATCAAGTAGTCGTGTAGGTTATATCAACATCTCGTGTTGGTTATATCAACTACTAGTAAACTAAGTAAATGTATATCAACTATTAGTGTAGGTTGAAATCTCGGACCGCTTAGCAGTAGCCAAACTTTTTACATGACTTTTATAGTCACTATATTTACTCTATTAAATCATAATCTCGAGATAGGTCCCGGTATCAATTAGATTATACTATTTATTCTCTGCAACCAAATCTAACATGTTCATTTCTTTTCTAATTTTGCTTCTGTGATATGCATACTGTTTTGATTTTAGAAAATAATTGATCACCAAGACTAATCTTTGCTTTTTTAAAATGTTTTCGATCCGATGAATTGATATATGGTTATTAGTTGTAAATTAATAGATTAGATTAAATAAATAACTTCATCAGGTCAGTTTTTAAATAAGTAGTTAGATGACATAAATAACTTTACGTAGTGATAAATAGGTAGGCTAGATAAATTGAATTACCCGACTAGACTACAAAAACAAATTTTGATAGAATAAATCTTTGATATGCTGCAATTATTCTATAACTTAATGAATAATAATAAAGCCTTTGTATTCTAAAGTGCAATTCATCTTACTCATATGAACTGATGTAGAAAATATATACTAATAGAATTTACCAAGGTCAAATTGAAAACGAAATATAAACATTTAAGTTTTAGATATTTTATTTAGAAGAACAATTTGAATCCTCGTCACTGTCTGTTACGACTATAGGTTGCCAATTCCTGAAATAAGAGATTCGTATATCAATATATATAATAGAAATTCATAATATCGTTTATATACATTATCAATAACATCACCTACTCTTTTTTCCTTTTGTGAAGAGATAGCGACAGCTTCGATATTCTCTTCATGTCTGGAATCCCTAAAAGCATATGAAAAAGTAAGAGCTAATAATATTGCAAATATATATTTAAAAAGCATCTAACATTTTCAAATACTTACTATGACCTTATAGCATAATTGTTCCTGAACCATTCAAAGGAATTGAAGAGGACTCCGATGGTGGATGACGTTGATCTACTCCATCAATTCTTCATAAAGATCTGAAAGTAGATTCAGAAAATATAGAAAACCATATTAATAAAGAAATGAAGAGAATTATTAATTGAGAATTGTTTCATATAGGTAAATTATTTATATAAAATGTTAAACTATTTATAAATCTTCCGATGTAGTATAAATTGAAGTACCTAGTCACGACCCTCCCTACCGGTCATGAGCCCCCCTAGGTCATAATCCCCCCCGGTCACGAGTCCCCCCTCCCTGTTTTTTTAATCCTTATTTACCTAGTTAAACAAATGAAGAACTACTTAGATAGAAATAACTGAGAGTTGCTGATGTAGTTTGTTGTATCCGCTAGTTTGTTGTACTGCACACTTCATGATTGTTTAACGACCTGGCAGGGGAGTTCGGGGGGCGGCACGCCCCCCAATATACATAAATTTTATGTATAATCGGTAATGAACTACAAAAGTGTAAATAAGGATTAAACTAGGTAAATAAGGATTTAAAAACAGGAGGGCTCGTGAACGGGGGGGGGGGGGGCTCATGACCGGGGGGGCTCTTGACCGATGTGGCTTATGACCTACACCCGTATAAATTTAGCTCTAATAAATGCAATGGATTCTCCTTGCTAATCCTCATAATTTTGTTCATTATACACTCTTAATTTAAAAAAGTATAATATATCAAAAGGCTCACCTCTGGTTGGAGTTTTCACTGCCAAATCCCTGGACGGTGTTCTCCTTATTTGCTCCCCGGACGGAGTTCTCCCGGTCATAGAAAACTAGGGTCAAGTAGGTAAATTGCAGCACTTTAACTAACTGTGGTCTCTTATCTCAGAAACATTAATAACCATCATGGCTTCAAGGTACTCGTGAAATAAATAGAACCTATCATAAATTGATCTGTTGAACAATTCAATATATAGCTAAACTAATTTCAAATGGATTTTGAGACTTTCTTAATAGGGCCGCAATTAGAAATTAAAGAACCGAATTTACCTGTGTAACTCTACCTATAGGTACACTAACTAGTTTTGAAATATATAAATTATAAGAATACTTAACTTGAGATACTAGGATAAGTTCAGAATATCGGACGGTTCCACATTTTCGGTCGCCTAAGAAAAACTATATAATAAAAATAATTAACTTTTATTTCAATTAGCTATTAGGTAGCTATATACTACATTTCATACGTGACCGAAAATGTGAAATCACCTGATAATTTGGAACTTACCCTACTGCCTAGCCTATGTAGAAGGTATTGAGTATAGACACTGAAAAAACCCAGCTAGGTAGGTATGATGCTTAAATAAGTTAACATATAATAATCTAGGAAAATTAGTTTGGATATCAGTTTACAAACTGGAAGGCAGTAATCAAAATTTATTATTATGAAAAGTTATATACTGAAAATTAACTCTTCAAATAACTACCTAACCACCACCCTATCAATCCCAATTTTTTTTAGAATATTTAGGCAGGCATTTATCAATGTATTAATGGAATTGATTAATAATTAATAATCCATCGGCAGCGATAATACTATTTAGTGCATCTAACGCTATTGTTTGCACTTGAACTAAAATGGTATTGAGGAGCGTTCACATTCAACACGTAACACACTTAATTGGCTTTGTGGAAAGCATAAGTTGCCATTTAATTTAACTCACACCTAAACTTAAAAAAGTAGCGCCAACTCTCATAGTAAGGTAATTTATACATCAGATACATAGGATTAACAGTCTTTGTGGGTTACTTTATCACACTATGTCATAGTTGTTTTAACTTACACCTAAACTTAAACTTTCACAGTAAGTTAATTCATACACTGCAGAATACATTGGATTAACAGTGTTTGTGGGTTACTATAACACACAATGTCATAGTTGATTTAACTCGCACCTTAACTTCAAAAAACTAGCACCAACTCTCATAGTAAGTTAATTCATACACCAGATACATTGAATTAACAATCTTTGTGAGTTACTTCAACACACTATGTCCTAGTTGTTTTAACATATGTTCAAACTCCCAAAATGTAACTCTAACTCTCATAGTAAGTTGATTCAATCCATAAAATGATTTGAATTAACTATGTTTGGTGACACACCACGTCATAGTGGTTTTGACACACGTGAAAACATGAATAAAGTCAAACCAACTCACGTAATAAATTGATTCAAAGCATAAATTGTTGACCCATTAAATATGAGTAAACTTTTTTCTCTGTGTGTGGATGGGATTTGGTGACAATGGACGTTTCATCGGTTCTTATTTTCACAAAAATATTTTAAATGAAGTTGGATACCTTGTTCTAATAGGTAACAGGATTGTTCCCATGCAGACTTTGAGAATCACATTAAAACAGAATCAATTGAACCTGGTGGACACAGGATTGTGCTCCTGTTCGCAGAACACTTTTGTTTGCTCCTGCTGCAAACAAAAGTGCGCAAACAGGTTTTTAGTATCGGTCACTAAAAATACTGCTTATAGAAAACTATTTGATAAATTCAGCTGAAATTTTGTACAGATATGGAACAAATGTTGATAAACAAAAGGGGATTTTCCATTTTTGTAAGTCTAATAGTTTTTGAATTACAGTCTTTGAAACTTGGGTATCGGTCTTTTTGGAACACCCTGTAAAAAAAACAAGCCGCCGAATCCCTGAAAATGACTCACTGAACCCAGGTTAAGAACTACTGTTTTATTATTATTATTTCAATCTATTTTTTAATTTATCATTCTAGCTTAATCATATATGTGTCAATATGGAATATATTTGGTGTCTGCACACCTATCATGTAATACTGAATTGTTTGTTTGATATTTCATGATTACGGATCATGGTTAGGGATAAAATTGAATATTTTAATAACACAGCAGGAATTCTATAATTATGAATGAAGGCAATAATTAATGTTATAATAATTTGAAACCAGTCAGAATATATTTATAGTGGGTCGATGCAGGCAAAACTATGTTGACCCAATTCTATTTTAATTGCCAAATTTAAATGTTATATTTTATCTATCATATAAAAAAACTAGCGAATTCATGTCAATGATATTTTAAATATTTTCCCCATATATATGTCTTTGCAAATTTGCACAATCTCGAGAGTGTGCAACTCAGATAAAACAAAAATATTATACAACAGTTAGATACACCACTCTAGGAAACTTCTGTTTTAAAAAGCGCCATCTGGATTTGAAAGCGGGAACTAAAGCAACAGCATTTTGTGTTGATCATCTCTCTTTTTTTAAATTTTATTTAGCTGTATCTATTTTATCGATGTGAAGCATATTTTCCAATAAAATATTCTTCAAATTTATGAATGAAATACTATGTACATACAAGTTAAAATACAGTGTGTCCAGATAAAATGTATCCACTGCCTTGAATCTGCATTATTCATCATTCCCCGATAAAATGCATAATATGTTGGTAGGTACCATAGATATGTAGATTAATATAAATATAATATAAATTATAAATAGTACTTATAATATATATTCGATGGCAGCAGATACATTCTTTGGGGACATTATTGATGTTGTTGTTTCTCTATAGTTTCGTCTTTCAAATCCAGATGGCGCCACAAGCGCAATTTTGAAACACAAATTTGCGACTGTTCTGTATCTTATACTGCAGTATAATATCTCTCCAACAGTAATGGAGAGGATAATCAATTATTTATGCATTTAATTGGTCCATTTCATTCAAAATATGATAGTTAAAGCTATACATAATAACTTGGTAATATATTAGTAATTATATTAAGCTTGAGTTAGTTACTTAAAGAAAACTTTAACATAACTGCATGGTAATCGTATTTTAATTTTACTGGGATTACAAACCTTCTATCGAACGTTAGGAATTAATGTCATTTTACTGTAAAAATATCGTCTTTTAAATTAAATAAAAAATTAAGAAAAAATGTCCATAGTATTACATGCAAGAAAGCGCTGCGCGTTCTCGAGATTGTGCAGAATCGGCAAATTGCGTTGAACATATTACATACTCCTCATAAGTCATAAGTACACACTTATATATGATATTAAATTATTAATGTAATATGTAGAGGTAGGCAGCGCTACTTTGAAAAGCAGCTGCGATGCCTCTATATTTTCAGAGAAGCAACGGCGCTACAGCGCTACTTTTTTTTATTATTTTACGGCAATGTACAGTGTAGAAATTAATTGTTGATCACCAGAAAAAAGATTACACGCAAGGATAGGAAGTTAGGAACATATACAAAATAGCTACGAAACATAAATGTCTCGTGACTCAAGAGGAAACCTTCGGAAACTAGTGATGCAGTATTTAAGAGTGTCTGTGTAGAAAAAACCACCCACTGTAGAATACTGAAACTAATTACCTCTTATTTTCACCTAATACCAGGCCTCTTTCGATGGGTACACTCAAGTTTACGAGGGGCGGAGAAGTATCTTAAGAATGATTACAAAACGGCTATTGGCAGAGAGACAAAATGCGTGAAAACTCTTGACGGCCCTGACTGATGGGCTAAAGCTTGGCTCCCTCATGCCTCACCACATCGCCAACGAATTTGACGTCAACATGGAAATGGAGGAGTGATGATTTGTGCTGGGACCATTGGAAAAGGAACTGTTCGTATCATCCAGGATTCCAGAAGATGCGAAAATAAATTTTGGCTGAAAAGGAAACCTGCTGCGTTAAAAAAAAATATTTTCATATATGACAACGCTCCTTCTCACTCTACTAAGGCAACTGTGAATTTCCTGAGTAGTAATGAGTTCGTCAATGACAAATTGATGATATACTCTAGATTCAAACTCAATTGAAGAATTTCAGTCCATTCTGAAGCAGAATGTGCATAAGCGAAGACGTCAGTTCTCGTCAAAACATGAGCTCTGGAAGGATACTGAAGACTCTTGTAAGACGATAAGGTGTGATACAATTCAGAAATTGACAGATTTGTTGAATAAGCGTCTTCTGAAAGTGGTGGAAAAAAGGGGAAATCTAACCGGATATCGACTTAAAATTAGCAGTTAAACTACCCATGAACGTTTTTGCTAAAAAATGCAATATAATTATTTAAAATGTTTATTTATGCAATTTTAATGTTGTGAACCAAGACCTTGGTGAACTGAAAATGAATAACTTTTAGTAAAATGATTGTCGCATCCAAAATACGTTTGAATTACTTTCAATTTTCTTAATGTTACTTGCAATGTAAATGCACATTTCCTGAAATTTTCAAGGCAAACTATTAAGTTAAAACCCATTTTATTGAAAAAAAAACATCTGCATAAAAGCGTAAGTATTTGTAGTTGATCGTATAAGGCGGTTTTGTCTTAATATCAAATATTCACATTGTGTATCATTATTATGGTCGGACTCGTACTGTGAATCATTATTTGAATATCAGTTGGTCATTCTGCGTGGATTTGTCTGAATATCACTTACAATTCTGATTAGCTATCTAGGGTCGCGCACTTGTATAGACTTTTATCTAGATTCCTCAAATAATTGTAACATTTTTTTATTTAAAAGAAGCGGCAGCGCTGTAGCGCAAGAAAACCATAGAGCTTCTGAATAAAAGTAGCGGCGTTTCTGCTACCGCTATATTAGCACAGAAGTAGCGGCAATGCCGCTACACAAAAAGAAACCGCATTTTATAACCACATTTTATTTTTTATTTTAGCCTCTTAGACTCTTAGAGTTTAGGTAGGTATATACTTTATTAATTGTTTTATTATGCATATCATTCTTCCATTCGTAAATAGCCGTCGGTTTACGTCAATACTTCTATAATGTAGACTGTAGTATATACTTTTTGTTTAAACTGTTCTTTCTGTATCTATAAATACCTTTAAATTTGATAATCTTTTTCAGGTTTTAGTCTCACAATACCGATATCTATAACAATATTTATGCACTATTAAAAAAGGGAAAACCTACGAATAATTTTCTGAACAGCTTGATGCTCAAGGTTAGTGTTAAACGGTAAATGTAATTACGTATATTCACCTAATTTACTTTTCCCGTAATTTTTAGCTTGTAATTCTACTACCAAATTCTCGTTTTTATTTTGTGCAGGTAACTCTTAAGAAATTTCTTTCTGTGTAGCAAAGAATTTATAAGTCTGCATGAGCTCTAGGGTCACGCAGGTAAATTGCGGCCCTTTAATTTTTAATTGCAGCCCTCTCAAGAGAGTCTCTAGAACATTTTTAATCGAAAGTACATTAAAATGTTGCATAGCTATCAAAAGAAGCACAGTGAAGGCTATAACTTATTAATTTAAGTTTTGACGTGTGTTTTGAAGCTATGATGTTTCAGTTGTTAGAGGCCGCAGTTAGTAAGTGGGCCGCAATTTACCTGCGTGACCCTATCATGAAGCTGTTTGTGGTGGATTTAATAGAAATGGGTTCCCTTTGGCCTTCGAACTGTTGTTATTTGGATTAATAATTGTCTTTTTTTCATTCTTATTATGTTTATCTTTTTACGCCACTTGCAGTTTTAGAGGGTAGCACTAGGTTTATGCTTTCAAACTAAAAGGTCTTCGACTTTTGGATTTGTTAGGCTTGTAGGCTTAATTTACTATCCCCTTTTCATTTTAATCTTCCATCCGTGAGTGCAGCCTCCGGACCATAAATTGGGTCCTTTTTTATTTTTTTTAAGTGAATGCATTCTCGGAGTAGCTTCTTCTATATTCATGGGCATTGTCACCGATGGTGGTAGGTGGCTTTGTTCATGGAGCCACTTTCCTTTCAGACTGCTTCTTCCAGTCCCTTGTATTTAATTTCATTATCAGCGATATGGCCTTTGGTTCCAGAGAAAACGTTAAACCCCTACTTAAATTAACAGAGATTATTTATTAATAACTTTATACTAAAAAAATCTATCTTAAATTTATAATAGTAAATATGTAAGATATTCATGTTGCATTTATGAGAGTTTTTAACGAATGACACTATATAACAGTCATGAATTGAAGAAAGAGGCAGAGAATTTTTCGATACGAACAGTTGCAAATTGGATGATGACCAAGTTTTTTTCCCTTTTTGTTTCATTGAAATTCACTGTTTTGTAGAATAGCACTAGATAGGGAAAACAATGTAGTCTTAGATTGTTTATTAATATAATTTGCAATATGTTTTTGCACCCTGTTTGTTCATTTTCATCTTACTTCCGCAATTACTAGATTCTCATTCCGTAACATTCCATTGAAGAGTCTCTTTCATTCCATTCACGGCGTCTCTTTCCAATCTAACTGCTAGATCTATATTAAGGTCCTTTCTATTTATTTTCCGATTCACGAAATTTCGAAACCAATATATTTGCATCAAACCTATTCAATAACAATAACTTATATACTAATTTATATTATTAAAATTTATTTCCAGTTCAATGGAGAGAGCGAGCATTCGCTAGGTGGAACTCTACAGGTGGAACTCCTATGACCAGATCACTTCTCCTCACAAGAAAGCGGAAGAAACAAGCGACAGCAGTGCAAATCTCCCTTTTCTTAATTGGTAAGGACAAATTTCTATTAATTCAGTGATAACTGATAGAATTAGCAAAGTTATTCGTATCAGTTATGTTTCATAAATATATTAGTTAAAAAATGTATGAAAATTGTTTAAAGATATAATATAGTAGGCTAATTGTAAAGCCCCCAGTGGCTGTATCCTCAATCTGTTCAGGTGAATATAAGAGAAGAGCACAACAGCTTCAGGCTTATCATTTTTGTGGCTAATTGTAGTTTCTTAGGATAACTCTATGGGTTTTTTTTTGTGTCCGGTAGGCTTCATTTATTATCACCTCTTCATTTTCCTTTTTCGCTGTGAGTGCTGCCACCGGTGTCGGTGACTCTTTTTCGTCACATTCCTTGGTAAGTGACTGCAGTCATGGATTCTTTTTTTTTGCATCCATGAGCGTTGTCTCCGACTGGTGGTAGTTAATTCTTTCATGGAGTCTCTTTCCTTTCTAACTGTTACTTCAAGCCCCATATATATTCAATTTCTTTTCAATATCAGCGATATGGCCTAAAAACTTTCAATTAAATTGATTGGCAATTGTAAATTATTTCGTTCAAATACTTTTACAATTGGTAATTGTAAATACACAACTTATGGTTGGTTTCTGTAGTTTCTGAAATACTGAATTCTTAAATACTGACTGTTCATATCCACTCCATGGTGATACACGGTTATTTATTTTGCTAGTATTAAAATTTGCAAATATTCAGAGTTCTGGTAATAATTAATTAAACTCTTATATAGTTACTTGTATACAATTTTTTTAACATCTATTGAGAGAGTATAATGGTGGTTCTAAAGAAAATAGTTCATTATAGTTGTATCAACTAATTATTTTTAACTGAAGCTTTTTGTTTATAGCCTAGTTTGGAATTCTTGACTCATAAAATCATTAAACTAAAAAAAACGTTTAAACTCTTAAAATTTACTGATAATACGAATGGCTTAATTTATACAATATCCTAAATTACTTCAACATGTAACTTGCCGCTAAAATGAGAGTGACGTTCATATTTGTGACGTTCCTTGTGACGTTCATAATTGAACATTGTAAATAAAAATTAAGTAGTTTAGTGACATTGTTCAGTATTTTCAACTTTTTGACTTTCCTTTTTTCTATTTTACAGTTTCGTTCTTTGCATCTCCTTTGACAACAAATCTAATAAAATTAAATACTTCCTTCCATTTTTGAGGCAAATATGTATTACCCTTTTTCAGTACAATTTCTGTTTCCATAAAGCTATATTCTTATTTTAAAAAAATGACCAATATTTAATTAAAAGAAATTAGTAAAATTCAATTATCTCTCTTGTAGAGTTCTTTACTTTCGTTTAAATTAATTCGACTTTTTTCCAGTTAGTTTGTAATATAGTCCTTTGTAGCATTAATTGTAGTAAGTATTCTACGGATTGGAATTAGACTTTATCAAACAGTTAGTCTCGAGTAATGGAAGATAAATGTAGTGTTTCTATAAAACCACGTTTCTAATGCTAAACATCTATTCAACCTTATCTTGTAATTTCCAAAAATAGCTTTGTTGTCTTTTCTTCTCTCATTTTAAATTATCCTTTTCTTTCCATCGTTCGCGGTATAACCTCTTAATTCATCAACATAAAGAAAAAATTTAAAATATTAGATCGAGGTGTCACTCTTTTTAGTCCTTTAGTGAAATATTTTGTAAGTTTGATTTTTAAAATTTGAAACACACTCTGATCACAGTAAGGATTTTAATCTATCTGTGTTCTACTTTCCATTAATCTTGTTTTCTATCAAATCTTGTTTCTTCCTTGCCACTCGAATGTGGATACTTTTAACATCACCAAATGTGCTTCGAATACACATTGTTAAGGATTTTAGAGGATAGCGCTAGGGTTATGCTCTTCAACTACGAGGTCTTAGATTTTTGTGTTAGGTAGGCTCGTAGGCTTCATTTACTATCTATCACCTCTTCATTTTCCTTTTCCATCCGTGAGTGCAGCCACCGGTGCTTGCGTCCCGTTTCGTCACATTCCTTGGTAAGTGACTGCATTCGCAGAGTAGCTTTTCTGCATCCATGAGCATTGTCACCAACGGTGGTAAGTGCCTTTGTTCATGGAGCCACTTTCCTTTCTGATTGCTTCTTCTAGTCCCTTGTATTTAATTTACTTTTACGTCAGCGAAATAGTCACGATATGACTGAAGCACGACGTTAAACCCCTACTAGAATAAAAAAAAATATTATAGTATGAGATTAAAATAAAATCTATTCAATTTGTTTTATCTTGTTAATAATTGTTTGTAGCGTAATTCTAAGTCAATATCAGAGATTTTTTAATCAATTTGTTTGTAAACATTTTCAGATTCAAATAACTTCGCACCACTGCAGTTCTCATCAGTGCAGTTCTCATCAGTGCAGTTCTCATCAGTGCAGTTCTCACCACTGCAGTTCTCATCAGTGCAGTTCTCATCAGTACAGTTCTCATCAGTGCAGTTCTCATCAGTGCAGTTCTCATCAGTGCAGTTCTCATCAGTGCAGTTCTCATCAGTGCAGTTCTCATCAGTGCAGTTCTCATCAGTGCAGTTCTCATCAGTGCAGTTCTCATCAGTGCAGTTCTCATCAGTGCAGTTCTCATCAGTGCAGTTCTCATCAGTGCAGTTCTCATCAGTGCAGTTCTCATCAGTGCAGTTCTCATCAGTGCAGTTCTCATCAGTGCAGTTCTCATCAGTGCAGTTCTCATCAGTGCAGTTCTCATCAGTGCAGTTCTCATCAGTGCAGTTCTCATCAGTGCAGTTCTCATCATTTCCAGGAAGTCTGGTCTCATTCCCTGTGATATCCATTTATTCATGCTTATTACTTTTAGATTTTCAACGACATTTCTCCGTGAAATGGAAGTGCATAAAATACCGAACTAATTTGTGTAGTTTTATTTATTGCTCTGCGTTTGAATAAAATTTAATCTTAGGTAAATATAGAATTAATTGTATATTGTAAGTTCATGTTAATCATTCAACCCTAAGCTTTTACAAATTGTTCTAAGATTGATACTTCATGTAAACTAATACTAATCAGAAATCCTTAATTTTAGTAAGAATTGTATCGGGTAGTTTATACTTTAAAATAACCTGCAAGTGTATTTAGTCGTGTAGTAGTTTTTAAATTTTTACCTAATTCAATTGTTATCTTCAACTTTTGTAAAACACTATTTTTTATAAATATAAAATAATTATCCATTTTCTATTATTGATCCTTTATTTATTATTTTTTAAGTAAAAAACTAATATTGTATGATAGAGATAGAACTTGCAAGTCGAACGCCTTAGTTGGCAGTTGTCATGAATCCCAGTTTCACTCCGATGTCACAAATTAAGCACCAAAACTGCAGTAGGCTACATTAGTTCTGTTCTTGGAGAACTTTCTTTTGGTTCATCTCATAGAACTTTGTAACTTATTTTATTGTCAACGTTGGCGATGTGGCATTTATTGAGAAGAAAAATAATGATCACTTCAATTATTTTTAGTTCACTATATCACTGCTTGTTAATTGGTCGTGCATGCATTTAATATATAAAAATTTTAAACTGAAAAGAATCAGTTCACTTATTGATAAAAAATCCATCAAATTACTGCATTTAAAATCTAAACTAAATAGATTAAGTTACAACTTAGTCATAGCTTTATTTTATTCTTTAGCCTAAAAGAATTTTTCAATTAAATCACTTCAATAAAATCGGTATAGCTGTATAGGTAATTACTTATTTATAAGTTGATTAAAATAGAGAAAAACGCTTGTCAGCAACTTAATGATTGTTGTCATTAAATTAAGACGTAAGATAAATTATTATCATTTTAAAAACACAAATTTTAATAACTTCCTCATTTGGCCAATATATTGAATGAATTAAAAAGATTATACACACAAAGGACTTTGAAAAAGAAGAGAAACTTGTCTTATCGACGAAATTAGTCATCACTTAATTTATTGAAATTCTGAATGCAAAAAATCTACGGATTATAATTTATAACCGAGACAGGTTATAGCCCGTCCACAAATTATTTAAATGTGAAAAAAATGCGAAGCTATTAAAAATCATATCTTTAGACGATTAAATGCTCTTGTGTGAATGATTATAATATAAAATATTCGTGGAGTAAGATTTGACGAAACTAAAAGTAAAAATCTAGACATTTACCACAAAGTTGAAAACGTGTATTATAGTGTTAATAATATGGCCTATAGGAGATCAAATAATTTAAAGGTGTAAAAGAAGCGAAGTTATTTAAAATCATATATGAAGAGGATTAGTCTAATGTTCTTGTGTGAATGGTTGTCATAAATAATATTTTTGGAATTAATGAGATATAATAAACCTATAGCTATAAATCTACTTTTACCTCAAATTCGAATAGTTATTAGTTTCAATATTAGAACGACAATTGGTCAAAAGAAAATTGCATAAAAAACATACAAGAGTAAATCGTATGAAATATATACCAAGGTTAATTGAATGGAAAATTTCAAAATTATAATTATTCATTTCAAATTATAAAAAAATACATGTATTCATTACAAAATGAACATTGCATTGATGATACAAATGAAACTATATGTTTATACTTTAATTTAAATAATACAAAAATAATATCTAATCACTTGTCAGAAATCGGTATAACTTATTCCGTTGATATTTCAGGGATTTTCATTAGTGTGCCTGACGATCCTCCACAACGGAGTTATGGTTGGTGAAATCTGCTGGGAAACTGGGGGTTCTGGGGGGTTCTTCATAGAAACTCTTCACCTCCTGAATCACTGTTTCTGTTCTTTTTGGTTTTGTTATCATTTGCTTTTCCTGCGAATAGAACGAGTTTCATTTAATAGACCACGAACTCTTGTGAACTTTTTCAGTTGTTAAGATTTAGCCGCCCTTCAACTTGTCATGGAAAGCATGAATTTTCGACATACTGTTGAAGAAGAAGGTGTTTTGGCAAACTACAGAGTACAGGACGATGCATTTCTTCTCAAATTCAAAAACATTTTTAAGGTTTAAGGAAAATGCTAATATTAATAGGATAAAATCCATTCTTTATACTTTATGAACATAATGACGTCCTCCCATTTCGCAATTTAAAAAATGACGCTTCTGACGGAACACAGTGTAAGCATGTTCAAAGCAATTAAAATAACTAACCAGTCGGAGGAATTATCCGTAGATTTTTTCAGAAACGTTAAACACCCCCCCCCCCCTCTTGACCGAATCCTATATACGCCCCTGTATTAAAATCGATTAAAAATATCAAATTAAATTATTCCCAACTGCTGTGCCATTTTCTGATGAACATCTTAAATTAGGTATGTACAATTATTTTTGAAAATTTCGATGAAGGACATCTGATTATGTAAACACACGTACGTACTGCCATTCTTATTTCTATTGTGAACAAGCCAATTACTTATGTGCATAAAACAATTCCTCGCTGTATTTAATTCAAACGAGTAAGTGTTTACACGTATATTAATAATTAAGTGCTATCAACATATTTTTTACAAGAAGTGACAAATCTTTTTCATATTAGTTTACTGTCCCTTTTAATCAATCGACGTAGAAATTAGAATATAGCCCTAGGCGTAAAATGTATTTTTTCCCCCACCTATTTATTTTTTATTCAATATTATATTTTCAAATTAGTATTATTTAGTACATAGTATCTAATAATGTCAATAATTTGTAGTTATTACAACATTTTATTTATTAAATTATAACATAAATTTCATCTTCAGAGATACAATTGTTTGTAACGTAATACGAGTGATTATATAGCAAATTTCGGCCATTGGCACCCGGACTTAAAGATTCTGAAGAACCCTCTAAGAATTTAAGAAACCTAGGCCTTTGCATTTAGGCATCTGTGGACCAGGTGTATGGGCTACATTTAATTAAATAGGAATTTATAAATACTGAATTTACTCAATATGACATCGATTAGGCTATTCACTGCTGGCTCCAGAGGTAAGTAATTGCACTAAATTTCCAGCAGTTCAATTAAGTTATTTTAGTGGCACTACCACTACCAGGGTCAGGCTGGTCAGCCTCAGCTGCAGCAGGCTGTAGTCTGTAGAAACTGGTACCTAAAGTTTTCTCCAAGAAATTTCATTTTTCCTCATGTTCTCACTTCTCATAATCTCATTCTCAATAAGAATATAAGATGCATGTACGGTGTACCTAGCCTAAATTATTGAATATAAGCCAGTCTGCAGAGCCAGAGCTGGTGTAGTATTTGTAGAGATCTTTAATTCTGTTTGTAGCAAAATTAATGTAAATATACGGATTACGGCCAGTCTGCAGGAACTGGTAAACTGTTCTCCAAGAAATCCTCTATTAATTTTGGCTTCTGTTCTCAGTAAAATACATGTAAATATAGGAGGAAATTAAGGATTGTTCGCACAGAAAATGTTAAAAATGTCCCATGTTCTGCAGACTGGGATTACGGATTAATTCAGAATTGTTTCACTGTGTTTGCCAGTCTGCAGAATATGTGAGATATTTGGGATATTCTCTCCGAACAATTTTGAATTAATTCCTATATTTACATTAATTTTGCTACGAACACTTCTGAATTAATTCCTATATTTACATTAATTTTGCTACGAACAGATAAAGAGATCTCTACGAACACTAAACCAGTTTCTGCAGACTGGTGTGTTTGTAGCAAAATTAATGTAAATATACCTAGGAATTAATTCAAAATTGTTTGGAGAGAATATCCCAAATATCTCCCATATTCTGATTCTCTGAAGACTGGAACCAGTCTGTATTTTGTGGTAAATTCCATCGACATGTCTTCTTAAAATTTGTTCACATTTTTTTTATTGCTGAAGTAAAAAATTTATGTGATTTTTCTATCAGCAATAAAAAACCCCAAGTGTAAACATATTTTAAGAGCTTTTTTTCCCAGTGTTAAAAATGCAAGTGTGAAGTGAGCCTTTACCATGCAATGAACAAGAGAAGAACAAGTATTCAGAGTGAAAAATTCGATGAAATCAAAATGTCACTGAAGTTTTGTTTTTCTATTTCCAATTTCCAAATAGTTTCCAAGGAAGAAGTGTAAGCTCCCGCCTCCCTGTATAATAATGTATACCATTATAATTTTTATTCACTGCCTTTTAGTAAGTAAAATCACAGAGTTAGCTCTAAGAATCCAGTCTTCAGAATATGGGACATTTTCTGTGCGAAGAATCCTTTAATTTTCTCCTATATTTATGTTAATTTTACTGAGAACAGAAGTCAAAATAGAGGATTTCTTGGAGAACAATTTACCAGTTCATGCAGTTTGGCTAAGAATGACCTTTGCGCAATGACTAAAATAATCACCTTAACTCTTTGCTTACCCTTGTTTTTACCTGTTAAATTGTTTTTACCTGTTAAATTGTTTTTACCTGTTAATAGTACATTAAGAGGCGGAGAAAAAGAGACAAAGATTCAGATTTTTTGTCAATTGGCTAACGATTTGAGAGTATTGGAAAAAGCGGAAACTTTTTGTGGCCCGTACCCAAGTAAAATAGTATGTCTCATAAACTCACCATTTCTTTCTCCAGCTCTCTCCAAAATTCAACAATTTCTCTCCAAAATGATCAAATTATCATTAATTCTCTCCAAAATAACATTGTAGCATAGGAGAAAAATAGATTAAATTCGCCATTTGCAATTGAAGGGCTCAAAATAACTCTCACAAACTCGCCATTAAAATGGCGAGTTTGGACATGCTTTATTACTTGGGCCCGTACTGTATAGTCCGCAGAATTTAGCCTCTAAAATTATCTGTTAGCCTAAGGGTGCCTGCACACCAAAAGAGAGAAACCAGTCTGTATTTGGTGCACAAAATCCCACTGACTTTTTCAAAAAGCTGAAAAAATCCACCATAAATTTCGAGTAATTTGGCTGATCCACCAACATTTTCCCAATTTATCCACCAAAAATTAATGGTAACATAGGAATAAATAACTAAAAATCCACCGACTTAGTCAGAATATTATTTTTAAAGGGGAAAAAATTCCACCGACATGTTGGTGGAATTTACCATGATATACAGACTGGGAGAGAAAGAAAGATTGCAAGATGTGAGGTGAGAAAAAAAGCCGTAAAGAGTTATACCACACAGACACTTTGTGAGATATTACATTGATTTAGGCTACCATCCTCAACTCTCTTCAGTGAAACCATCTTCAACTATCTTTCACTCTTTAGTTTTTCTTTCTCTCTTTCTTGCTGGCTTCCAATGTGTGCACTCCCGTACATATCCATGTTAATCAATTCAATATTTCTTTCTTGCTTTAAATCTTTAGGTGTGCAGGCACCCTAAGGTATTTTCCAGAGTGGACTTGATTAAATGTTGTGAAGAACTAGAACCTTAGAAAAATCGTTTGCTGTTTGCAGAATATGAGACATTTTTAACATTTTCTGTGAGAATAATCCTTAATTTTCTCCTATATTTACAAGTATTTTACTGATAATGGAAGCCAAAATAGAGGATTCCCCAGGTAATAAAGCATGTCACAAACTCACCATTTTAATGGTGAGTTTGTGACAGTTCTTTTGAGCCCTTCAATTGCAAATGACGAGAAATATCTAATATTCTCAGGATTTCTTGGAGAACAGCTCACCAGTTCCTGCAGTCTGGAGTCACTTGCCTCTGATTTCTTTTGAGTGCACACTGCATAGTCAAAGAAAAGTGTATCTGTAATGATTTCTTGATAGTTTACTAATTCCTCATTTCCAATTTTCCAAAAATAAACTTTACTAATTGTAATGTTTGTAGATATTTTATAACTGGTCTGGGTGCTCAAAGACAAATTTGAATTGTTAGAAAATAATAGAAAATTAGAAGACTGAGTGATAAGCATCTTTTCTGTGATAGTACACTTATCATAACCCTTTATTTTTCTAGTGATTACATTTAGTCAGTTGAAATGAGTATGACTGAACGTCACTCATTTAACTTCATCCTATTTTGTATATGGCTTACATATGCTTACAAGAAAATGAATTTATTTATCAAGGATAGTTGATAAACATTTAGTAGTTTACTTATTTAATTAACTAATTTTTCATTTCTGTGATAATAAAACATTGGTAGCTATAATTGAAGTTTTTGATTGAAAATTTCTTAAATTTTCTTCAATTAGAGTAAGTTACTAATTATTGGTCTGTTTCACATCAATGGTCATTTAGGAAAAACAATATAATTATAATATCTTTTTCATTGGGAGCCATGATACCTCCAGTTATTATGGATACAAATAAAAATATAGTATTAATTATTTGATCAATAATTAGTAACTTGCCCCACTTAAAATTTTGCTTTTTGATATTATTGGTCATCTGATGCTTATATAATCTTTTCTTTTGCAGTCTTGCCCCGTTCTTTACTTCAGAAATCTGCTAGTTGCAACGTGAGCAGCAGCCGTAGCAATTACATTGACGTGTCAAAAGGAGAAGATGAGCAGACTTTCACAGCCATCACCGACAGAGCTGCAGCCACTATGTTCTGGACTGAAATAACCAGAGGAATGGCAGTGACTCTTGGAGTGCTTTTCAAAGAACCTGCAACCATCAATTATCCTTTTGAAAAGGGACCTCTCAGCCCTAGGTAAGTTGATGTGTTTTTAATAAATCTCATTATCCTGAGTCTGAATAGTTATGAAGAAAATCAGTTCACATCTTCAGTCGTTTAAGAAAAAACAGTAGCTATATTATATTTACTTTGTAGATCTCAAAAGATCTAATTCCTTTCTGTAAATTATCAATTTTTACTGGACTGCCCTGGCCTCTAAATTAGTGTAAAAGGGTGCCATAATACCCATAGATGAATAACTAAATTATAGAGAAGAATAGAAAATTTACCACTTGAAATATCTATTAAAATGTCACACAGTCATAGTGCCTCTTTATGGCGCTGTCTCTTTGTATTGGCTATCATTTTACGGTGTTGGAAGAATCTACTTTTTTCTAGAAAATCTCAACTGAATTTATTTAGCTATATCCAATTGAGTTGTAGCAATAAAATGAATATTTTAACCATTTCTGGATGGTATTGTTTATTATTAATATATAATAAATATAAACTAATATAAATTAATTAATTTCTTGATAAATTCCTGTTATGCCATGTAGAAAATATAAAATTTCTCTTAACTTTTATTAACCAAAACAAAAAAATTAAAATAACTTTTTTTTAAATATTTTGTTAGGTAAATCATACTCAAGAGTTTGTTTAAAGTTCATAGGTAGGTGTTAAAATTCACAATTTTTCAGTTGCATAACAAGCTATTAGTAAACTTTTCTTTGCTTGCAATGGTAACCTGGCCATGAGATGCAAATGCTTCATTGCTAAGAAATAGTTTCTTGTTTTAAAAGCCCAGTGCTACCTACATTAACTAATGGATAGACATATATTATTTAGACACACTCTAGAAATTATGCATCTTAACCCTTACATGGAGGGTGGCCTTATTTTGGGACAGGAATCTGTAGATGTGGCACATCAGCAAAGTTTAAGTTGAAAAACCATGTATGGGTTAATATAATGAAACCGTTGACAGATTAGGGTTAGAAATAGTCAGTTATCGCATGCATAGTCACAAATGCATCTCTTTAGAAAAGAAACAGTTTATTTTTATTCTCTTATTGATGTCCCTGAATAAGTTTATTCACATTTCAATCGAAGTGTTAAAAAGTTCCACCTCTAAGAGACCAGAGGGCAGGATCTTAAATTTCTCGTTTGTTCCCAGGTTCAGAGGAGAGCATGCCTTGCGGCGCTATCCCACTGGTGAGGAGAGATGCATTGCCTGCAAACTCTGTGAAGCCATCTGTCCTGCACAGGTAAGTACTAGCTACTCTTAAGGGCTGTACACACGTAAGGTTTTTTAAGTCTTTCCACAAGACTTCTTGCTAAGCTCCTCCTACTTTTTCCACAAGAATATAAGAAAAAAATAATAATTATATCGTTTTTTCTTATATTCTCATGGAAAAAGTTGGAGAAGCTTAGCAAAAAGTAAAAACCCTACACGTGTACGGCCCTTAAGGTTAATTTTCTGCTAGCCGATAAAACACCACATTTTCACCGCCCAGTTTACGCCTCTCTTGAATTTACGCCTCAAAAAATCATGGTTAAATGAATGGCAGCCGATAGAAAAGCCAGTATAGACTGCACATTTGCTTTCCATTCATTTTACCATGATTAATTGATGAGAAGTAAACGGGGCAGTGAAAACGCTGCATTTTATCTTCTAGTAGAGAATGGGCCTCAGACCCATTATCTGCTCATGCCGCAGTAAAGAAAATTCTGCATGAAAAAACGCTAGGACTTAATCAAAGTTTGCGTTTTGTATGTATACTTAGATACGGCATTTCTGTTATTTGCCCTAAATGCTCTGTGTGAAATAGGTCTATGGCCCGCACTTGAGCGTCTTTTTGACGTTCGTCAATTAGCACATGACACTAAAATATCATTAACTCTATCATATGTGTGCGCACATGCCTCTTTTGGACGCAAGAAAAAAATTGCTCGTGTCCGGGTTGCCTAAGAATGTCCTTAAACATTTAGCATTCTTGTGAACATATTAAGTCACTAAAAACAGAGTATGAAAACTTGTTTGCTGAGCTATTACGAGTTAATGACAGAAGATGTTTTTGAATTTAATATTTAAGTATTTTAAAAAAGTGGTTTGATCAGTTAAGAAAAAATATATAAGAATTAGTAGTTCAATCTTTATTTCAATTTATAATTTAATTTGTTTATACTCAATTTTTGAGTAGTGCTTCATTGCTATCAAAATGGTCTTTTCCTCATTTATTTTGTTTTAGGCCATCACGATAGAAGCTGAGGAGAGAGAAGATGGTGCTCGTCGTACCACTCGTTACGACATCGACATGACGAAGTGCATCTACTGCGGTTTCTGCCAGGAGGCGTGTCCTGTGGACGCTATTGTAGAGGTGAGAAGAAGTAACTTAACTTTGTATGGGGGAAGGAGAAGGGACTTAACTTTGTGTGGGGGGAAGGAGAAGGGACTTAACTTTGTGTGGGGGAAAGGAGAAGGGACATAAATTTGAGTGAGTTAAGAGGGAGAGGCTTAACTTGGTGTGTGAGTGAAGAGGGAGAGGCTTAACTAGGTGTGAGGGTAGAGGGAGAGGCTTACCTAGGTGTGAGGGTAGAGGGAGAGGCTTAACTAGGTGTGAGGGTAGAGGGAGAGGCTTAACTTGGTGTTTGAGGATAGAGGGAGAGGCTTAACTTGGTGTTTGAGGATAGAGGGAGAGGCTTAACTTGGTGTGTGAGTGAAGAGGGAGAGGCTTAACTAGGTGTGAGGGTAGAGGGAGAGGCTTAACTTGTTTCTTTTTGGAGATATGAAATTAGAAACTGTCTTTCAAATCATTACATAGACATAGGTACACTTTTTTATCTATAATTGAAAATTCTTTCCTTCCCCAGGGCCCCAATTTCGAGTTCGCCACCGAAACCCACGAAGAACTCCTGTACAACAAGGAGAAACTCCTGAGCATTGGGGACAAATGGGAGCCGGAAATAGCTGCCAACATCGAGGCAGACTATCTCTACCGATAGGCAGTGCAATGGCAGTTTGCGGCAGTTACTCCCATCGCTTTGTCTATAGGTGTAAGATGGTGAAGATATTATTTGGTTATGCATGATGCAGTAGAACTCCTCTATAGTGAATGTAGTGTCATGAGTAAAGAAGTAGCCTTTATAGTTAAAAAATTTGTTCACTATACGGGATAATTTCCTTCCTCAGGACACTACATTCACTATAGAGGAGTTCACTAGTCGGTTGCTGATATTTTAATTGATAAAATGAATAAAAAAAAATGTTTTGCCTAATTCACTGTATCTAATAAATAAGGGTTGTGACAATATGCTTTTTAAAATCTCAGATTCTGAAACTATTATACACGGTTAAGAATTAAAGAGTATTGAATGGTTCTACACCAGCGGTAAATAGTATTCTATACCCTTTCACACGTACCTAATTTTACATACAAATATGCTTAATTGTCCCTGAAATGTCTTGGTACAGAAAAATATAAAGTTACTCGAGGCTCAGAAAAAAAAATTGGCGCGAAAGGGTTAATTACCGGTGTTGTTCATACTGTAGCCATTTTTAAATTGATTATTCGTGCTAAACATTCAATCTTCACCATTTTACGCTACAATTAAATGTAACACAAGCTAATGTTATATGCTATAGATGAGGAGAAATAATTGTATATATTATAATATAAATTTATTAAGTTTATGTTTTATTACTTATACTTTCCTGAAGATTGTTGCTATAGTGATAACAATAGTTTATGTTATCTATGGAAATGATTTAAATTAATTGTATGAAGCGGTTCATAAGTTGAAATAATTTAGATATGGTTCGTTTTCAAGTATTAAAATGTATTGATTTTTATTGTCACTTTAAAATACTTCAGCTTATTAATCTACGAGATTTATACCATTATGAAAAGTTTCAAAATTTTAAGTTCAGTTTTTTAGAAAACCGATACCATTCATAGCAGACTAAAGAAAATTTGTTCAATATACGGGGTAGTTCCTTACTCAAACCTCCACATTCACTATAGAGGAGTTCTACTTGAAAAAGATAGTGGCAACCCTGAGTATGACTGGCAAAGACTATAGAAGTAAGGACAGGGATTGTAAATGGCAAATGATATAGTAATATGAGTAGGGTTGTGACAATATGCGTTTAAAAATTAGAATCATAGATCCTGAAAATATAATAGACGGATAGCCTTAAAGAGTATTGAATTATTCTAGACCAGCGGTATATAGTATTCGATACCATTATATTTCGTTTCATCTGTGATATGATTTTAAACGCATATTGTCACAACCCTAATGATGAGGAAATTTGAGTATGGATTGTAGAATATAATTAATAAGAGAGAGTTAATGAATGAGTTTGAGAGCATTGTAAGACACCACAAATGAACACCTCAGAAGAATTGGTGAATATGTAGAAAATTAATAAGGAAGTGATAGAACCAAGATAGATGATCAAGTAATAGAAAAGAAATGAAGTAAAGGAAATAGATGAGTTGAAAGAGAAGATGATTGGTAGGGAATGAGATGTATACTAGGGTGGGCCAAGTGGTGAGTCAGTGGCCAAAATAATATCGCGTCTTGCGGGACGCTAAAATCCTTATTTTTGGGTCACGTGACTGGCAATCTAGCGTCAGTTTAATGGAGAAATGATATAACTGAATCAAAATAAGGTTTTACAAAGTCTTCCTTGGCGTCCTGCAATCAATGCAACACTTCCTCTCTCTAGAGTAGTTTATCATAACTCTATGAGGTGGGCCAAAAAATAGTTTCGGTACCTCTTGTCATACCTGCAGGTATCATGGATACCAACTAAAATAAATAATATCTATATCTTTTTTTTCTTATATTCTCGTGAAAGAAGTTGGAGGAGCTTAACAAAAAGTCTGGGGGAAAGACTTAAAAAACCCTACGTGTGTACGGCCCTTTAGTTGTTATGAAGAAAAAGTCTACGCTCCTGGAGCAGTTTGAAAATTAACGTTTCGCAGTTCCATTAGGGAATTCAAAAAGAAGAGAATGCAGCCATATTCATTCCTAATAGATTCTTTAATACCTCCTATAAATTTAAGTATATGGATTTGATTGTTCAAAACCTGCAAAAATAGTCTTTCATCATGTAGTTACATGCTTTTTATAAAAAAACTGAGAATAAAATCATAGTTTGACAATTAGGTATTTTCCGTATCATAAGTTGTTTGGCCGTATCATAAGTTGTTTGGTGGAAATTACTAATAGACTACCCAAATATCTTATATTTGATGAGATATAAGTAAGTCACAATGGATTAATCCTACACGTAATTTATTTGGTCGGAATGAAAGATAAATTTCCTTTTACGTTATATGATTGGCCAGAGGATATTGGAACTTCTTTTAAACTTCTTTTTTAGTAATGGAAGGGAGAGTTGAAAGTAAAATCTAAAACAATATACTGATAATGTTTTTCTTATCGAATACATAGAAAAATAACAATACAGTCTGAGACTTTATTTGAATCCCATAAGCTGAATAATAATTCGAACACATCCGTATGAAGCACAGTTTATAGAACTGTGGTGTGAAGATCTTCTACGTTTCCCTAACAAGACATTTAACGGCGGACGAGCAAGCAGTGAGGACGTAAGCAACAGCAAGAAAAGGTAAATTGTTAAAATTTGTGTTAGGCTTTTTTTCATTTAGAGGTTAGCTATATATTTTTTATAGCAAAAACAGCTATGTTCCTGTACCCTGAGAAGACTAAACTACTACCAGTGTGTAGCTCCCAGGATATACATATATATAGTACTATATCCTGGTAGCTCCTATGAATAACAATTACGAAATAAAATAATGGAAATACAATTTAACCATTGCCTAGTTAGTTACTGACACGAATTTTTCTTAAATTATTAATGACTAAGTTTAAGTTGGTAGTCCCATGTTTCAAAGTGTGGTAAGAGTCGCCAGTCCACAGGAGAATTTACAAGATTAAATGTAAGTAACATATCTAAATAATAAAAGTTTTATATGTGGATGTACTTCTAATATTAATACAATTATTGTTAAAAAATTGAAGCATAACGATTAAAAATGAACTAGTTATTAACCACAAAGCATATTATCAGTAAGGTACTGCATTCATAGGTAGTTCTCACACCGCATTCGGGTGTCACAGGTACATTTGGCCTCTAACTTTTTTATTTGTGCAGCTATGAAATTAAAAACTTGTACAATGTATGAACTATATCAATATCCTGGAAAAACGGGTTGATACTTTTTAGTTTGTTGGTAAGATAAAATTATTTTCGCAGATTAGAATCCCTTCACTTTTTTACTCCACATTTCTGCCGAATCTGTGTTTGAAATAGAAAAAGGTCTGGGATAATCACATATATTTGTAAACGTAATGTCTGGTGTACACTGTACAGTAACTGAAATATTATTATTTATTAATATATTTAGAAAAAGAAAATTGATCACAATAATAAGCGAAAATATTTACCTACCTAATTACCTATTACATGTAGCTATGTTTTTAACGTACAAAAATTATTTATTACAAATAAAATATATTCAATGAATCTTACCAAATTCCTTTGAAGTTTTGTACCTATTTAATATCTAAGAGTATCAGAAATAGATTAGTCTGCCAACGAATAGGTATAATTTTCTACTATTAAAGAGATAGTACAAGTTTTCTATGAAATCTCTATTGAGGGGATACTAATACAAATCTAAAATCATAGAATATATAAATGCAAATAGAAAACGGAAATATTGTAGTGATCTGTAATCACTAGCTTCACTAATTATTATCAAAGTAAACACAACAATTGCCGTTTAATTACTAGCTTAAGTATAAATGAGTTTTACAGAACAGTAAAAATAAAGCGAAATACAATTTTAATAATAAATTTAAAGTAAACGCAGATAACATTACAGAGTATGAATAGCACTTATCTAACACATTATAATAGAAAGTACCTGAGGAAATATCAAACACCTAAGTAAGGTATTACAAGTCACTGTAAGTCTGTAACTTACCAATATACTGGCTTGATGTTGCACGAAGTAGTGTGTTGAAAGAAATGAGATTCGAACTCTAGAAATAGGTTTTTATATAGTGACCAAACAAACGGTGGCTCATAGGACAAATATGAAATGGTACACGAGTTCACTAGTTATGTTTAATATTTGAGAATTTATGAGGTACAAAGGTTAATTTTCTTTCTGATAAGCTTTAATGGGTTTCTACTTATTTTGAAAACAAGTTCGATTGATGTTTGTGAAATATTGAGAATTTACTAAGGCATTTATGATTATCAAGTTACTTGTAGCTTACTAATTCTTTGAGTTAACTTCAAATATTTGTGAATAAGAAACAAAAGTATAAACATGCTTCCTGACCATTACACTCTATTGATCAGGTTGCTTAATATTACTTACTACAGACACATAAGAAAATCGTAAAAATGATACTGTTAAAGAGATAGAAAATCGAAATTTAACAATGAAAACTTATATTCATAGATTGAAAATACATGAATTGATTTAACACTCATATTTACTTAAGCTAGTAATTAAAATGTAATTATTTTATTTACTTTGAGAATAATTAATAAAGCTAGTGAGCACAGATAACTACAATATTTTTGATAAAATATTATTGGCACAAATAATGATGGTAGCTACAAACAATAGAAGTATTATATGACGCTATAGGTACTACCATACTATGTAAGGTATTTATAAAGCAGTGAAACAATGTGAATATATAAAAAATGAATAACTATCGATATGAAACCACTATAGTTATTCTCTCAGAAAAGCTTCTCAGCAGATTTCACCCACCAAATCTTCGTTGTAGTGGATCGTCATACATGATCTTCGTTTCTGTTTTTATAATTACACTTCATTTCAAACCATCCAACGAGAGTTTTCTTTGCTTCCATTAAAAAAACACACCGAAAAACAATGGAGTGTAGACTAATGAAAATCCTCGAAATATCAACGGAATAAATGATAGGTATGATGCTAAGGTAATATCTTTGTTGCCATTATTAATGTAATGGATATAAACTTTCATGCATTCCTTGACGATTATGGCAACTTATCATCGGTTAATGGTGTTTCATATCTCAGATTGCTCCAGGACATTATTTGGCCCAGACTGCACCATTCTGCAACCCATTCTTCACTTTGGTTGATGCAAGACGGCACTCCGCCATATTTCACAAATGCAGCTCTAGAATTTCTCAATGACAAGTTTCGAGGTCGATTCATTAGCAGAAGAACGGAAAATCCCGGGCCAGCACTCAGTCAAGATCTCAACCCTTTGGATCTTGGCTGCTGCACAAAATCGAGTTTATATATGAAAAGAAGAAGATTCCAATTAGTCTTTTATACAATGTGTTTAAAGTTCTGCTGAAAGATATAACAAGGAGACCAAAAAAATTTTTACAAGAATGTTTTGAAGTTTGCTTCGTTCTGTCTTCAGGCTGGAGGAGGTTATTTTCAACAACTTTGTTAGGGAATCAGGAGATGTGCCTCATATGCTATAGGAATAAATGTTTAATAATAATACTTTCTTTTCCATCAAAGTGGTGTATCTATGATGACAATTGAAGCATTAGAAGTGCTTCTAATTCGCAATTTAAAAATGTGGTTTCTGATGGAACACTATGTATGTATTTTATAGTCCATATGCTGTATTTAAAGTCTAATGGAATGTCAGTGAATAACTTTTAATCACAATATTCAATCATTGGCTGCAGCGAAAATTATTAAACAATATTATTCATTATACACTGTGTTCCATAGATACGCCATTTTTACATTGCGAATTAGAAGCATTTAAAATAAGTCAAATATCATTATAGATACACCGCTTTGAAGGAAAAGAAAGGATTTTTATTATTATTAAACACTTATTCTCTTATATCATATGAGACACATTTCCTGAGGTCCTACAAAAGTTGTTGAAAATGATCCCTTCCAGTCTAAAGACAGAACGACGCACACTTCAGAACATTCTTGCATACTTTCTTGAGTCTTCATGTTTTATCTTTGAGCAACATGTGAATACATCGTATAATAGACTCATTGGAATCTGTTTTTTTTTATATAAACTCGAGTTTGTGAAGCAGCCCATATGTGAAAGTTCAAAGGGTTGAGATCTGGACTGTGTGCTGAACAGAAATTTTATTTCCGTACTTCTGCTAATCACTCGACCTCGAAACTTTTCCTTAAAAATTCTAAAGCTGCATTTGTGCAATAACCATAGTGAAGAAGTTACAGGCTGGGACAAATAATGTGCTGGAGCAATCAGAATTTTGATGACAAGTTGCCATATTCGTCAAAGAATGATGCATGAACAGTTGAAACAATTCCATTAATAATTGCAACGAAGATAAACATAAACATAAAGATAAACATAAACAACCTTAGCATCATACCTATTATTTGTTTTCCAGATATTACGATGATTTTCATTCGAATTTTTTCGATGTGTTTTTGATGGAAGCAAAAGAACTTCTCATCTGTCAAACCGATTTAATTGGTAATGTTGGATTGTTTCTGCAGAATCCACTGACATAACTGCTAATTTCAATAATGGTTGAACTGAAGTGTAATGATAAAAACGGAAATAAAGTTAATGTACGAGGTTCCTCCACCACATGGGTTTGGTGGGTGAAATCTTTTGAAAAGCTTTTCTGAGAGAGCAACTGGGGGTTTCTTCAAAGAAACTATTCACCTCCAAGTCACTACTTCTGTTCTTCATGGTTTTGTTTTCATTTGCTTTTTCTTGTGAATATTGTGAATAGAACCAGTCTTTTTCAGGTGATAAGATTTTGCTGCCCTTTCACTTATCTTGAAATGTAGCATGAATTCTCTGCGTACTGTTGAAGGAGAAGGTGTTTGAAAAACTGCAGGACAATTCATTTCTTCTCCGATTCAGAAACTTTTTAAGGTTGAAGATCAATGCTAATATTAATAGGGTGATTAAAATTAATTCTTCATTAACAAAATGGCGTAAAATAAGACTTGAAGTATTAAATACATAATACAAATCGCAATTTAAAAATGACACTTCAGATAGAACATGTTCAAAGCAATTAAAAAGTAATCAAATAATTTACATTTCTTCAATTTTGAGAATTAATCTGTATATTTTTATTAATTCGTAGATTTATTTTAAGACAAAAATTCAGACCTTAAGGGGGGGCATCTGCTCCAGTTGCCCCCCCCCCCCTTGTTTACGCGCCTGCTACATTGGTTAACATTTTCACTCTGGAATAAATTTAAATGTTACCTAAATAGAAAATGAAGAGAATGTATACATAGTTATAAATTAAATTTATCAATTTAAAAATGGCACTGATTATTTAAACTTTAAAATGTCACCTCTTATGTCTATAATACAACTAATCAATAACTCCTAAGATTAGAAGTTTAGAAACTTCCTCTATAAACTTCTTGGAGCAATTGTCTCAGGAGAAAAAAAAAATACACTTTGTCATCTTTATCTGTACATACAATTCCTTGTGTGACTGTTTATCCTTTTTTCCTTGAAATCATAAAATAACCGTTTTAGCAATGACAGAGATAAAATAATCAGATTCTTATTGTTCAAGATCACTGTTTGTTTGACACTTCACCACTTTTCGATGATCACTTGACACGTCACGTTCTGGTTTCACTTGCACTGAACTTTACATCGAAAATAAAAATATGTACATTTACAGTTATATGTTTATATATATTGAAAGTTTTAGGTTCTACGTCCCCCAGATACTTATTAATGCATCTACAGTCCTAGACGGAAGGGCTGAAGCTCCTAGCCTGGGCGAAATATGAAACATAAATGCTTAAAGGTCCTCTCCAGGCTCCGGGAAAAAATTGAGTTTATAACATAATATTATAGAACTAAGGTCTACGATCATTATTCTGAAAACCGCATACAATTCGGTTCAGTATATATTTTATAATTTGTTTTTAAAGTTTTTTAATACTCTGTGAGCAACAATTGAGCGAATCACTAATCTGATGCTAAAGAAGAAGATTGTACACTCTTTGTTTTGATTACAAATTTTAATTTTATAAACAAACCATGCGTTTTCGGCCTTTATTTAAATTATTTTAGATAATAATTGTTTCCTATAGTATATAAACGTTTCTATTATAAGTTCATTCAATTTTATAACTTTACATGAATATTAAATGGATTCATTAAACCTAATGCCTAGTTGACAATTCAAACAAATGGTGTACATTCTTTTTCTTCAGGCTGAAAATGTCTTAAATTAGTAAGTCGGAAGTAAAATAGGTTTTGTAGAGTTTTTATTATAAAAATCTTTAAAAGCATATAAAATTAAAAATATGCTACCAAATTCGATGCAGTTTGCAGCAAAATGATTAGAAACATTAGCCTCGTTGAATTAGGCAATACAAATATTTGCTTGGAGGGGACCTTTAAAGGAGTTCGCGGGATATGAACCCTGGACCTTTAGACTTTTAGAGTACTGTGCCTGAGATCTATCGACTACACTACATATTTATTAATAAAAATAGTTTAAAACCGTGACAGTCCCCCGGGGAATGTCTCCCTCTTTTATTGTATATGCTTGATTTTCTCAGACTTGATTATACTATAAAAATAAAATAAAATTACTTTTCGAATCCCCCCTCTCCCCCCTCCAAAAACCGCAAAATTTAGACTTTTTTAGAATCCCTATCGATATTAATATAAGACATATTACTTCAGATATATTATAAAGAAGACTCTCAATGTAATCATATACTTCTCCCTCATTTCTTGTCCTAGAGACATTGGGTTTGTTTCATTTTGTTCAGAATTTTGTACTCTACTTTAATATGTTTCGTTTCATCAAATTCGCACTCTCAATTTTTTTATTAGATTTTTTTGTTGAAATATGGTTACATTTCCACATATCCTTTTCTTACAAGTTGCGAAATAACACATCAACTGAGCGTCCTTTTGTAGACAACTGAATTCTGAAACACCATGTCTCCAAGTCCAAAATTGAAGATGAAATGGGCTTTAGAAGTTGGAAAATCAAAGGTTTTCAGAACGGCCAATTTTCGATTTTTTATTATTGCAGCAGTACTTTAATGATTACAAGAAAAATACTAGAAACAAACAAATACTACTTCATAGCATACCTTTTTTTGCTTCTCCCAGCTTTTCCCCTCCGTTTTTTGAGGCAATTGAAGACAACTTTCATACATAATGATTTTACACATGATTTGGGACATTATAAGGTGACTTTTTATGCAAAAATTTATTTATGAAAATTACCTCAAATTTCGACGAAACCCTTTCCTTAATAGGGTAACCATCGTTCGATTATCGCGCGTTTGAATGATATGGATTTTTTTAGTATATGCATTTAATTGTTACACTTCATAGGGTAATTATCAATTAAAACAACAAAAAATAATATGCTAAATAATAAAATTTCTTAACAAGAAACTAAGCTTCAGCAGACAACACTAAATGTGTTGTCTACACTAATTGTGTTGTCTACACTAATTGTGTTGTCTACACTAATTGTGTTGTCTACACTAATTGTGTTGTCTACACTAATTGTGTTGTCTACACTAATTGTGTTGTCTACACTAATTGTGTTGTCTACACTAATTGTGTTGTCTACACTAATTGTGTTGTCTACACTAATTGTGTTGTCTACACTAATTGTGTTGTCTACACTAATTGTGTTGTCTACACTAATTGTGTTGTCTACACTAATTGTGTTGTCTACACTAATTGTGTTGTCTACACTAATTGTGTTGTCTACACTAATTGTGTTGTCTACACTAATTGTGTTGTCTACACTAATTGTGTTGTCTACACTAATTGTGTTGTCTACACTAATTGTGTTGTCTACACTAATTGTGTTGTCTACACTAATTGTGTTGTCTACACTAATTGTGTTGTCTACACTAATTGTGTTGTCTACACTAATTGTGTTGTCTACACTAATTGTGTTGTCTACACTAATTGTGTTGTCTACACTAATTGTGTTGTCTACACTAATTGTGTTGTCTACACTAATTGTGTTGTCTACACTAATTGTGTTGTCTACACTAATTGTGTTGTCTACACTAAATGTGTTGTCTACACTAAATGTGTTGTCTACACTAAATGTGTTGTCTACACTAAATGTGTTGTCTACACTAAATGTGTTGTCTACACTAAATGTGTTGTCTACACTAATTGTGTTGTCTACACTAATTGTGTTGTCTACACTAATTGTGTTGTCTACACTAATTGTGTTGTCTACACTAATTGTGTTGTCTACACTAATTGTGTTGTCTACACTAATTGTGTTGTCTACACTAAATGTGTTGTCTACACTAAATGTGTTTCAAAATGTGGAATGTTATACAATTAAATGTAACAATTTTTTTGTTTAAAAAACAATATGATTTTTCATTAAAAACAAGACGATTAAATGCATAAAGTAAAACATATATCGTCAGTTTCTTATGTTATACATACACATTTTTTCAAACTTAACAAACCAATAATCTAATAAAAACATTTTACTTTACAGCTTGAGAGACGAAAACACATTTCTACGAAACTCAAAATTTGGACGATGATTATTATTTTAGGTGAATGGTCAGATTATGATTATTGCTTGCCTATGCACGGAGTGATTGGTGTTAAAAAACCCAATCGGCTTGCTGAAAATGATAAATATCTCATAGGTAAAATTTGTAATTTGAAGCGTTTATATGCAAACGTTATTTCATCGGCCACGAGGCAAAAATGGATTCAGAAATTAGAAAGTTACAAAGAAACTGCTCAGGACACAGCTTCCACGTGCATTATTTGCGATAAAAAAGATGAAGGAGATTTTGTGATACTGCTGGAGTGCACCCACATGTTCTGCACACCTTGCATCAAATATTGGTTTGGACCTAACAGCAGTACATTTAAGTAAGTCTTACTTTATAGTACTGGAAATATTAAATAAAATCTTATATTTTATCAAGTAAAGAATTCATATTTACCCATACCGAAAGTTATGGGGAAGCCGTTAAAATTGGATTGGCATTATCTCATCTTTGGTGGGCTCTTCATAACTTATTCTTTCGGTAAAGGACTACAGGCTTTCCTTGCTCTTATCACTCTCATGACAATCTAGTAAAGTGTGGGACACTTCACTCGATAGTAACTTTGATAATTTGATCGTTTTCCGCTATCTGATTTCACCGTATAGCTTAATCAAGAGGGCTAGACTATAATTTTTTATGGTAAATATTAAATAATGTATATTACGTACCATATAATTATGTTTCAAATGATCCCACTTTCATAAGTTATGGCGAAAACCGCTAAATTGAAAACGACCAACGAAATTACTTAAGTTCCTTCTAAAAAAGTTCCTATATCAGGAGAAATAAAAGCGAGACATGTCCCACACTTATTCGATTGCCATAAGAGATTTACAGAAGGGCTTAGAACACCATGTTTTTTAACTAGAACTAACTTTTATCTTCCATTTCAGGTACAGTTGTCCTCTCTGCAGAGCAGAAATAACAGAGTGCGTCACAGTCGACAGCATAGATGACGTCATGACCAAATTAGGAGCTGATGCCGATTCGAACATCAACACTGATTCGACCAATGAACAAATTATTGAAAACCAAAACTCTGAGAACGTTAATCTGGACGGTTAAAAACATAAGATTGTCCTCTAGCGTGATGATTACAATACATTGAGATTAATAAAAATGTATAAATTGACAACCGTTCTGTTTTAACCTTACTAGTAGTGGCTACTTCAGTATCATTTTGAGCAGGAAAGGGGTTCATATTGACCCCTTTTTCTGATTTCCATAACCATTGACAAAATTCTATGTTTCTTAACTTGATATGTACTGAAATATAATCATAGATTAATAATTTAAATCAAGACATTTTTGGGAAAATTCCCATCCTTTCACCCCAGAAAAGTAGAGTGGAAAAAATCGTTAAATATTCATAAAGTAAATGATTAAAGATATTAAAAGATAAAATAAACAAATCACACAAATATTCTCCTCCTCTATATTGAACTTTAACTATTTCAATATAGAGAGACTCTAAAAATCAGGATGGTTCATTACACACGAGTTATACGTAGAACTTATCTTTCATGAAATACAACTGATCATTTATGGGAGACTAAATTATTTATGTTCTCTAAAGGTTAGTTAAATATTAAAGTTTTTACTAATCGTTATATATATATTATATAATCCTCCATCTTGGATTTTATTTCAGATATATCATTCATGAACTATATCACTCGTCAGGCTGTGCACAGCTCGTAAATTTTATCGTATTTATTATTTTTAACGCTACTTGCAGTTTTATAGTATAGCGCTAGGGTTCTGTTCTTCAACTACGAGGTCTTAGAATTGTGTGTTAGGTAGGGCCGTAGGCCTAAAACTATCACCTCTTCATTTTCCTCTTCAATTCGTAAGTGAAGCCACCGGTGCTTGTGTCATTTTTATCATATTCCTTTATAGTAGCTTTTCTGTATCCATGAGCTCAGTCACCGACTGATAGTGACTTTATTCATTGAGCCACTTTCGATCATGACTGCTTCTTAAAGTTCGTTGTATTTATTTTGCCTTTTGTTCAGTTGCCTTTTGTTCTGATGTAACGTTAAACCACCAATTTCATAATTTAAATTTTATCACAAAATTCTTGGATTTGAGATTTACTTTAAAGGAACAGAAATTGAAGATAGCATTTATTTTGCAATCATCCAAGAAAAAGGTATGGAGACTTTAGAATCAGAAATACAATATTAACCTTGTCCCTATGATATTCTGATCTGGCAACTGTCCTTGTAGACAATCGTAGAGTTTTGTACTATTTCGAGTATTGTGTATGATGCGGAAATTTCATCAATTTTCCCAATTATTAGCAAATGTGCAACACCTAAATATTGCAATTTTTATTTTTTGAAATCTTCATCTCTAAATCTATAACTATTGACCTACATCATAGATAGTTTTGAAGTATGCATAATTAAGGTTAAACTATAACTAATGAGTAGGGTTGTGACAATATTCTTTTGGCTTAAAGAATTATTCTTTATGCTTTTTAGCAATAAAGCATATTTTTTGAAATAAAGAATATTCTCATAATATGCTTTTAGTTAATCAAATAGTCCAAGTGACTGCAAATGAAATACAAACTAATTTTTATGGTTTGAATGATTGATTCAAGAAGTTTTAAGTTTAATAGTCTAGGTGTGGAAATTACCTTATTGAATCATTGGAATCTGTAAGGCGATAAATAATAATAATTTTAATAAGGAGTACACAATAGGAGCTGCCATTTTGTGTTACGCTTTACCTATTGTAAACGGTTACTATTCATTGGTACGACCCTCCATTAGTCAGACACTTTTGCAGTTTATTTCTGATTGAACATCAAAATATATGTATACCAGGGGGAGGGGGAGGGAGGGGGGGAGCGTGCTACCCCCCGAACCCCACTGCCAGGTCATTAAAAAATCATGAAGTGTGCAGTACAACAACCTAGCGAACGCAACAAACTACATTAAATTGAATGAAGGAATGCATCATACAAATGAGCTAATATTAGAAATAAAAAGATAAGAGAGGAATATATAATTTAAAAAAAAAATAAAGGTAAATACTGTATTATTTTATTTGTATAACTAAAATGTATATTATTTAGCATTTTTTATTTTAATCAATAAATAAAAAGAGAAATAACACAGAAAGATGTAACTGTCGGACTAATGGCACGTCCCCATTGAAAACGGTGCTAGGACGTTTCGTTACTAAAGGACAATTCAGTACCAGATTGTTTGTTCCCAGACGAACCTTATTTTTTAAATTCGAAATGAGTCAAGAATACAAACGTAGAATTATTTTCGAGAATTTAAAACAAGCTATATTCATCAAATGTAATAAATGCTTTCTTTATTGTTCAAGTTATTGTCTAAAACTGTTCACTATTTATTATTTGGTTACCTCATACAGAATAAACCGTCTCAATTTGACATTGTTTCCTACCCTGCCTTCTCTATAAATATACCATCAATGAAAACTCTCCATTACAATTAGCCTTATTTCAAATAAATTAGAACATATAAAGCTAACCTGAACGCATAAAAAGCATATTTTGAGTATAAAAGGCATATTTTAAGCATAAAAAGAATATTTTAAGGCATAAAAAGCATATATATAAAGCATAAAAGCATATTTAACAAGCTTAAAGCATAAAAGCATATTTCAAAAAGAATATTGTCACAACCCTACTAATGAGTAATGACCTAGATTTAGACATTTAAATTCATTGATCTTAATTTTTCAATTGGCAGCTATATACAATTACAATGTGTGGAAAAGAAAAGGCATCTACCAAATTTACAAGCTTGAATTTAGTATATGTTTACTTGTTTAGTTCTATTTAGCCTATATTAAAGCTGAGCTCAAGAGGATGTTAGAGTTCTATTTAGTAGTGGATTCAATTTTATTATTACTACTTAATTTGAATCCAGATTAAATCACTTACTGAAGAATAATTTATTTACTGAAATAACAAATAAGTTAAGATTTAATTTCATAAAACTGGGATATTAAAATCTACCGAGAAGAGATTCTATAGGTGGCTCGAAAACAATATAGGGAGTTCCCATTGTGGGCCCCCGGTCATGAGCCCCCCTAGGTCATAAGCACCCCCGGTCAAGAGCCCCTCCCCCCCGGTCACGAGCCCCCCTGTTTTTAAATCCTTATTTACCTACATTATTTAATCCTTATTGACACTTTTGTAGTTCATTACTGATTAGACATAAAATATATGTATACCCCCGAACCCCCCTGCCAGGTCATTAAACAATCATGAAGTGTGCACTACAACAAACTAGCGGATACAACAAACTACATTAGCAATTCTCAGTTATTTTTGTGATGTAATGATTTGATATAGTTAGTACGTCATTAGTATGTCACTATAAATGTAAGCTTTGTAGAATGAACGAGTTAGTTCGCAGGTAGCCACCACTCAGGAAACATCTCCTGATCACAGTTCGCAGGTAGCCACCGCTTAGAAAACATCTCCTGAGCACAGTTCGCAGGTAGCCACCGTGCAGTAAACATCCTCTAATCACAGTCGCAAGTATTGTCATTCTAGTCAACATCTTCTGATCAGTCTTGCAGTTAACTCCTTGAGCACAGACACCAACTTAAGTTTCGTGAAGTTACAACGATAGTACTTGTGATAAAACGAGAAGATTTTTAACACGTTGAAGGTGTGAATACTATTTGACAATTTTAGTGAGAAATTTAAGTATAAAAGTTAAATAAGAACAGTGACAGTAACCAGGTCACCAGTAACTGCATGGTAGTCATATACCCAGTTAGAAATTCTACACAGACGAACAAGAAGAGGAGCTGAGGAGGAATAAAAAAGATAAGTCATCCATTACTTTTTGATATTATTAAATTATTAATTTTCCCAGTGCAGACGATTATCTTATTAGTAGAATATAATCAGTATAAATTTTTTTCTCCAAACGATTGATAAAATAAGTCATAGATAAAGTAGAATATGTGGCGATTTTTTTTTTATGAAAAAATAATATATGATAATCACTAATCTTTTGTTATTCAAAAAGAAAGGGGGGAGAGAGAGAGAGTTCTTGGAGTTTAAAGGTGTTGTTAGGAGGCAAATTTATAACGATTAAGTATGAGTTAAATACGAATATGGCAACTGTCAGTTTGACTCAATTTGGAATGAAACCAGTAAGTAGGTATAAAGGAGACGGGAGAAAGAAAAAAAGAACAATGTTTAAATGAGTGATTAGTCGGTGGTTATTTGTGATACTCCGTGCACGTCACGTTAAAATTAGGGTTAAATGAAGTTTGTGGTAAGCTGAAACCATGGAGAAAGTTAATTTTTCTCAGGTAAGTTTTCGGTAAGCTGAAAACCGTATAGTAGTTAGTGGTAAGCTGAAACCATGGAGAAAGTTAATTTTTCTCAGGTAAGTTTTCGGTAAAGCTGAAACCGTAATGGAGTTTGTGGTAAACTGAAACCATGGAGAAAGTTTGATTTTCTCAGGAAAGTTTTCGGTAGAACTGAAACCGTAACGTATAGTTCGTGGAAAAGCTGAAACCACAGAATCAGAGAAAGTTTGATTTTCTCAAATGAGTTATAGAGGTATGTGAAACCGCAAAGTGAATTAATGAGGTTCGATAAAAGGTCGAATAAGTTAATTAAAGAATGTTATGAGTAACCAGTGTGATATGAGTTAAGGGTTAATAACAATATCGCAAAGATGCGATTAAAGAAACTACTATGACGTTGAGTAGTGCAGTAGAGATGAATGCATGTGATTAGTAAAGTCAGTGTATCTACTGTAGCAGTGGGTAGAATAGTATAGATTGCTATTTTAAAAGATTAAATGTTGCTAGTGACGAAATAAAATGCCATTATGTATTAATTTATCTTGCGAAAAAGCAGTTGTAATCTAGGAATTTTCAGACAGCAGACATTGTTGATAGTTCAAGATGTCTTAGTCGGTTAATAAATAGACATCCGGTGATCCAAGTAAGTATCACGGTGCAAGAACATGAATGTGAGAAGTAAGAATGGGTCAGCATAAAAAATAAAAGCAGACATGGATACACGAAAGGAAATGTGTGTGGAATAAAATAATATCACAATGCAAAGAGTGATAGTTGTTTTATTCAGTTTATAGGATAAGAGAGTATTGCAACGATCAGCAATATTAATGAGACATTAATCAGGAAAAATGATGAGATTATAAATTAACTTACGTCTATATTTAAAATATCTATGATATTAATATTATGAATTCGCAAAGAAAATGAAATTAATACTGAAGAGTGAATTTGAAAATAAGTAATCACTATGGGTGATTAATAAATTATAATACAAAATATTTATGCCAGGGGTCACAAATGCTAATATTTTCTCTGTTTACAGAATTCAAAAAACGAAGAAAGAAGAACGGACAGCAGAGGAACCATCACAGTGTTCCCATATCAAAAAGATGGAGAACGCAGATCCAACAGTTGCTGATCAAGTCATGAACGTATCGCTAGGAAGGACACCTACCACATCGAAGGAGTCAAGAAACAAAAAGAACCACAAATCCACACAACCACATGAAAATTATCAAGAACTTTTATAGCTTTTTAATGATCAGCAGATTAAATCACTGAATCATAACAGAAAGAACAGACGCAACATTTAATTATTATTTTAATTGATGACTCAGCATGTTTACTTAATAGAAGTACGCGGTCTATTAGGTGAGCATATGAATTGAATACAGATGAATTGATATTCATACTGTGAATATTTGTGAATATTTAGAAGTGAATATTTAGAAAAAAATATTTTTTCATTTTGAAATACTAATTTGATTTTGATGATTAGAAAATTTTAGAGTCAAAATAAATTAGGAATTTGCAGGAATGAAATATTTTTAAATTAATATACATAAATGAAATGGTTATATTTATAACTAATTTGCAGTAAAATATTAAACGAACTTTAAATTTTTCTGAAGAAAGAATTTAATAGTAAATTTTATTCAATAAAATAATTAAAAAATATAAATTCTATTTTCTAACGGAAGGATGTTAATTTTAATTGCATGATTGTTAATCAATGTTAATTTTTAGAATATTTTAGAGAGGTCAGTGAACCAATTTTGATAATTATATTGAGTATCTATGAAATTATGATTGCTTTTAAAAATAAAACGACACAGAATTTGAATGAAATTAAGGAATTTCATATAATGTTTATGATGTAATATGTTTATTAAAAATAATTTTTTTAACAAATTTATAATCATGTCAGAAAACGTCAAAAATTTTAATCTATGAATAATTAAGGTATATTGTTTAATTTTAGTGTGACATTTAATATTTGTTTGGAAAGTAAAATAATTTTATTAAAGCTAACGTAAAAGAAAAAAAAATGAATTGAATGTTTGTTTGAATCAAATTAAATTTTACAAGTTAAATTGAAATAATTTTATTGACTGTTTAAAGCAAGAATGTCACAATATGTTAAGTTCAGTTTTGATGTGTATTCATACTATTTTTGATGTTATATGTAAGTTTGAAATATTTTATATACATAGTATATTTTCTTTTTTGGATTTCTGAAGACTCTATTTAACATCGACATTCAGAAATAAAAAGAGGGGAAGAAAGGAATTATTAGAAATAGAATTAAACCATTAATAAATGTTTAAAATTCTTGCAGTTATAGGTTAGATGTTTATGATTGTTCAATTTGAATCTGCTTCTGCGTGCAAACCTACCTGCTGTTCCTCTGTTTCTTGCATCATAAACGTAATATGCTTCTGTATCTTCCTGCATATCCTCGTGAAAATTGCCTTGATTCTCACCCTCGGGTTTTTCTATCAAAAAAGTTTCTGTGTCATTGAAATTCTTCTTTGGTATTAGAATTTTTTTATCATGTGGCAAAGATCTTATTTTCTTTGTTGTAGCAGACAGTAAATTAGCTGTTGTCTTGAAAGGACCTTCTATGACTCCTTTGATGATACTGGGGTTGATCTGTGGACCCAATATTGTTAAATACATTGATGTATTCATAAGATCTTTTGCGTGATTTTTTAATCTACGTGTGAATGATTCATCGCTTTCAGTTGCTGTCCTTATTGGAAATTGGGCGTTCATTGTGTCGTCATTTAAAATATAATCTGTGACTTCGCCAATTTTTTCCAATGTACTTAAAATGTCACTGGCAGCTGTAGTTCCATCCTTCAATTTATTAGTGTATAATTCATGACATACACTGTAGATATCCTTGCTGTCTTTCTGCACATATATGTCTTCTAGTACCGTGCATATCTCTTGGTATGTACTATCTTTAAATGTTTTACCGTTAACAACGTTATTAACAGTAATTTGAAAATCTCCTAGCTTGCAATCAGCGCTCCTGAAAAGAATCTTCTTTTTTTCTATGTCATCTTTATCTCCTAAGCTGGATATATGATTATTTAATAAGCTTAGGTGTTGTTTAAACGTGTTCTTTTCCTCGAAAGCTGGATCTTCTGGCCTTCTTCTTCCTCTGAATATCGGCAATGAATCAGAATTAATTATTGTTGTACTCCTGCTCTTAATTATCTCTTGGAGTTGAGCTTGTGTTAATTCAACCGACATTTCTGTGTTTGTTTGTTTCCCTTTCCTATGTGTGTTCTCTTTGGGGGGTGTTTTGGGGGTTGTTTTGGGGGTTGTTTTGGGGGTTGTTTTGGGGGGCGTTTTGTTCTGCTTAGTTTTCTGTATTCTCGGTTTAGTTCTTCTTCCAGATCTAAGTTCAACAGCTTCAGCATTAATCGCTTCGTCTTCTGAAGTTGGCATGTGTTTCCTATCCTAATGAAGTGTTATTGTGTACTTAAACAAGTGTAGTGCACGTGTAATCACTAATTATGAAAAAGAAAAAAAAATAATGTCCAAAAAAATAATCCTTCAAACATAAGAAATAATCATTCAAATAATAAATAAATTATATTCAAATATAGAGCAAATATAGGGCCCCCGGTCATGAGCCCCCCTAGGTCATAAGCACCCCCGGTCAAGAGCCCCTCCCCCCCGGTCACGAGCCCCCCTGTTTTTAAATCCTTATTTACCTACATTATTTAATCCTTATTGACACTTTTGTAGTTCATTACTGATTAGACATAAAATATATGTATACCCCCGAACCCCCCTGCCAGGTCATTCAACAATCATGAAGTGTGCAGTACAACAAACTAGCGGATACAACAAACTACATTAGCAATTCTCAGTTATTTTTATCTAAGTAGTTCTTCATTGGTTTAACTAGGTAAATGAGGATTAAAAAAACACAGGAAGTGGGGGAGGGGCTCGTGACCAGGAGGGCTTATGACCTAGGGGGGCTCATGACCGAGGGGGGCTCATGACCGGGGGGGGGTCATGACCGGGGGGATTCCAGGACAATAACCCCCCGTGCAATAAACCCCCCGGACAAAATATATAAATAAATATATATATATAAATAGCATAATTCATTTTTATTAATTTATTAAACATTGTGTAATGCAAACCAATAATTATTACATTTTCTTCGAAAATATGACAAAATATTTTGCTAAATAAGGTTCACCCAATTACCGATTTTATAATAAAAATTAGTACAGTATACATTTTGTCAC
>CANNZV010000345.1:0-106385 GCA_947561585.1 Caprella mutica | reverse complement strand
GGTGGCTCTTGACCGGGGGGGCTTATGACCTACACCCGGGGGCGGCACGCCCCTTGATGTACATATATTTTATGTTTAAACAGTAATGAACTACGAAAGTGTCAATAAGGGTTAAATAATATAGGTAAATAAGGATTAAAACACAGGGAGGGGGGGGGGGCTCTTGACCGAGGGGGTTCATGACTTGGGGCTCTTGACCAGGCTTATGACCTACACCCATGTTTGAGAGCAGTCACCATTGTTCGCGTTACTATTACTAAGTGATTGTATTTTCACGGAGTAGCTTTCGTGCGTTCTTTAACTTTGGTGATAGGTGAATTAGAAATCCTTTCTGTAATAATCCTTTCTTCAAAGTCCTTTATAAGATATCAAACTGATCGATGACTGTAGAACTACAGTTTTATCAAATCTTAAAGAAGTGTAATTCAGTTAAAAAAAACGAATCTATTAATATTGTTATAAAACAAATTAGAGAGGAAAAGTCGATTGTAAGGGAAAGCCAACTTATATACTTGCTACGTGTTCATTCTTATAGATTGGTAAGGGATACTTGATACAGAATTATTTCCCAATATGAAAATTATTTCATAACGCGGATGGGAAATGATGCATAATATATAGTGATACTTTAGGACCTTATCATGAGAAATTTCATTTATTGTTATTTCTATAGTGTTTATATATTAATTTGGTTAACGTAACCTTCAATTTTGTTTGATCGCTATATACTTTATTTCATTTATTTTAGTAGGGGTTTAACGTCTGCTTCAGTCATATCGTGACTATTTTGCTGCCGTCAAAAGGAAATTAAATACAAGGGACTGGAAGAAGCAGTAAGAAAGAAAAGTAACTCCATGAACAAAGTCAACTACCACCATCAGCGACTATTCTCATGGATGCAGAACAGCTACTCCGTGAATACAGTCACTTACCAAGGAATGTGACGAAAAGGGACACAAGTACCGGTGGCTGGACTCGCGGATGGAAGTGGAAAATGAAGAGTTGATAGTAAATGAAGCCTACGACCCTACCTAACACAAAATCTATGACTCGTAGTTGAAGAGCATAACCCTAGTGCTATCATCCAAAACTGCAAGTAGCGTTAAAAAATGATAAAGATATCAAAAATGAAAAAAAGACAATACCTAATCCAAATTACAACAGTTCGGGCCCAAGGAACGCCATCCTCCTTCTCTTCCATTCACCACAGCTTCAAGATAGAGCTCCTGGAGGCTAATAAACATGCGTATGATTAAAATGTTCAATTGCAAGGTGTTATGTCTCATCATCTAGATTACATTAACTATTTTCTTTCTGACTACTTCTACGAAGTCTCTGTATCTTTTTTACATCATCAATATGAGTTAGAGTAGAATGCAAAATCTTTGAACCCCTAGTCCGATTAAAAACTAATGTGGAAATTGCTTTTGGGTTGGAAGTAAATGACGGGCTAGCAATTTAATGTGTAATTATTAATAAAAATAATTACGAGTTTGTTAAGCATTTTGAATACGAAATATGGTATTTAAGTGATTAAAGAACAATTGCCCATATATTAAAAAAATATCTTTACAGTACGTGTATTATCTATACAAATAAATTTATGGAGGTATTAAAGTCAACTCTTTCTCGTTCATCAAAATTAAGAACAAAGAGGTGTTTCCTCTGTAAAAAATAAATGGAATTCCTAACGAAATCTTTCGATTTTCAATCATTAAAGTAAAATTCCGTAATTAGTTTCCTTATTGGGCTATAATTTGAAGTTTGTTTCAGAGTCCAGACGAATCTGATGAATTTAAAAGATTATTAACGTTTTTTACGGAATCTGTCAGAAAATACAGGAGATGTGTTTAGGCTGTTCTCGTAGCTGGTCTCAACAATAATTGAAATTCACTTTATTCCAGATTTTTTATGATACTCTTAAGGGCCGTACACACGTAGGGTGTTTTAAGTCTTTCCACCAGACTTTTTGCTAGGCTCCTCCTACTTTTCCCACAAGAATATAAGAAAAAACGATATAATTATTATTTATTATAGTTGGTATCCATGATACCATGAGACGCCAACATTGCTTCTCTTAATTTGACATGATTGTGATTCATATTCATTAAACACACAGCTATTAAGTAGGTAATTATCTAAATAAAACTCGCGATGACATTGTTCACTATCTCAATTATTATTTCTCATTATGAGCATTTTCTTAGAAATTAATAAATTTCCTGAATTTAAAATAAAATAATTAGCTTATATTGAATTCAAATAGTATTGTATACAGGCATCCTCCGCTTTAATTACCAAATCACAACTCAATTTAATTACCAAACGGTAACTATAGCGAGGAAAAGTAACAAGAAATTTATAATTGTCACTCCTTGATTATATTATATCTCATTTTCTAAGAGTTATACTGAAAGAAAATTTGTTTTAGAATTAGAGTCTCAGTTTATAGTCCCTATTCTATAAAAAAAACTGTGGTTAGAGTACTGTATAATCCTATTATCAGACAGTGTTTGTGACTGTGATGAAAAAGTTTAAAGTAGTGAATTTATTAAAGGTTTTAAAATCCAACCATAGCTTAACTCTCACTCAGTAAAGTAGAGTAATTAATAGATACTTAGACTTCTATAATTATTGTGCTACATTGAACAAACAGCAAAATATTTTGAAAGGAGAGTACTAAGTTTCAAGTTATTGGTATGTTCTACACTTTCGGACACGTCCGAGAAGTAAATATACGAATTATAATTATTATTCAACCTCTATTCAACCAATTAAAATAAAAGTTAAATAATGATTAATATTAAAGATTTTTATTTGTTCGAAAATATTGAACCGTGCGATAACACGGAACTAACCCTAAAATAGGACATGTTGAATTTCTGAACCAATTGCTTCTAATAACCTCATCTGGATTATAATTTTGATTATTTTGATAGTAACCGTGAATTTATATCAGAAATTGTCTCCGTTTTCTATGTATACGAACGGTACTTATTTCGAGACATGACTCGAAATAAGTATATACCATTTTTATTAAAGTGAGGTGTTAGGGGGGCTTATAAATAAATACGAATGTAATGAACAGGGTAGAGGAACATAAACGGGTATAGTATTGTGGGGGAAAGAATAAACGAGGTCACTTTGAATTTTATTAGCAAAAACCGTGGAGTTTTCAGTCAATATTTTGAGATTTGACAACGTTGCATAACATAAGCACCTCCCACACGTAGTAAGAAGAAAGATACCAATTAGTGAATAGTAAATGACTACATAGATACCAATTACTGAATTTATTTAATATTTTTGAAGATGGAGAAAATTTATATTTTGTCGTATTAATATAAACTTAATATCATATGCTTTTGATGAAATCTATATTTATTTTAACTATTCCGATGAGCTATGAATATTTTTCTTATTTTTCGATTAAGTGTAGCTGAGAAACAGTGAATTCAAGATACGCTAATTGAGTGGTTACCTAAAACTACTAACGGGCAGCGACCGATTTCATTGTATATCAAATTTTGGTGGAAAGAATAGAATATATGACTTAATTGATTTTCATCTTCAAAATATATTTCCACTCATAATTTTCTATTAGTAAAGAATTGAAACCTTATAACTATATTGCGTTTGGCATAACACGAAAAATATTTGGCTTCCTTGGATTTAATATCTATCAGCTTTTATTACACTAACCCGTCATTCAATATAAACAGTCAGGCAAATTAAAACTACATTTATAAAAGTTTTTCAACTTCTAAATTGAATACACAGTCGTACCTATGATCACCGTAGAGGAATCTTTAATAAAGGGAGTCATTGTTGCTCCCGCTTAATATCTTCATAAATTAATTATTATGGATACCCCAAAAATTATTTAAGGTAATTTATATATACAGCTATTCTTCACAATATTAAAAAAGAAAAAAATAACAAATATATCTTATTCAAAGTATTTAATATATTTTCTTTGCTTAATTAACTTCGATATGAATCTCTAATTCACTGTTTGTGAATTGATACTCATTCATTTTCTAGTCCAGTCATATAATTCCAACGCAAAACATTAGTTATTATATCTGGATCATAGATTCTGAATTCTACTATGACTCAAATAGATGAAATAGAAAAAGAGATACAAAGGACTTCGAAGAAGTAGTCAGATAGAATATGATTAGATATAATACTTTTCAATTGCACATTTTAATCCTACAGTACAGAGCAAAAAAAATTGAAGGTTACGTTTTCCAAATTAATATATAAACATGATATAAGAATAAATGGAATTTCTACATCCAGGAACCTAAAGAAGCTCTTTGTGTTTCTCATCCGTCCGTTCACCTCTAACAGCTTTCAGGAGAAGCAGTTATGGGATTATATGCAAAATTGATATAAAAGTTTGCAGTACTAGAAAATGTGAATAAAGTGAAATTTTTTTCGACTAATCTTTCATGAACATGAAAATAAGCACGAATTTAAAAGTAACAATAAATATAGTGCATATCACTTCTTCATCGAGGTATAAATTAATTTTCATATTCAAAATTTATTTCTAATCCAGCCTCCTTTACTTACAAGAATGAAAATTTATCTAGTATAAATAATTGCATTTAATTTAAATTAGACCTTTTCATCTTAATTTTCGATATAATGATTCTGTGATAATCAGTCTTTCCCCTTCTTTTTGATTCATTCAGATTGTGGTATCTAATTGAGGTGAATAAGTCGCCTATTACCACCAAATGGTTATGAAAGTTACTCTGTGTAAATACAGTCACTTACAAAGTAATGTGACCTAAAGTAACGCTCAGGATACCTAACTAGTATCCTTATATTATCATTGCCAGTAATAATGCATTGAACTTCTGAGGTGTATTGAGAGTAAATAAAGTTGTTCATGTTTCAAACAAATTTCTTCACTGCTACTTTGTATTAGTTAATGATATAATTGGTCAAATGATTTTTTAATTTTGGCGTAGAGTGTGTAACACCAACCACATGCTGAGTAAAATTTCATGTTTATACCTCTTTAGTAGAGAAATAGAGTATATTTATGGATTCACACTATGTTCATTTATTTTCGTATAAATAAATCTGTTGAAAAAAATTAGGCTTAGCTATTTAGTGAAATAGATAAAACTATTCTTTATTGGGAAGAGTTAGATATAAAAGGAAAAAACTAATTTCATGAAATTTTAGTGATTCATGCCAAGGATACAATCAAATGAATACCTGTACTGAATTTTAGGAAATTAAATTCACCATTTAAGAGTTAGATGCACAACAACAATCAGCTATATTGCTTCTTAGTTATAGAACTATGTAAACTAGTAAAGCTATACATTTTAAAATTGTAAATAATTAAATAACATAGTGGATAAATTCTCGACTTAAGCATATTATTAATTATCGCATTTTTACCTTTTTGCGCAATTAGTTTTCAAACAAAGATTTTATTCCGGATAACCAAAGATTTGTGAAGAAATTTCTGTTCTATCTCATTGCACAGTTTACATTTAATCATTTAGAATTAAATTACATTAAATCATTTAGAACATGCATTCCACAATTTTATCACTAATATTCAACCCACCATTTGCGTTACGCTTCTATAAATCCATCGTAACCCCAACCATTGATCTATCACTGAACGTTCAATGAACATTGAAGGCAGCATTAAAAATTATTACATAAGGTTAGGTTAGCGGTTCGGTTGGAGGCTCATGAAGGCTTATCATCCTTAGTGGTTTCGGTAAGTGTTAAATAAATACTTTATCTTTTACTTAGGTTGCTTTATTGAACAGTAAAACAGTAATATTATATTTTGTCATTGTCGAACTCAGGATGTGAAGGACGGAATTGTCCCCAGACCACTAACCCAACTATAAATGATTATTGTCAAGGCTGTCTTCAATATCCCTCGAACGCACAGCGATCAATCGCTGGTTACACTAATTAAGAATACACAGATTGCACAGCACGATCGACGATAGAGGAGAACGGTCGGTTGCAAATAAATACACTAGGGTGGACCAAAATATTATAGTTTAGGAAAACTTCACAATCTTCATATGGAAGAGCTATAAAAAAAAGGATACGTTATGAAAGAACGGTGCATTGACAATCGGGCCCGCAAATAATTGGATCCAGGACAATAGTTGGGCACAGGGCAATTATTAAGCCCAGGAAAAGAAAACCCCGTATTTAATTGATGATAATTTATTTAGTATGGGGCTTAACATCTGTTGAATGAATAAAGTCAAAAGAAAGCCCAATAAAAGGGACTTGAAGAAGCTGTGAGAAAGAAAGGTGGCTTAACGATAAAATATAACCTACAAACAGTCGGTGATAAAGCTCTCATAGATGTAAAAAAGCTACTCCGTGAATTCAGTCGCTTACTAATGAAATAAGATGAAAAAGGAGATAACCACCTATGTGTGAACTTACGTATAGAAGAGGAGAATGAAGAGGTGAATTTGAATGAAAACTGCGATGAAGGCTACTGAGCTTCATAGTTTAAGGTTAAAAGCCTAGTTTTATCCTCTAGAACCACAAGGAGCGTTGAAAAAAGATGGACCTAGTGAAAATGGCAATAGACAAAACATAATCCAAATTACAACAGTTCTGGGCCCAAGTGACATATCTTCGTTCAAAGACAGCTATAGGAGAAATACACAATAGCAAAATCAAAATATAAAACACAAATTTTTAAGAATGTTTATACATATAAAACTGAATATTCAAATTAAACTTTGAAACAAATACATCATGACCAAATAAACGTTAACAATATACATGATCGTCCAATATTTTGCATCTAAAATTTAAATACTGCTTTCATTTTTGCTGAGTTGAATAGAAAGAAATCGAGGTATAGTAAAAGGGAATTTTATCGTAGGGAGCAATTTGATTGCTGAAATAGCCTGATTTGCTTGCAAAAACACTATTTTTTTTTTGTTAAAAAAAAAACAATATTTGTCCATTAAAAACAAGAAGGAGAAAATCTTTACAGAAGATGAAATTCCTCCAGAAATACATTGAGGGGTTGAGTTCCTTGAAGGGGTGGACCCGACCCTCTAAAACTTCTCTTTCGTGGCTGAGAGGATGCGGAAGGCATTCCCTCTCTGAATAGCGAGAGCCATACGCTGTTGAAACAATGCAGTCTCCCTTGGATCGTTCGTTGTCTCAACAAGGCGTCTAGTCGTCTACCTATAGACTTCATGATTGAGGAGGTGGTTCTGACGTACGCTCGTTTGGTCTCAATAGCAATTGGCTAAAATATATAAGCATCACCAAGGGCGGAGTATTTTTGACGATTACGGTTCTCCGCAGCCCCGGAAGCTGATCTGGCCTCAATCTCGGAATCATCGAGGTGTGTCTCGGCAAATGTGTCAACAGACGTGCAATCCCAAATCAGACTCTTTCCATTCATGTAAGGAAAGCCAGTAATACCATTTGGCCAGAAGGCTCCATTTTTTAGTACTGATGGGAGTTCTGCTCTCTACAAAGCCCGCTTTACAATATCATTGCCGCATGTCTCGGGTTACACCCACAACTATACCTACAAGACACTGAAGACAGGCCATGCAGTCCTCTAACATGCATCCCATTATCACAGCAGCGAATGAGTCACACAAATTCTGGCACCTACTCTGAGAGCAATGGCTACCCCCAGGACATCTAAATCAAGTATACTCCCAAATATTGAAATGTTGGTTCCGTAGTCAGCTATTATTTTTCCTCTTCAATTTCTTGCATGTAACTCTCCTTCCTCATCAGTTTCCCCACGGAGCACCATAGCTCCCTAAGTGTGGAGTACTACACTGGCTAGTTTGGACTTTGGAGGGGTTGGGGCAACTGCAAAATTGTTCATACTAGTCTAATTTTTCGACACAGTCATCTAAATTGATTTTACTCACTATTTTTCCCTATTTTAAAAGTTAGTAAATCACAAATTATGATTTATTTGACCAAATATAGGAAAAATATGTAACACGTACCGCTGGTGACTGGAGATTAGATCTATATTGAAAATTGACTTGGTCATTTTTATTGTTGAGGAGAGGCTGATTTAGGCGTTTCTTTGTCTGCATTGAGTCTGAATTGTTTCTTATTATTATTTTCGTATGATATCATAGATGGAAAATAAGTAGTGGATCACACAGATTTTTTTTCAACTTCCAACTCCCTACATCTATGGGAATTGAGGCGTGGGTTTTGCTCAAATCTGCCACAAATTATATGGAACATACACCGCACAACATTAAATATTGAAACTTACAAATTTCATCCTATTTTCTTTCTTTTCTTTTCATCCTATCATACACAAATACATATGGAACGCATAATCTATTCAGTAGTAAATAATGTTTTCAGGCACATCAAACAAAGGAACCAATATGATATATTCATTTAATTATGAGAAGATTAACGATTGGTTTGAGATAAAACTTAGAAAATGCAAGTAGAGATGTCTTATTCGAGTGAAGGACGTGAAATCGAGTCTACTTATAGGATTGTGCTATATAAGTCAGAGACTATACTATACTGACTTACTATAAGTCAGAGACAATGGCGACTTCCAACCCCTACGCTGGCCGGCAAGAAATCCGGATCTTAATCCGATTGAATTAATGTTTGGGGCTGGATAGTCAACGAGTGGGATCATGCCATTGAAAGATCGTCTGAAGCTCTTGAACATCACGTAGCCAGCATGTAGAATAAACTTAGAAATTTTCCATATTTCTTTGAAAATCTAGCTAGAAGTATGCCTCGTCGCATAAAAGAGTGTCTTGTCTGGAAGTCGAAGCAGGCTACACTAAATATTAGGAAATCAATATCGAATTATTTTATATTTTTATATTTATTCGATGGTATTAGTTTAGATATATAGAACTTTATTTTTTATTTTGAATCCGTTCATTAATTCATTGTTATAATTAAATTTATATTTAGTTTGTTTTAAATGTTTGTTCCATATTTACGTATTCCCGTACACCAACATTCATAGATTCATTGATCTATAAAACTGTCTGTATATACTTATTATGAATAGCAAATTTATATAGCAACTTGTTTATATAACTTGATTTTTTATAACTGTTACTAGAGTTATATTCATTATTATTATAAAAAGCTCTATTACATCATTTTGACGCTTTCGAATTTAATTTGTAAAGCGTTTGTTGAATAAATTGATTCTTTATCCTATTTGATGCAAATGCTCATGCCTTTCAGATTTGAATCTTCGATTTCGATTCACCATAAATTGCCTTTAGGAGATTTCCAAAATTATTTTGCTAAATTAAACCTCGAGTTACTCCAGTAAATAGTTAATCATTCAGCGAACAATTTGATTTGGATATTAAATTTGAATTAAATTCAAAATAAGATTAATATCCTAACGAGGGTAGCTTTTATTTGCGCTTAAAATAATGGACAACTAGTGAAAGATAAAACTGTAAATAATTATGATTTTATGATAAATGCCGTGTTTTTGACAAGTCATAAAAAAACTCAAATTAGTTTTAAACCAACAAAGAAACGTTAAACTAACAAATGAACACTAAAAGTTTTAGGTTTCATATAATATTTACATGAATCTTGAGTTGTTAAAATTAGAACTCCTCTGATTGTCTGCAAAAAGAATATTATATGTATAAAAAAATCTATTGCGAATATACCAATGGAGCAAACTCGTCTAGCCAGGTCAGAGGATAGAAGTTTACATCCGAATTCACATTCTCGAGAGTCCTTTCCTCTTTTTACAAAATTGCAGAATAAAGGGTGTAAATAAATCTTTAAAGGTAATTCATGAATCGAAGGATCTTGCGATTTAATTTAATAAATTTAGTTAAGGGTTTAACGTCTGTTTCGGAATCCAAGGTTATATTACCACGTTAAAGGATAACAAATTACAATGGACTAAGAAGCAGTCAGAGAAAAAAGTAACTCCATATACAGTTACCAACCACCAGTCAATGACTATGCTCATGGATGCAGATAGGCTATCCGATGAATTCAGTCACTTACCAAGTAATGTGACATAAAAGTGAGACAAGCACCGATGAATGCCCTCAAGGATGGAAGACGAAAATGAAGAGGTGATAGTAAATTAAGTCTACTAAAAAAATCTGATCTCCTAGTTGAAGAGCATAAATGTCCTCTAAAACTGCAAGTAGCGTTAATTTATGACAAGGTAAAATTAAAAAGAATTTTGTGAAAACCAGTATCTTTTGGCATGTTTCTTTTCTCTAGTAGAATTGTTGTTGAATATCTTCCTGACCTTGATCTTCAATGGCTTTTGAGCTTTGATAGTAAAGTTTTGAATGAATAAATAGTTCACACGAACTGAGAAGTTCATGCTTCATTTTTTGCCTACTAACCATTGCCCATTTGTTCATAAAATATTGTTTTCTATGTCCCATGATTAAGTTCTTGCATATAATATACACATGAAATGTTTGGTGCAGTTGCATTTCGATCCGCATGGGCCAATCTGTTGCATCTGTTCTGTGCGGATGTAGTCCCAAGCCCAAACTTGTATAAAGTGTGTCATGAATGATGATTGACCTGTCTTAAATATCATAACAAAAGCAAGATTGAAAATTAAATACGATGAAATATCGTGGTTTATATCTTAGGACTCATTAATGAATATTTAAGTATAGCAAACCAAACTATTCTAACTCTCAAAGCTGTGTAAAATTTGACAATACAATTGCTGCTTAAAATCATGAAACCTGCAATGATACAGTTAAAACTTTTCCATCTTTTTCCCCATATTTCGTTAGGTTTGCGATGCAAAATAGTTTGATCGAAGGAATTATTCCTAATTACTGTTTAAGGTATAATACTTTAGATAATCTCGAAGTTATGTTAGGCAAATACGCTAAGCGCTATTTAGCTTAAGTTGAATGTTGTAAAACATATAATGTAATGAATGATACGAATTTTTTCTTAGATTTTGAAAGAATTGTTGAAGAAATTAAAATACATGTAATATTGTTATTACTGGCTTAATAGTAATGTTAACTTTAATCGAAAGGAAAATTTCGTTTTACTGGAATAGTTATTGAATATTAAAAAAAAATCACTAATTGGTATCTATGTAGTCATTTACTATTCACTAATTGGCATCTTTTTTCTTACTACGTGTGGGAGGTGCTTATGTTATGCAACGTGTCAAATCTCAAAATATTGACTGAAAACTCCACGGTTTTTGCTAATAAAATTCAAAGTGACCTCGTTTATTCTTTCCCCCATAATACGTATTCCTGTACAGTTACGTAAAGATGGGGCAACTAAAAAAACCCTCTACACCATACGTTCCATCAAACTGCCAGTATATTTACATGCGTATATAATATTATATAGGAAATTAACTGCTATCATAACTGCTAGCAGAGTCTTATTTCCCGTATAACAATTAATCTTTCAAAAATATAAGTGTGTTTCAATTTATTTCAATTTGAAATGTAATTTATTTGTAAAAATTATTTCGTCAACAGTTGATTCTTTATCCTAATACTTTACTCTTATATGATACAAATATAGTTTTTACCTTACAAATACGATTCCTTGTTTTCGAGCCACCCTATACAGTATACAATGGGAGGGGTACGGTCAAGAATATACCCCCCGGACAAAAAACATTTTTTCGAAAAAAATGTATTAATTATTGGTTCGCATTGAACAATGTTTAACAAATTAATAAAAATGAATTATGCTATTTATATAGACCGGGGATTTTTGAACCGGGGTTTTTTTGCTTGGTTTTTTTTTTTGCACGGGGGTTATTTTCCTGGAATCCCTCCGGTCACGAGCCCCCTAGGTCATACACCCCCCTAGGTCATAAGCCCCCTAGGTCATACACCCCCCTAGGTCATAAGCCCCCTAGGTCATAAGCCCTCATGGTGACGAGCCCCCCGTCTCTGTTTTTTTAATCCTTATTTACCTAGTTAAACAAATGAAGAACTACTTAGATAGAAATAACTGAGAGTTGCTAATGTAGTTTGTTGTATCTGCTAGTTTGTTGTACTGCACACTTCATGATTGTTTAATGACCTGGCAGGGGGGGTCAAGGGGCGGCACGCCCCCCGATATACGTATATTTTATGTCTAATCAGTAATGAACTACAAAAGTGTCAATAAGGATTAAATAATTTAGGTGAATAAGGATTCAAAAACAAGGGGGCTCATGACCGGGGGAGGAGGGGGGGGGGGCTTATGACCTACACCCACAATGGGAACACCCTATATTGTTTTCGAGCCACCTATAGAATCTCTTCTCAGTAGATTTTAATATCCCAGTTTTATGAAACTAAATCTTAACTTATTTGTTATTTCAGTAAATAAATTATTCTTCAGTAAGTGATTTAATCTGGATTCAAATTAAGTAGTAATAATAAAATTGAATCCACTACTAAATAGAACTCTAACATCCTCTTGAGCTCAGCTTTAATATAGGCTAAATAGAACTAAACAAGTAAACATATACTAAATTCAAGTCTGTAAATTTGGTAGATGCCTTTTTCTTTTCCACACATTGTAATTGTATATAGCTGCCATTTGAAAAATTAAGATCAATGAATTTAAATGTCTAAATCTAGGTCATTACTCATTAGTAATAGTTTAACTTTAATTATGCATACTTCAAAACTATCTATGATGTAGGTCAATAGTTATAGATTTATAGATGAAGATTTCAAAAATAAAAATTGCAATATTTAGGTGTTGCACATTTGCAAATAATTGGGAAAATTGATGAAATTTCCGCATCATACACAATACTCGAAATAGTACAAAACTCTACGATTGTCTACAAGGACAGTTGCCAGATCAGAATATCATAGGGACAAGGTTAATATTGTATTTCTGATTCTAAAGTCTCCATACCTTTTTCTTGGATGATTGCAAAATAAATGCTATCTTCAATTTCTTTTCCTTTGAAGTAAATCTCAAATCCAAGAATTTTGTGATAAAATTTAAATTATGAAATTGGTGGTTTAACGTTACATCAGAACAAAAGGCATCGAAACAAAAGGCAAAATAAATACAATGAACTTTAAGAAGCAGTCATGATAGAAAGTGCCTCAATGAATAAAGTCACTATCAGTCGGTGACTGAGCTCATGGATACAGAAAAGCTATTATAAAGGAATATGATAAAAATGACACAAGCACCGGTGGCTTCACTTACGAATTGAAGAGGAAAATGAAGAGGTGATAGTTTTAAGCCTACGGCCCTACCTAACACACAATTGTAAGACCTCGTAGTTGAAGAACAGAACCCTAGCGTTATACTATAAAACTGCAAGTAGCGTTAAAAATAATAAATACGATAAAATTTACGAGCTGAGCACAGCCCGACTAGTGATATATCGGAAATAAAATCCAAGTTGGAGGATTATATAATATATACATAACGAAATTATGAATGAATGAATGAAAAACTTTATTGAAATAAAAAATAAAAATACAATAGTTAGGAACAACAACATGAAACATACGATACACAACGTAATCTACCTAAAATATCTATAATACATTTCACATAAATAAAAAAAAAACTGTACATCAACATCTCAATCATTGTACATAACAAAATGCCTTACAAATTAATAATTCAACAGCCCTATTAACCGATTTAACGGTTCTTGGGCATTGATAGCTATCTTCAAATAGGGTGAATACGATAGTACCGAAGATATCGCTCCGAGACACTACCTGAGAAAACAATAGAAAAATTCAACACGAGTCACAATAACGGAAAGGAATGGTTACATAGATTATAAACAGAAAAGTCAAGTTCCGAAGTTTAAAGAAATAGACAATAATGAAAAACTGAGACATATACCTTACTAAATTACGTACGAGTCAATATTGTTCAATTAATGTTCGTTTAGTCACCCTTTTAAAGTTATTCACAGTTCCACAAGATTTGACATTATCAGTCAGAGAATTATAACATTTTACTCCCACATAATAAAAGCTCCTCTGTGAATTTGACCTAATAAACAAAGGAGTGCGTATTAATAACGGATTTCTAGTAGAATAATGATGATTCCCCGCAGATCTATTATTGTTAATATACACCAACAGGTCACTATCAAAATTGAGGTGAATAGTCCTTTAAAAATAAATACACGTTTGTTGAAAATGCAAATCAGCTAATTTAAGAATACCGTTTTCTTTAAAATACAAAGAGGTATGTTCGTTACACTGGAGGGAGCAAATAGCTCTTATGGCTCTGTTTTGCAAGATGAATAGTTTATTGCGATGACATTCGAAGGTGTTAAAATACACCTCTAAACCATAACTGAGATATGGATGTATTAAAGACAAGTAAAATTTTTTTTAAAATGAATTGTGGTAAGAAATGGTTTAATTTATAAATGATACCTATAGATTTAGATATTTTGTTTGTTATATAATTTATATGAGGTACAAAGGTTAAATGGCTACCTAAGTGAAGACCTAAAAATTTTATGCTTTCCACAGGAGTTATCTGATTAGAGCCCATAACAATATCACCAATACTTACAATTTTCCTATATGAAAAGATCATATAATGAGTCTTGTCAACATTTATTACCAGCTTATTAGCATTCAACCAATTTTGAAGATTTGTCAACTCATAATTTATACAATTGTGAATTGTTTGAAGCTGATCTCTCCTAAAAGACAATGACAACGTGCTATCGTCAGCATACAATTCAAATTTAAACACATTCGTAGAATTCACTATGTCATCTATGAATACAAGAAACAACAGGGGACCCAAGATGGATCCTTGGGGCACTCCATGCGTTACCAGTTTTAGTGAAGAGCATGTATCATTCAAAGAGACAAACTGGTAACGATTTGAGAGATAAGACCGGAAAAACTCATATGCAACTCCCCTTACACCATAGTGATACAATTTGTAGAGTAATATATCATGATTAACGCTATCAAAAGCCTTTTGAAAGTCTAAAAATAAAGAAAACACAAACTTCCCACCATCTAACTCTCTAAAAATGTAGTTTGTTAAATTTACAAATGCATTAGAAGTAGTTCTGCCCCTCCTAAATCCATACTGTTCACTTGATATTACATTATGACGATTTAGATATGAAACTAATTGGTTGTATACTATTTTCTCATATATCTTACTGAAAATTGGAAGAATGGACACAGGTCTATAGTTCGAAGTGTTAGTTACGTTACCCTTTTTGTGTATGGGTACGACCCTCGCTATTTTTTCTGGTTTAGGAAACTCGCCTTCTGTAAGATTTATTAACAATGGATGATAATATAGGAGCAATCCATTGAGATAGATTTTTAATAATCGCAACTGAATAAGTTTCGATTGACGATGACTTTTTTTTCAGGGAATTTATCACTCTGATTACATCAATAGGCAGAACTGGTGAAAAGAAGAAAGACTGTAGATAATTTTCACGGAGATAAGAGTTGAAATTAACTCGGCTTGGAGGTGCGGAAGCACAGATATCTTCACCGATCCTAGCGAAAAGTCATTAAAAGCTGATACACAATCATTATCTCCTACTATCTCTTCCTCACCAATTATCAGTTTTCTAATATCAGTTTTCCTTGAATAGTGATCTGATTTTATTAGATTATTAATTTCTTTCCAGGTCGCACGAATATTTGTTCGGTAGTCAGAAAACTTCACTTCAAAGTACTCAACCTTCGCTCTTCTAATCATTCGATTCACTTCGTTTCTGTATTCATTGTATTGTACTCTACTTATTCTTCCAGTTCGGTAAAGTAAATATTGGTTCCGCCGTCTCTTGATATGAGCAATCAAACCATTAAGCCAAGGTTTTGTATATTTTTTATAAGAAACTGTTCTAGTTTTCAACGGCAACAACTGTTAAAACAACTCAACACTAGATTATGCAACCTTTGAACAGCGTCACTCACACTTTCAGCACTATATATATGATCAAGATTAAAATTAAATAGCTCTCTTCTCATACTACTAAGTGTATGTTCATTAATGACCCCCCGTAAGAAAAATTTCGACCCTGTTCCCTATCACTATCACAAAGAACATCATTACAGAACACGAACACAGGAAAGTGGTCTGATACGTCCGAGGCAATACATCCAGAAAGCACATCACTACATTCAGACACATACACATTATCTATCAGAGTAGCACCATTGTCAGTTACTCTAGTAGGCCTGGTGATCATTGGAATTAGATATACTGAATTCAGAGTATTAGTAAAATTACGAACATGAGCATCATTATCAAAGTTCAACAAATCATAATTAAAGTCACCGCAGAGAATAAACTTTTTGACTGACGTAACAGATATATCCCCACATATTCTCAACAGTTCACCGGTAAAAAGTTCATGATCAGCATTTGGTGGTCGATAAATGGTACCGATAATTATTCTATTCTGCCCAAATTTCATCTCAACAAATAGGCTCTCGATATGATTAAAACATAATGTGTGGGAGAGCATAACCTTACCAGAAAAACAGTCCCTTATATAAACACTAATCCCGCCCCCTCTACGCCCCTCCTCCCTAAGAGAATGATAAGCAGTGTAACCATCAAATTTGATAAGATTTTTATTACTTTCCGTTAACCAGGATTCTGTGAAGCAGAGTATATCAAAAGAAAATCCCACCTGATCTAATTCAGCTAGAATATTGTCATATTTTGAGTTTAAAGACTGTATATTTAAAAGCATTAATTTCAAATCGAGCTGATTAACATTGCGAATGGCATTCAATGTATCAAATGTATAATAATTTACATTGTTGACATATGGTTGTAAATTAGGATAAATCTCAGAAAAATGATTTAGATCCGAATCTATATTCAGAAGAAAATCTTTTTCTTACAATAATTTGGAATAGGTAGTACATTTGGTTATAAAGATACACATTTCCATTGATAAATAGGACACAACACTAAAGAATACAAATAATATCTCATAGTGCAGATCATTGTATATACCAGTGTATACACATGTCTACCCTGAATGAGAGAAACTGGATTATCATTACCACAGCACATCTCATATTCACAAGTAATATGAGATACTGCATACAAAACGGAGAACACCACCAAAAAATGAAAATAACGACTATAGCTTACGTAAATTAAGTACATTTTTCCTACATTGGATCGGAAAAGTCAATGTGAAGTTTCACCTTCTATCAGGCTGCTCACTTCTAGTTTAAGTGACTGTTCACAGAAGTTTCTATATTTTTCCCATGAGCTCAAGAAATATTTTAAGATTCCTAGCTTTTTGTTTAGGAGATACAAGCCAAACAAAAACTCGCCCGTTTTGTGAGCCACATCCATTAACCAGTGTAGGTTTGCGCTTCTTTGCCTGGTGAAGTGCATAAAGAATTCTTGCTCTACTCTGAGTAAGATTGTCATTTACGTAGAGATCCGTAGGTTTCACAGATTTGCAAGACTTCACGATATCGTCCCTAACCTCCGTACCGTTCATCCAGATTAGTATTTTTCTTGTATCCGGTCCTTGAACAGAGGGTTTAGGTCCCAACCGCCTAGATGATATTATGCTGCAGTCTGGAAGTTCATATTTAAGTTTACTCTTCAAAACAGAATTTACAAAAGACATTAAATCAGGAGTATCCACTTTAGAAGAAACAGCCCTTCCTGATAGAATCAGATCTTCTCGTCTATTTATAGGCCTCAGCGTCCTCCAGCCGTTCCTGGATAGACTGCAGATTTTTCTCTAAATTCACAACCGGCTGCTCCAGTTCATCTATTCTTTTATTCTTGACACCTATCTCAGTCATAATTTCCTCCCTGAATGCTGAAATTTTTTCTTCAAGCACATGAACAACGTAATTCACTGATGCCTCGTCTAATTTTCGATCATTATTGTTTCTAGGTTCAGAGCTTGAATGACGGTTATCACGCATGACAGGACAAGATTTACTTTTAGCTGAAGACATCTTACACAGCTAATTTCACTTATTAATGGACGATACACTGAGCATCTATAATAATTTATCAGAAATTTTTTTGGGTATTTTGAATTTTTTTTGGGTATTATGAATATTAAAATATTACAAACAGAACCTTTGGTAAATATGACCATACACTACACCGCTAAAATCATGAAACCTGTATTTATGATAGATTTGCAGTATTTCGCTCATTTCAGCGATATTCCAGTAGGTTAAAAAGTGTAATATAGTTTGATCGAAAGAATTGTTCTTATTTGTTTAAGATATCCTGCCTTTGATAGTCTCTTAGTTATATTCAGCATTGCTATTGAGTGTTAAGAGTAGTAAAATATAATGTACGATGCTACGAATTTGATTTCGAAAGAATTTATAAAGAATTTGAAACTTACTCACCAAAATAGTTCATTAAAGTATATGTTCAAATATTAATAAACAACATAATTTAATGGATATCTTGGAATATTCAGCAAAATTCAATAATTGGCATCTTTGTTGTCATTAAATCTTAACTTATTGGCATCTTTTCCAGTTACTACGAAAAGGCGGAGCTTATCCTTGGCAACGGTGCCACATCTCAAAATGTTGACTGAAAAATCCACGGTTTCTGTAATTAATATTATAGCTGTATTCATAATTTGTTTCACTGATAATACACTTCCATATATTGATATAGCCTACATTTTCTCTTCCATTTCATTTGTTTCATGTATTTATAACACTAATTAATTTCATATTTTTAAATTTGTTTCTCTATATTTCTTCTGTATTCATAATGTTCAAGAATTTTCCAGATTCTAAATCTGATAAGAATTTCAACCACCTAAATTCTCTGAAAATGTCGATGACTTTGAATGAAACTCAAATCTATGGTTTAGAATACTAAAAAAAGCCATTCTTCTAGGTGTCAGTAATATTACAGGAGTTCCATCTGTAGTAGAAGGACAACCATGGACTAAGTTTCAATCCAGCTATCTGTGACGTTTATGATACTGCAAGTCTGGAAGGTCTGGTCCTTTTTTTATTACACATCGCGAACTATCCAGGCTGTTTTGAACAAATGAAAGATGTTTCAAATAAAATTTTGAAGTAAATTTCCAAGGATTTTATCTTGGAAATAGTTTAGCATTTGAAGAAGTCATATCATCTTATAACCTACTATTACCGATTGAAATTTTTTCCTCAAAATATTCCAAAGAATTATCGCAAAAGAAGCATAGTCAAACCATTGGAAAAATTTATCAAATGGTAAAGGATATGAAGAGAAAGTTTGAAGAGGTTGAACCCTTTCAATCTAAACCAGAACTAACTAAATTGATAGTGGCTGATTTGGAAAGATTGGAATTTTCGTCCTATTTAATTGATTCTGAGACTAGACACAATAATTTGAAAGAAACTAATACTCAAATAATTGTTGATGCTGATAAGTCGATAATGAAAACGAAAATTTTAGTCGGAGATATTGAAGAACCATTCTTTAGCCAACCAAAAAATAAGATTTTGATAGATGAAATTATAAGGATCGAAACTTTTCGCATTTCAAAGAAACACTCTGATCTTCTCAAATTAGATGTTTTAATTGGTCCATTAGAGAATCTTACCTACACTGTGAAAGAAGACACAATAATAACAGAAAAGAATAATGGAAACTATGAAAATCTAGAATACATAATAGATCTAAACTTAAGAATTTGCTTAATAGATTTTACAAGCACATTTTGGAGGTTGAGACAGAAAAAAGATGGAGAAAGTGAATGTGTGAAAGGAAATATTCCAATACGAAAAATGCATTCAAGTGTTATAAGCGTGACAACCTTAAGGGTACAAAAAAATAAATCACGAAGAAATCGAAGAACGAAATAATGAAGCAACAATCCACACGAAACGTTCCAAACCCGGATCCAATATGGGAGGGTGAACTCAACTTTCCCGTATCGGATTCGGGAGTACTAAGGGACGCAGAGAATCAAATCAGAAAAGGATTTGCGCTATCATTTGTGAAACTTTCACTTATAATATTATTAGCTAATTTAATGGACCTCTGCTTATAAAAAAGGGGCATTGGTGGGAGAGGAGCTTGTGGAGGAAGAAGAGGATATTGAGTAAATGGAGGAAGAGGGGAGTGTGGTGGAGAGAGAAAGTGAGAGTGTGGTGCTGGAAGAAGAGAGGAATTTGGGCAAAGAAGAGGATCCAGTGGTAGAAGAAAGGGAAAAAGAAATTGACGAGGTGAATAAATCTCTTAATTAATGATAGGAGATACAAGGCATCTGACAAGGAGCCTAATGAGTGTCTTCTCTTCTTGTCGACGCAGCACTATTAATTATAGAAGACATCTTCAGTTGGTTCACAAAATAAGAGACTATGAATTATTGGATCTCTTGAATAAAATAACATCAATCTGGAAAGAAGCGATTCATCATCCGAAGGGGTACTCAAACCACCCGGGTGAGCCTTTGTTTAGAAGATCCCAAATGCACTAGTATAGTTGTCACAGATAGGTCTCCAAACCATGTTACAAACTGTTACAAGGGCGAAAAAACGTTATCTATGCACATTATTGTTCAGAGAATGATTCGTAGCGCGAAGCTGTTATACCTCACGAAACCAATTACAAGAGGGTGTCGGAATGTTGCAGCAATTATGAAAAACATAAACATTGTCAATAATTTGGACATGGAAGAAGGAAGATCAAGTTGAGAAGTATGTAGGAGTTGAATTTAAGAAATTAAAAGAAATAATGAAGTTACGTTCCTGGCAGTCACCAGTTTAATTCATCAATTATGTTCTGTTGCATAAAGGTGTCAGACACTAGTCAATTTAAGGAGAGCCACCCTGAATTAAGTTTCTTAAAAGATTGAAAAAGAAAATTGAATGAAGATATTTAACTGACCCATATAAAGCGGACAGAACTTACAAAGCAGCGGTGATGTTTCCCATTCTCTATCTGGTTTATCGAAATTTGAGAGATCTAAGTATATTTCAAATTTCGAAAAGTGTAGACCGTATGTGTTCTGTGTTCGTCCGGTGTTCTGGTGGAAACGTCCCGATCCTTCAAAATAACACCAGAATAAAGTACCTTCAGACATTCAAGAGAGGTACCCTTCCACCTTTTCAAGAAGAATATCAATATATAGATGTTGTACGACGATATAAGAGAAATGCGAAACAGTTCGTATCATGATGCAAATTGTTTTAGAATTTTTTTCAGTCTGAGGCTTGTGCAATGGTCGGAGGCGTGATATTTTAGAAAGGTTTATTTAAACCCTTGAGGTCCCCCCTCACCGAATGGGGTGCATCCGAATTGATTCGAGTGGGCGCATTTTCCTAACCGGGTGCGAAAAAATTTGAATCTCCGAATGGTCTCAAAATGCCAATTTTATGAAAAGTAGCATTAACATACTTCAAGAACGGTAAGAGAATAGAGACAAAAATTAAATTGGGGTTTCAGACCCCGGGAGAACTGCTCTGGGTACGCCAAACATATCCACTCACTACATTTTGAGTTTCACGATCTACGGTCGGGCCAACGAGTGGGAAATGCGTCATAACTAATTTCCACACCGTCTCGAGAGAGCTCTCAGGTTACCCAGGGTAAAGCTGTACCCCCCAGAAAAGACCGCATCCCTCTGGCGTTCTCAGAAAATGACAGGGGAACATGATTCGATCCCCCCCCCACATGGGGGTTCATAATGTTAGAAAATGAGGGGGGGGGGGGGGTGAAGAACTATGGTAGGGACCTGCGACAGTCCCTTACAACCGGTGTCTGGTCATTTGGGTCCGTGTTTACGAAACCTATAATAAACATGCATAGTTAATCTAGCTTATGTATAATTGAATGCTTTCTCAGTTTTAAGTTTAATTAATAAAATATTTTAAAATATAATGAAATTTTAATATGTAAAAAAAAAACACTTAATGCGCTTCCACAACGTGTTGAAAAATTAAAATTTAGCATAAAGAAATAAGATTTTTTACAACAAAGGTTTGCTTACGACTAACATGGTAAAATAAGCTTTAAACATGAAAGTTTGAATAAGTTCATAGTATAGAAAAAAATAATACCGCATATTGTGGGCAATGTTTTTTTAAAAGCAATTATTTGTCGTCTGAGTTGTATTGTTTAACAATATTTTGAAGCTTTACCGTAGCGTCTCTGTACTTGTTTTTCCCATGAAGTGGCTCGCCGCATTCGATGTGCATATTCTTAGTTGCAGTTGGACTTTCTTCCTTCTTTCAATGTATCTATGAATTTCCATATGTTTGGATGCAAGATGCGTTATAATAAGCTTCGATGTTATTGTTGGTTCTAGGTAAATTAATAAACAACAATCCATGGACATTCCAAATTTGAGCAGGAAACAATGGCATTACCTAAGTGTTTACTTTTATATATTAAAATTTCATCAAATATTAAAATATTTTATTCATTAACCTTAAAACTGAGAAAGCATTCAATTATACAAAAGCTAAATCAACTATGTATGTTTATTATACTTTGTATAAACACTGACCCAGATGGTCTGCAACCCAAATGACATAGACCCCTTACAACCGCACTTTAACGCCACCTAAGTTGTAACCCAAAACCGTGTTAAATTGCAACAGGTAACACTCAAAGTATGCAAACACACAAGAGGTTTTAGGCCGGCCATACACTATGATGTCCACCTGACAGGTATGCATCCCAATCAGAAAATTAAGTTTGGCAGAAAAGCCATTATGGTCAGGCTGCCGTACCCAATATGGTTGGCAATATAAGTGCCAAAAGTCCGCTTTGACGTCCATAATTATGGTTGGTTAGCCACGTGGAATGATGAATGAAGGAACATCCAGTGAGCAAAGGGCTGAACTACAAACGTGATTTGTATGGCATGACCGAGTGAATGCTACACACGTAGTCAGTCAGAATGTTATTTTTTAGCAGAACCATGGATAGGCAACTCGGAAAAGAGATCATTAAAATTTATTTCTATATATACTTTTATAGGAACTTAAAATGTTTGAAAAGTTCAATCAAAAAATTAGTATAATCTTTTTTAAATGTGCTTTGAAAGATTTACTCGAAACATATAAAAAGTAAATTTGTAAGAGAATTTAACCTTTGTTAATACAAAAATAATGTAAATTTTGTTTCTCATCTAATTCGCACACTACATTCCTTTATCTATTTATTTTTTAATTTTGGTGTGAATTCTTTCCCATATATTATTATTGTTAAAGTTATTGCAATCACGTTTTGACGAGACATACATTGTAGGTACCTATTAACACGACGAAATCTATTTGAATGACAAAAGGATGAACTAGCCAGCCTATCATGCATCCGTTTCATGTTTAATGACATTCTGCATGATCGTGTGAGCCAGGCTTAATACAAAATAATCAAGGTGTTATGAGTCTGTCCAATACAGGGGCTAACATATGCCTTGCATAGTCGTTCCAATATAGTAGTGACAATAGAGACAAAGACAATATAAGATAGACGCCCAACTTCATGTTATAAAATACAGAGCATGTTTGCACTGACGTCAGAACTCTCACGCAACTTCTAGCCAATCAGCATTAATGTATACCTCAACTTAGCTTCGTCAAAGACAATTTGCTACCTAGATAGGTTAATACTTGCTTGTTATACCTAGTTATGACTATTCTTCGTTAAAAGGGGTTAGATTTTATTTAGAATACTAAATTGAACTTCATATGTGATCTTATAGACTTAATTAATCATAAAGTAATTAGTTATCTAATCCCTAATCAGTATAGAATATTTATATTTCTAACTGCTCCACACGTTAAGACTAGAGACTGTCTGTGCTTCTGTGAATATGGTTCGTACGGTTTGTCATTGTTTGCTGTGACGTATGCAACTGAACGCATAGATCGTTTCTGATTGGTTGTTATTATTCTTGCACGTGTCCTATCAAGTTGAGCGTCTACCTTTAGTGTATGTGACGTCATCACAGAAGCACTCTAAAATTAAATCTAAGGAGAGAGCAGATAAATTGCGTACACTCCTAAAGACTGCATGTTCAATACTGAGCGCAAGGAAGTTATAGTGACTGAGCGCTAATGAGGCGGAGCTACTTGTGGACTGAACGCCATACCAAAGACAATATGTCATAAAAAAAAGAGGTGCTTAATGCGATTTTCATAAATAGAACTTCTTATGACCATTGTTGATTTAGCAGCGATGCAGAGAGCACACACACTATGCATGCTCCAGCTCGCAGTGATTTCTTGAATATCCAAAAATAAACATCATTGAACAAAATGTTCAGGGAAACTATTTACAGGTTAAAGTGCTACTATATATACTTAACAGCTGTTTACTGAAAGCCTGAGTTTTAACTAATTGAGTTGGGGTTAGGTTATGAGTCCCCCTGTTTTTTAATCCTTAGACACTTTCGTAGTTCATTACTGATTAAACATAAAATTTATGGGGGACTTCTCAATAGTCCGACGCCCCAATAGTCAGAAAGTTCCATCTTTCTGTGTTATTTTTATATTTGATTATATTCTAGAATATGATTAAATAGGTATACTCAATTAATAACTAATCTAAATAAATTAATTTTTCATTTCTTTCATTTTTTAAATTTTATATTACTCTTTTATTTTACTTTATTTCTAATAGTGATTTATGATGCAATCCATCACTTTATTTCATCGTTTAATGTAGTTTGTTGTATCCGCTAGTTTGTTGTACTGCACACTTCATGATTGTTTAATGACCTGGCAGGGGTGGTTAAAAAAAGATTTAACATAAATATACATATATTTTACGTTAAATCAGTAATAATCTACAAAAGTATTCGACTAATGGGCGTCGGACTAATGAATAGTAACCAAATTTATGTATAGAGTTGCCAGAAGTCAACAAAGTGCAAACTCTATCATTATGGTGCCGATTACTTAAGCCCTTATTACACTGTGGTGCTTGCCATGGCGCTGTTGTCTCTCTCTACAGATATGGCGCTCGCCATTCTTAATAATTTATCTTCAGATATGGCACTCGCCATTCTCAATAATTTATCTACAGATATGGCGCTCGCCATTCTCAATAATTGCTATTACACTAGACGAGTCGATATGGCAATGATCATGCAGCTTGTGGTGGTAATAGTACGTAGGTAAATAGGAAGTAGGTTATTGTGGCCATCCCCATTATTTTAAAATTACTCTTAATTCTGGGTCGTGATGCTTTGAAACTTAACAATAAAATTCTATGTCATCACGAATATATATTTAGTTGATTATCTTCCTGATAGTTGTGTGAAGCAACTCCATACCTATATATTATTAAAAAGTTTAATTCGATTGATGTATAGCCCCGTTTACATTGACACTCACATTGGAAGCTCACATTCACGGGCAAGTGCACGCTCAAAAAGAGTCTTTACTGTTCACATTTGGAAAGCGTTTGGCGGGCAGATTGAAACGGTGCTAGAGTTCTTAGTTGGTATTCAGATTCGATGGCGAGAAGTGTTGAAATAAGGCAATTTATAGCACAAAGTCGATGGAACGAACATAAATTTCACTGTTTCATGAATTTTATCAGATTTTTTTTCGTTTCGTTGACTTTATTACGCGCTAGTTTGAATTTCATTTTATTTCTTAATCTAATTTCTTCACTTAATATTAATAACTCGTGTAGTATCCCGTTAAAAATAATGGGGTTTTAATGGAAATTGAATTTTAATTCAATGAATTTTGAGAAAAATTTAAGTTTTCGGAAAATTTTGAGTTTCACATAATGAAATTCTTGAGCGTGATGGATTTATACATATTTAAAAACACAATGCTCTTTATTATAGGGAGGGATAATAGGAAATAAAGTTTAATGTCATTATTGCTCTTTCTCTTAAATTTCTACTTTCGTATGCTTTACTTGATGATTTCCAAAGGCATTCATGAGTCCTATATATTTCAATTAGCTCAGAGTTTCCCAACCTGGGGTACATGTACCTCCGGCTCCGGGGGTACATTTGAATTTTCAGTAGAACAATAAGTTAAATAGCCTAATTGTTTTTAAGTAATCACTAATCATTCAGATCAATATAAATTTTGCTAATTTTTTTATTTCTAATGTCATAATATGTGCACTGCTAAACATCTTACGATCGGTCATGGTAACATATTTGGAAAAGAGTCTATATGAAATTGTAGTTGACCATTTTTTTTTATCGTCGAGGACCGGTAAACGTTCAACATTATTCTCGTGGTCCGGGAGGATTGCTGGAGCTAATAGTATTGGGTAGGCCAAAACAGTTGTTAGGAGTGAAATCATTTGGGTGTTGATTGTACAGGAGAAAAAACGTTGGGTTCAGATTTACAAGAATGAAATCATTGGGGTGCAGATTGTACAGAAGTGAAATCATTGAGGTGCAGATTATACATACAGCAGTAGAATCAGTGGGGTATAAGAATATAATGAAACAGTCTGTAGTCAGGTGTAAACATGTTTGGAACTTGTCGCGAAGGGTAGGGTAGTGTGATACTTTTCCACCCGGGTAAAAGACAGGACTTTGTATCTCTTGATCAAAATGTCCCCGATTGTTGTAATCGTTATCGATTATATAATAATTTTGTATGTATTTGGCTCACAAAATTTGAATTTACCTATCAACTTATTTGACCTATTTATGTGAGGTCACAAGTATTCATTCATTAATTATTCAATATTTTTCACGGCCCTGTACCAATGTCCCGCGAACCAGTACTGGTCCGTGAATGCCGTCCACTATAGTTAAAATTATTCTAACTAGAATTGCACTTGGTCTAGTTTGGAACAGATTTGACTCATTAATTTGGAGGCGTAAACTAAATGTATAGTCATAATTCACAAAAGGAATATTGAGAATTGTATGAAAATTAGTTATTTTACCTGTCATAACTATTCAAAATTTTTAGGGGTACATAGTAAGGTATCACAGCGGTAAAGGGGTACATACTATGCAAAAGATTGGGAAACCCTGAATTAGCTGTTCAACAGCAGCTCTACTCGATGTCAGCCATTTTGCAGGATCTTCGATGTTTACAACCTCCTCCTGGTGGATCAATAGATTGACAGAGCCACAGTGAGTGTCGAAAAGAATGGCCAAGGTGAATGTTGAAGTGAGCTTCAAGTTGTTAGGGTGCCTGCACATCAAAAGCAGTTGAGCAGCGTGCCCTTCACACCGCGAGCAGTTGATGAAGCAGTTTTTATATGGCTATAAATTATAAATATTATTTATTTAATCGATGATTTTCTTTTCTGTAAATTGTTATATAAAAGTAACATTATTTATATTTTGAATTGATTTATATTTTTATAGATTTATTGTCATATTATTTTATTAAAATATTGAAAGAAAGAGTATCTATATCTATATACATTAGACAATTCCAATGACCAGCTTCACTTATTAATAATAAAAGTTAATTTCAGTGAGACATTCTAACAAAAAAAAGTTGAAGAAAAATACATTTTAACGTAATAAAATTTAATTGATCTAAATACATTTATCATTGTGAAATATTTATAGAAGTAAAATATAAAACTGATTCAATCATACAGAAGTAAATAAAAATTATTTAGAGAACGAATATTTAATGGGCATATAATTCATCTATTTCATATCAAAATCTTTCATTTCATATCAATATATGTCCAATTATGCTCCATAGGATTGATATATAATTCCTGTCGCTATGTTTGGCTTCAGATGCATGCCAGATAGCATCGCATTCAAATACTTCTGATGTAGCTGCTCAATATCCATAGCGATTGTTCACAACCTCCCTATTTGACGCCTCTTTATATACTAATTCCATGATACTAATTGACACCAATCGCACATCTGGCAGCCTGCACAGCAGCGGTTAGGAGCAGGAATCGATCGCATCTCACGCCAACAGCTAGCAGCTTTGCTAACCGCGTCTGATCGCTAAACTGCCTGCTTTTGGTGTGAACGCTCCAATGCATTACCGTGTTTCTCAAATACTGCCTGCCTGCTCAACAGCTTTTGGTGTGAAGGCAGCCTTTGAGTGTGCAAAAGAGCCTCAATGTAAACGGGGCTTAAGGCAACACTGGACACTATACACAGAAGCGTTAATTCTTTTTTATACAAAACCTGATTATTTCTTATGCAGATTCACAATGATAGGCTATACTGAGACCTAAAGTATTAATAAAAATAGTAGTAACGTAAATATCCTACTGCAAATGTTCCAAGTGCCTACATTATTCTAGGTAAAAGGACCTAAGATCAAAAGATTTAATTATAACGCACCTGAGATCTATAAATTTATGATAAGTGTTATTGTACGACTTATATATTAAATTTAGTAGTGTTTGTGGTAAGACTATTTATCTCTGTCCGGTTTTTACAGATATGATTAGTTAGTGTTTGCATTTATTATAATAATATTTATTCTATTACCATTTATTTTAAAGTGTTCGATCTCAGTCCTTGTTTTCCTTATTCAAGTAGGTGCTAGTACGGTTTTCGTTATAATTATTATTACGTAATACGATTTGAGATAAGTGATTAGGTGTTAGGCCTTTATACCTAAGGAACCTCTCCCTTCACAATGTATAACGCAGTAGCCATACTAAGTCTTAAATAACTTTCAAAATGGAAAAAAAAATTCCATTAGTTCAAATCTCTTTAGCAGGCTTCAGTGACAATCTCATCACCTCTAAAAGGGTGGCGGTGTTCGTTCAATCGCGCAGTGAGCGATCACAATTTCATGGAGCCCGCCATGGCGAAGATTAAAGCGATTAAATGAAAAGATTGAAACTCTCTTGTGAAATGTGAGTCGTAGTCATTTTCATCTTAGGGGTTTTCAGTATACATGACATGATTTGAGTCCCGTGTAATTATGGTCACGGAAATAATTGCAGATGTTTTCCTCACCCTGAAGTATTAACGAATGTTTTCTCATTAATTCCTTGAACACATAGATAAATTGAACTTTATTTTTCTATGTATTACGAAAACGAATAATCGGAAAAGGTGATTTTCAAATTTAAGTAAAATCTTTTGCTTCTCTGTATAATTCAACCATAGCTTCAAAATCCACTAATTGAAGCATTTCTAAGGTTACAGTTTTCAAGATGGAAGGTATATGGGACTTGTGTAATCTATAAAACAAGAATTACCCAATTATTGGATGTCTTTTTTTTCAGTGATAAGAAATTATTTGGTAAAAATGCACAAGACTTTCTATAGCATCAACTCGTATGTCTTTCTGAACGCATCTAAAGTCCCATTACATCCTCAGTTGAATTTTGTGATAATTACATTATGTAAGGTATCCATTAGCCCAATTTACAAGTATTTGTCTTGATCAAGACTGTTCCACTAATGCATCTAGTTCAGTGTCGGGAATCTCGCGTACGTATCTATTAGGGTTACTATTCATTAATCCGACGCCCTATTAATCCGATACTTTTGTAGATTATTACTGATTTAACGTAAAATATACGTATGTTAAATCTTCTTTAACCTCCCCCCCCTCCTGCCATTGAGAAGTCCTATTAGATGTTCAGTTTTTCAACAGCAGTTTTTCTAAAATCAGGAAAAGGTTTCTGATTCCATTCAAATAATTCTGTGTATGCAAGCCATTAGATGAATTTATTTTCAATTTGAAGAAAATGAGCTTAATGTATCTCAGCATGTTAAGAAAGTTATAGAGTTAGGATCTCTAGTTGCCACAATATATTCCGGACTTCTACCTTCGCAAAATACATTTAGAAGTTTTATGTCGATAACCCTACCTATCAATTGACTCAAATTATCAACATCTTCCTGGTCATAGTGTTCAATTAGCAGCTTTATTGAAACATCCTGAAAACGTTGGTCATTGAGCGCTACGTCGATATAATCGTGTAGAGCATAAACAGACTTCCATATTGTGACGGCAGTCCAGTTTTTCTCATAATACATATAAAATTATTTTAGTTATTCATATATTAAACTGAACTGAACTGCACGCACGTCTTACCACTCTATATTTAACTCCAAACCTCATTTCAAATACTCTCCAATCATAACAGCGTCAGTTTAATTCCAGCTATCATCACAGACAGTTCTTAGGCAATTGACAGATAACTCTACAATCCCCATATTTTCCTTGCTAATCTAATTGTGTATATAGTAACTTGGAAGCCCCATATCGAGTGAGTGAAGTTTTGATCTATATCATTACTGTCTTTTAGTTCGAACTTGTTAGTATTCGTATTTTATAGTGTTAGGTATCAATAGTTTGTAACTGATCGGTGTTTCTAATCGGTTATCTTTTTACTATGAAATGAACCTCCCCCTATTAGTCTAGTCCAATCATATTAAATACCTTGGTATTCTTTTACAAACGTTTAAAACTATGTAGCCATTATTTCCTTATGTTAAATTTCTTTGCCAAATCTAGGTTTTATAACAACACAAGTTGAAACTTTATATATTCTCATATTAGTAGCTAGGTGTACCATTTTAGTTCTTGTATATTGTACCATTGAAGATTTAATTACGCCGTAACTAACTTCATGTGATGTTGCCGTATCCATGTTGATTCATCTTTCTAACTAGAAATCTGTTGCCACTTTCCTGTCCTACTTCTTCAACTGAGTTCCTTGTACTGTATATACGTGCTTTCCATTTTATTCATTGTAATTTTGTAACTATATTTTTTTGACTTGTTAAACTAATTTAGGTGCTTTTGTGTCTTTGCAGCCAAGTCTATCAGAGAGGAATAAAAACTTGAATAGTACACATGGTTCTATTCAGCCCAAAAATAGTTCCGTGACACATCATTTGTAACATTCTTCTCTGTCCAATTGTGGAATTATTTATTAAATTACATTTGCGTCGAGTAAAGAGAATATACTGTTAATCTGTTGAAATCTAATGTAGTGTCAGGCATCATTAAATTTTTTCCATCAAGAAGCAGTTTCCAAAGAGATCTTATTATTGTTGGTGTAATAAGGCATGTTGATTATTATATTTCTCACAACAATTACCACGAAATTATAGGCGAGCATTTTCCGAATGAGGTTTATAACATTTTCACAAAGTTACGATGCGCTGCGACAATCGGGAACTTTCTTATCACTGTTTAAAATGATGCGGTTTCCTGGTGATCGTGTTGAGGTAGAGATAGTGCCTAGCTTTGTTGTCCGTGTTCCTTCATATAATTCGAGGAGGTCAAATAAATAGTCAAAAGTTCCATCATTTTGATCATAGTCTTCTATCGCATGTGTTGATGGCGAATGGGAAGAGGACTGCTTGTTATGCTGCTTGTTACTTTCATAGAATTAAATATTAGTTCTATTATCTTAACTTACAGAGTTCGCATAGTTCATTTGAAGAGAGAATTGATGGGGGTGATTTTCCTTCTCCAAACTAAATTTGACGTTGGAGGATTTGAGTTTTAAGTTTTAGCTTCTGTCTTGAAACCGTGACACAATGAGGGTTAGGGGAATACCACAGACTGGAGTTTCCATACGCACTCATCAGGGGAGGATATCGCATGAATGCTCTATAACTAGTGTTCATACCACTAGATTTATTTTACTTGAGAGATTAGAACGAAGATCAGAGCTTCCAACAGAGAGGGGTTTTGATATCCGCGTTGTTGCGAACATGTGTTTGGGTGAGAGGGATGCATTTTCTGTTGAAATTGAAGAGCGGGGTGATGAAACGCATCAACATTTTGTGACCAACTTTGTTGGATAGATGATCTGTACAGGTTCGATTGAGGCATATCTGGCTTATTCTGCCGGAATAGCTGGATATTTTGTTGGATTGGTTGGGCAATTTCCAGAGTTGGCTGGACATTCTACAGAGTTTGGCTGCACATTAGCTGAGTAGTTAGGAGAGACTTGTTTTGGCAATGTTTGAGGTTGGTGAGTTCTCAGGGAGCATCCTGTTTCAAACTGCTGAGACATTTCATCAGTAGGACAAACTCCATCTCATTAGTCTCTTCAATAGGTCTGGGCTCATTGCTCAATAAATTATTTCAAAGTTTCAAAAATTTCTTTCCATTATCACACTCGATCCTATAAATATTTTTCGATTTATCGCTTTTGTCCATAATGTTCGGATAGAGGCTTCAATTTATTTTCATTCCTCAACTAAATCACTGAAAATGAAATCTGCCTAGGACAAGGCACTGGAGTACAAGGCGGTGGAAATACTGGTACACAAATGAACAACCAAAGACCTAGTACAGGTGGAATAATTTCTGAGGCAATAGGTGGGTCAAACGGAGAGGGGTACTAGTTCTTTAATAACTGAGTGCAGTAGTTAGCATTGTGTCATAATTCGCCCATAGTAAACAGAATAGTATAGTACCCCAGTTACATGCATTATTAGGCTGTGACGTCATGTATGTAAGCAAGAGGTCACGTCATAGTAAACAGAATTGCTGTGGGTCACGTGGAATATAGAATTAAGATGGCGGCCAACGCGACCGATCTGACTAATGATCTAATTATCTTGAATAAATAGTCTTCTTCAAGACTAAAAATTTGTTACTATTTTGGTTGTAAAAAGACCAGTAGCAATTTCATCAACAGTTATTTTTTTAATTTTCGTTCGTATGACTATAAAGATTGGATAAGAGCATGCGGTAATGTGGAATTAAAAAAAATATCACCGAAAACGTTATTTAACAAAAAGTTGGGTGTGTTGCAGCCATCTTTTGAGTTTGTACTGTACGTACAAACGTACGCACCATCGTTGACATGTGACGTCACAGCCTACCGGGGCACGCGTAATATCCCCCCTAAAGCTCTGGGATACTATATATTCTCAGTACTGTGGTTCGCCTCAACTAACAAATCACTGAGTATATATAGGTATGGAGGTAGCATGCCTTGCAAGGAAAAGTGATGCCAAAAAGTGGCGCCATGGGCGTGGCGTGTCTTCCCCCAATGCACCCCTGCCTCTCGGTGCGATAGATTAGTACCAAAGGTAGTACCGATGTATGCCCCTCATGCCTCATCTAATGCTCCGTGCCACAGATCATTGAATATAGGAAGATGTCGCACTACAGTATTTTCAATTTTCTAGCGACACTTGGCACCGGAATCATCCGTACCGTGACGTATCCTTTGAGTTGTCTACGATTGATACATTAAACGACATAAAGAAAATGATATTGAATTCAATATGCTATTAAAAATCAAATATATTCATTTATGATATTAAATTGATAATAAAATTATATTTTTAAGTAATATAATTATTTCTGTTTTGTACGTGTGTTCAGTATGAATTTCTTGCGTTTGTCATGGCGTCGGTGTATTTCTGATGCAATTTCGTTTGCATGCGGACGTGCGCTGTATTCTGTGACTAAATTCACTAATTATTTTATCTTTCATAAATATTGAACTAGTGAGAAATGGTCAATGTACGAAAATGTTCAATTGTATCAATACATCTAATGATCGGTACAAAACGTTTTTGTCCAGAAAACATGATTACAATCTGTGGTTAAAAACTTGCACAATGGCGTTGAGACTGAACAGTTAAGTCACTATTCAGTTTGCTCGAAATATTTTAGTTATGATTTACCTTCTTTTTTTCTATTTATAATAAATAAACGTTAAAATATTAAACTTAGAATAATCTTTTTTCCTGAAATTAAAATTTACATTACTACTTTGGTTTCCCCTTATTAAGTTATTGTTAGTAAAATAAAATGTACATCTGACCGTTTGTAGTACCTATGTGACGTCACGGTACCCTTCTCTCTGATTGGCTTATACGCTCTCAGTTAAATAATTATTTGGCCACTAGCGTCCAAGTAGCAAAGAAGCATCTTCCTAAGTTCCTACATTCAATGATCTGTGTTAGCAGTGTTAGTGCCGCTGAGTATATATTGGTATGGAGGCAGCATGCGCTGCAAGGAAAAGTGATGCCATAAAGTGGCGTCTTCCCCCAATGCACCCCTGCCACTCTGTTCAATGGGGTTGTATGCCCCTCCTCCAAGCTCAGTGCTAATCGAGTAACAGTCGTGGGAGGTTATGCTGTTCTGTACTGTTTGTAGCTACACAATTTTGATAACAAATTATTTACCAATTGTGATGATAATTTATTTATGAAAACATATTGTTTACTAACTGTCGCAATTGGTGAGATTTATGAAAACATTATTTTTTATAGTTGGCTTCTCATTCAATTTTATTATATTAAAAGTTAAAATAAAAAGGTTAATCTATCATTGTTTTAATCACAACTCAGTTTTAACACTACTTTCTGGTATTGAGGATAATGCTAAGGTAGGCTTGCATGCTTAATTTGCTATCTCTTCTCATTTTCCTTTTAGGAGTTTTTGCTATGTAGGAATTTAGGTTTCTTTACTTACTCGTTTTCTTATTCCATCTTTCCCAATCCACATTCTTTTTAATTGAGTAACCGCTTTTCTGTTTTCTTGAGCTTGGCCAACAATTAAATGAATTTGTTCACGGAGTTATTTTCCTTTTTGACTGCATTTCGAGTCCCTTGCATTTAACTTTTGATTCCGAAACAGACTTCAATTCTTTGAGCCATAAGATTTGAGATTAAAAAAAAAGTACCAAGTTGCATAGGTGGTTTTATAATTATATTATTAAACTCAATAAAACTGAATGTAAATAGTGCTGATCATGTTATCGAACACCTTCATAAATATGGATTGGAGGCGAAACCTGCAGAAGAGCTGAATAGTTGTAGTGTTCTCGGGCTGAGGTTGAATCAGAGAGCTTCTAAGGGACTGTATTTCCAACGAGGTAATGCTATCCCAGAGCCAATCTCAGATAGGATAACGAAAAAGGAACTGCTCTCAATTTATGGGCGGCTGGTAGGCCACTCCCTGTCTGTGGGTGCCTAGGGGTAAGTTACATTGAACGTGTAGCTGGGGGAGATTCGTGGGACGAATGAATTGGAGTGAAAGCGCAGAAGTTGATTCTTGAGGTAATTAGGAATGTTAGAGAGAGTGACCTGGTGTTTGGTAGGTGGAGTATTCTCGATGTTAAAACGGGCGTTATTTGGTGTGATGCGAGCAGTTTAGCTTTGGGGCAGCAATGGAGATTGGTGGAGTAATTGCTGAGGATGCTGCTTGGCTTCACAGATAGATTGGATTGAGAACTTTATCGACTAAATCTTGCGATGATGATTAACGTGAGTAGGACAGACTAGGACGTATAGGACCCTTAACCTTTATTTAGTAATTCTAGTGATCAGGGAGTTGGTTTGGACCGACTGTCAAACACAGATAGTTATGAATGCAATAGTTCTGTTATATATCCCGATATTCCTCATTTATTCCTCTAGCCAATTGGAAAATGCCTCTCCTCTCATAAAATTCTATTGCTCATCGGTGGGCAGTCTCCAATTTCTGCATCTGGAACTAGAAAAGATTACACGATTTGGATTTTTCCCATTTGACGACCCCCACCAGATTTAATTTGAATTAATATTTTTGTATGTATTTTTGTCTATAGAATACGAAAATCAAAACCGTTTTTGTAGAAACTAATAGTTTGAGATATGAGGTTTTATAGTTATTTATTTCCTATGTATTATTGAAGGATTGAGAACTTTGAAAAAAACTCGTGTTTTCATTGAAATTACTTAAACAATATAGATTTTTTACATGAAACAGTAATGTAGTTTGTTGTATCCATAAGTTGGTTATACTGCACATTTCATGATTGATTAATGACCTGTCAGTGGGGCTCGGGGGTGGCAGGCCCCCCTAAATATATATATATCTAATATATTTCCATTATCCGTGATATATTCAATTTATTAATTCAATGCCGATATGTGTAATGGGAGGTGTGCCGCCCACCATACCCCCCCCCCCTGCCAGGTCATTTAACAATCATGAAGTGTGCAGTACAACAAACTAGCGGATAGAACAAACTACATTACGACTATCTTTGACCAAAATTGGCCAAAAAGCGTGTTCCCAATCCTTCAGTAATACATAGGAAATAACTTTAAATCCTTATTTTAAAAAACTAATAGTTTCTACAAAAAACAGTTTTGATTTTCGGATTCTATGGACAAAAATACATATAAAAAAATAATTTAAATTAAATTTAGTGCGGGTCGTCAAATGGGGAAGATCCCGATATATAAATACTCACATCAGTCATCAATACATTCAGTTTCATATGTTCTCAACTATCTCTCTGAAAGATTTACAAATCCTAACCTAGTACTGAATTTCCTCAAACTCGAATATTTTTACTGACCACAACTAACTTGGAACAAATGGAAATTTCAAGTTACAGATAGTTACGAAAATAACTTCAAACTCAAGAGTTATTCGATCTGATGATTTTATATAAAAGTAAAATTATAGCATGCTTTAGTATCAATGTTTTCATATTGAACACTTTACTTCAATTATATTATTTTCGTGAATCAAATTGTACATTTAGTTCTTTTATTACCGAAATAATGAATCTATTAAAAGTTGTAAACAAACTGAGATAAATTTCTATCTAGATTCTAGCTCAAATGAAGAGATGGCATTATTTTTAAAACTATGCCTTCTTGTTTTCGAATTCACAAAATCTTTTCACCATTTTGACGCAAACAAAGGTTGATTACTGCATACATAGGAAAACAACAAACAAACATACTTACGTACAAACTAATGAGTGAAAATGCTTCCGCTAGGTGTCGCTAATTTTATTATAAACTTTTTATATGAACATTCAAAAATAAACGAGCATTCAAATATTACATAATTAAATATTCTGAATTGATTTAAAACCAATTTGGCGATTGTTTGATTTTGACTTTACTATCCCTTTAATTACCCTTAAACAATTCCACCCATATCTATCTAAAATACTCCACAAGCAAGGCTTATTTACTAGAGAGAGGATAAGCCTTCCTCAAGCCTTGCCTGTGGTTCCCTATCCACCTGACCCCCCGTCTTAAGTCTATAGTCACTAGCATCCTCCCATATCATGACCTGGGTCGCGTCTGTGGTCGACCTTACCCTTCTAAACCCTACCTGATTCTTGTCCACTAACCCTAACTCTTCTACCCACCATCTAAGCATAGTTTCTTCATCATGGATGGCAGTTTCTTCATCGGAAAATTCTTCTCCATCTGAGTCTTGATTCGTGATTTCCACATTAAAAGGATTTAATTTTTTGTCAGCCTTTCTTATTAGAAAGTCCAAATAGTTGTGAAAAAATAATGATGTTAATGGCTATTGTGTAAGAAAGTGTTATCCAATGATGACATTGTGCATATTTTCAGTAATTTGCATAAATTTCAAGAGCATGAAATATGCACGATTTGGTCTATGCTAGCCCAGAAATAGGCGGGTGTAGGTCTCTACACTTATAACTCAGTTATTTCTATCCAAGTAGTTCTTCATTTGTTTTAACTAGGTAAATAAGGATTAAAAAACAGGGGGGGGGGAGGGAAGCTCTTGACCGTACCCCTAAATAGGCACAACTTTGTCAGTTTTGAACATTGTAATATCTAACACAGCGGTTCCCTATAGCTACCCTTTTCCTTGGAAATCCTTGCACAGAAAATTTTCTGGATTGAAAATGATTTCTGATTTAAAATGTAATTATAGAATTTATACTTATGAAGATATTTGTTATCAAACTGATCATATATATTTAAAAGTTTGTAGGTGGAATATTGATACTACAAATGTATTAAAAGTACATTCTTTGTAAAACTTGGTGATTAGTAATTTCTACTAGTAATTGATAAAAAAATGAATGTATTTATATTTTGAAGAGTCATTAACATTGCATCTATTGCCTAAATAAGTAAATATTCATCTAATAATCTTCTTTCATCAATTAAATGTCAAAGATGAAAAAATGATTGAGCAAAATGACCAGATACCTCTATTTCGCAGATGTTTACAAGCTTAGAGGTTCCCTCGACTGTAGCTAGGGCAGGATACAGTAACATAGGGTATGGTAATCAGCTGATAGAATCTATAGTTTGACGTGACCACCGGATGACTGGAAATGGTGACTCTGACCACACTTTGAAATATGGGAAAACCTACTTAAACTTAGCACTTCTAAATTTAATTTTTTTCTGATCAATTACTAACTAGGCATTGGGTAAATTGTATTCCATTATTTGTTTCCTTATTTGTTATTCATAGGAACTACAATTTAGCAGTTAACTAGCACTACTTTACGCTCCTAGGTAGCATATTTTCAAGACCCTATTTTTTATAGATAAGTTAAAGAAATTAACAATAAAATCACACCTGAATTATATCTATATATTCAACTTTGAGGTTCAATCGCCATTTTCGCTTTTCTTTTGTACGAAACCCTTTTAAAATGACTTCAAACTTCTCGATATTAACATGCAAATACGAGGAATTATAAGCCACTCGGTCACAAACAAGGAATGTGTTGTTGTGATGACGTCATATTTCTGTGTCGTCTGCTAGGTACTATACCTGATTATGTTCTTATATCTTGAGCTAGGGTGACATCAGTTGTGAGTTATGACGTCACCACACGTTATAACTGAACGGGCACGCAAATAAATCGTTGTTGAGAATTCACTTCTCTACATCCATCTACACTTACCTACTAGAACTTCCTAGTCTCAGTGTTTGTCAAGCTGCGAGGAGAGAAGGTGTGTGCCAATTGACTTTCGAAAAGAACGAAAACAGTCATAGTGCTAGGTCGAAGCGCAGTCTTAGTATACTTAGTTAGAGTTGAGACAAAGTGGAACACAAGCACCGGTGGCTGCACTCACGGATCGAAGAGGAAAATGAAGAGCTGATAATAAATGAAGACTACAAGCCTACCTAACACAAATATCGAAGATCTCTTAGTTTAAGAGCATAACCCTAGCACGATCCTCTATAACTGCAAGTACGTAAAGAAAAGGATAAGCGTAGTAAAAATGAAAAAATACAATGCATAATCTAAATTACAACAGTTTGGAACCCAAAAGATGTCCCATCTCTTCTATTCACCACAGACTGATTCAGGATAGAGCCCCTGAGGGCAAAATATAATAAAAATGGTAAAATGAAAAACACTGATTTTTAAAATTTATGCTATAAAATGTAATTTCAATAAGTATATACAATTAATCTTTAACATATTTATGGCGTTTAACCAGTGTCAATTTGTGGCATGCCACATCTTTCTGTAAACCATCAAACAGAGACCATATGCTTGGATGACTGACTACAGTGAAAAAAGTTGAGGGCATTATGAAAACCTTTACAACAATTGGTTGCTTTTTGGGAGACTAAGATTGCTGCGTCAAAGTGGTACCATATTTCTATAGGAAACAGAGGGGCTCTACTTCCCGGCCTCTATGTATATAGAAAAAAGTATGTTGAAAGTAACTCTTTATCTGGAAATACTGTCTATAGTTTTATGAAGGCCTTTTTTCACATCATTTGGATGCACTAAAGATAGAGCGGCTATTGACTTAAATTATATTTTCATGTTAATCTGTAAAGGCTGGTTTATACGTTACGTTTTTTTACACCGTTTTAGATTGCGCAGTTGTAAGACGGAACGGAAACGTTATTTACTATAAGTTTGAACCACAAAGGAAAGAGCAACGTTCCAATACAAAGTAATAAAGGTGATGCAAGTTCGTCCAATGCGAGCGCAAACATATGCGTTGCAGAGTTGGTCGTTCATCTTACATTTTGCTCCGCCTCCCAGTATATTGAATATTGTAGTGAATAGTGACAACCGAGACTTTTAGTTAATGTGACGTCATCACAGAATCACTCTAAAGCTATATTTAAGGAGAGAACTGAAAAAAATGCGTACACTCCTGAAGACTGCGTGTTCAACACTGAGCGCTAATGAGGTGGAGGCCAGCTACGTGTGGACTGAACGTCATACTCTAGTGATTAAAAGAAGCGCTTAATGAGACTTCCATTAATTGAACTTCGTTTATCCATTGTTGTTTCAGCAGGGAGACAGAGAGCACACACACTCTGCATGCTCCAGCTCGCGTTCATTTCAGTATTTTCGTGAATATCCAAAGATAACAAAATGATCAGAGAAACTATATTACAGGATAAAGTGAGAGTACACGTAACAGCTGTTTACTGAAAGCCTGAATTTTTAAAGAATAGAAACTCGAAATGAATACTAAGTAAGGTTTTGCCCGTTTCAAATAAGGAATGCCAGATGTGAAGTTAGATATATTATACTAACAAAGTTCGAATAATTTACTTGCTATCTAATATCAGTAAGCAACTAATTAAGTTTTGATGTTGTGTGGCTTTTGAGTTCTCGTTTTTATACCAGAGATTTTATTTTTCACTGCGTGGGTAATATTGTCTGATGGATCAATTAATAGATTTGTGTAGGTCAACCTTTTTTTCGAATTCTATACTTTTCTATGGATCTCTATAGGATGTCATAATCTCTAAGGTGTTGTCGGCAACTACTGTCTGTTCGCGGCAGATCAGAGGAGACCACACTGAGTTTGCTTGATACACACTTGTATACCTGTGAAACATATTTTATGGCATGACGAGGTGCGCTGCTGAGTTTTTGTCGGGCTTTCAGGTATTTTGCCAGGCAAGTGTCTGTGTGCACACACTCTTCAGTGATCTGATCAAGCGCTAAGAAGTTTGCTGGGCGTTAACTTTGTGTGACCTCATGAATGGATAGGTGAGAGAGAGAGATACTCACTCATTCTTCGTATCGCTATGGAAGCTGTGGCCAGTACGAGAGGTCTTTCTGCTGGGGTTGGTGGTGGTCGGGGTCGTTGTGATGACGTTGCTATTGGGGGGTGGAGAAGTCTCCTCATCCAATTGCGGTATCTGATGGTCATCTTATCTTTTCGTCTAATGCATCATTGATTTTGATTGTCCTTCTGAATCTTCTCATGCTGGCCTCCACCCTTTCTTCTGTGCCCGACGACATGTCTACGCTGCAGATGCCGTTGCTGCTGCTGCTTGGAGAGCCTAGTGGTGGTGGGGGTGGAGAAGGGGTTGGGGGTAGTAGTATCACATTTTGGGTGTTAGGCACAATCTGGAAAAGAAGATAAAATTAGAGTCCAAACCAGGCTATTACACAATAATAAGAATATAGCTTAGTCCTTCATAAGAAGAGAGCCCTTAAAGGACTTAACACTTGGAGCTAAGTGACTAGACTAAGAGGGAGAGAGTCATAAGGAAAAGGGATCACACAAAAGACGCCTTACGTCCATCCGAGGGTGATCCCAGTGCACACTTTAGACTCTCAATCTATCTCCATCCTTCCATCTACCAGGTCGAAACTTTGTACATGGGCTTCACCACCAGCGGAGTCAGGGTTTAAGAATTCTAGTAGATCGCTTTCCTCCCACCTGAACCCTAGGAATTACTCTCAACAAGTAGAGGTCAAACACACCCAACATAGGGAGCTAGTAAACCATTCTGGGGATCAGGGTTTACCCGGATTAGTTCAGCCTCACACTGACCACGAAACTCACTCGCTCGCGCTCGCACACACACAATAAATGTAGGAGTGGAGGGGGTTGGGAATAGTGTCAGTAATGCGACCTCAATCTCTCCCGCCTCGGGAAGGCTCCGGGGGGTTTCTCTCCTCAAAAGGAAGGGATACATCTTCAGCAACCACAAACAACCACGAACAGTCTTCATACCCAAGGCACTACCAATTTTACCCGCTCCCCTCCCATGCCCCCTAACTAGGTTATCCCTACCACACTTTGCCACCCTACCCCAGTTAAATAACCAAGGCGGAGGAGGCTACAACTAGGATCAACGACACGGAAAGAGAAGAACTCGATACAGGCAAGCCCGTAATAAGGCGCAGAATGTGACACGCTTGCGGTCGCCGTCGAAAAATCCCCTCCAGACATCTCTTTTCTACATAAGCTCGTGACCTAGGGGGGGCTCGTGACCTAGGGGGGCTCGTGACCTAGGGGGGCTCATGACCGTACCCCCTCAGTGTACACACAACCAACAGAGGCGTACAGGTTACATTCCAGGAAGAAGGCATATAGAAACACGAAACCATTATTGGGTTCTTGGGGTTATTTTCCAAGTGGGAAATCATTCTGCCACAGTACGAAGAAAAGAGTGGACCACTGCAATCACTCGACCTCACCACACTCTTATAATGCCCTCCCCCAGCCACGTCCCCACACCAGGTTGTCCCTAAACACTTTCTCACCCTACCTGATTAAAACAATTGAGGCGGAGGAGGCTACAATCGGCACAGAAACATGGCCAAAGAAGAACGCAAGAGCAGCAAGTCCCGATGAACGGTGCATAACACCATAAACTATGCTAGCCGGCGAATGATTTTGTCCAGGTGGTTCTTGAATGACTATACAGATGGTGCATTAACCACCTCCCGAGGGAGAGCATTCCAAACGCCACACACCTTCACGGTCATAAAGCCCCAGAACTTATTTCTGCGAAACTGAGGTACATCCAGTTTGTATGTGGATAGATTATTGAAGCAGTCTTATTGAAAAGACCACGAACTCTTGTAAACTTTTTCAGGTAGCAGGATTTAGCCGCCCTTCCATTTACCTAGAAGTGAAGCATGAATTTTTGGCGAACATTAAAAGAAATACCCCACAGGAAATGAAATATAAGTATGAACAACATTTAATGCAATATAATGACAGATTGATTATATTCAGATGGTTCTAGAATGGAGAACGGTGTTTGCTATTCTTATTCCGTTGATGACAATATTATATCTGCAACGATCTCTCCTATTGCCACCAACTTCACAGCAGAACTTCTTGCTATACTTGATGCTATTATATACGTTAAGAATCCTAACAACCGCCCAAATATCAATATAATCACAGATTCAAAGTCGGCTATACAAGTAATAGGAATTAATTAATGAAAATAAACTCAGATCAATAAAAGACAATATTACGATATTTCAATTTAGCCATTTCAAAGACAGATTGTGTGAGAGGGTTGTGTGCCTAATTAGAATTGGTCACACAGCCCTAACTCACTGTTTCCTCGTGTCAAATGAGGCGCCACCTGAATTCCAACATTGCAGTGTTCCTCGTAACAGTTCACCATATAATAATGATATGTCCACACTATGTCCTATCAAACAATTACTAAATGACCATATGGTCAAATTTGGGAAAATTTAAATTTTGTCTTGCAAACTGGCCCACTTTATCAGTTGTAATAGAATGATAATGTATTGTATTTGTAATGTAATTTCGCCTCTCCCGAAATAACAAATCCACCTGCATCACCGAAAATCGCGAAACATGTTCGATATGATGTTAGGATTGAACATTAATCCTAAAACGGCGAAGGCACGTTCAGAAAAATATCATCGTTCAGAGAACATGGCAGAAACTTAAAATTTTTCAGAGGATTTAAGAAAATCACCTGTTCAAACTAGCAGTCATCGTGGTAAATTTAGATTTGGAACGGTTCTGCTATTTGGCTCTTATACAGGCAAGAATCAAGATTCCCTTGCTAGAGCTCGTGGAGTCGAGAGAGGTTGTTTCCTTAAAGGGGTAGTAAACCTTTGAACAAACTTATCTATTGTTGATAAATCGATAAAGGGATATTAATAATGGAATAAGATGTAGTTATTTCATTTTTTAAACTCCTATTTAAAGAAAAAGTTTATTTCACAAATGCAGCCCCATCTACTGATGCAATCTACTGATGACCATCCACTAAAGAAGTCATTGAGACTGATGCCATGTCGTGTATCAGGAAATTCTATGAAAGTCGAGGAATTTCGTTAGACGCTGCCTACGTCATTCTGTCTTACTAGAGAAAGAGCACAGCAACTCAATATGAAACTTATTTTAAAGAGTGGAATAATTTTTGAGGTCTAAGGAAAATTAATATTGGTATTGCGTGCTTCCGAAATAACTGTTATTGAGTTCTTGTATGAGCTTTTTTTCACAGGATCAGTTACAGTAGCTTAAATATCAACAATTTTGTGGAATGATATGAATGAATGTGAAATTTCCATCAGTCAAGCGATTTTGGAAAGTTGACCTCCCATACCCAAATATAATGTAACATGGGATGTAAATATTGTTCTGTGTTATTTTAAAAACTTTTTCCCGTTGGAAAATGTGACACTAGCTCAATTGACATATAAACTAGTTACGCTTTTATCGTTAGTTACTGCTCAAAGAGCTCAAAAAGCCATTATTTAATACCAAATACTTGGTAATTGATCACGAAAGTCTCTTTTATTACATTCGAGAGAATCTGTTTTGATGATCTCTCTGTCCAATATTTATTTGAAAGAATACTTGATGCGTACTCAAGAAATACGACAGAGTGAAAGGTTATTTTTGAATTGGAATAAACCTCATAAAGCAGTATCGGTTGATTCAATAAGCAGATGGATAAAGGAAACCCTCTATGAATCTGGTAGAGATTCAGATATTTTCAATGGCATAGTTCAAGACTGCTGTTTCAGTTGCTAAATTGAATGGGACTGATATTCAGACAATTATGAAAACTGCATGGTGGAATAATTCTAGAATGCCTCCCGAAATACATATATCGAATATATTTTCAGTTTCCGTGATATTTACAATTATTACCTCAATGCTGATATATGTGTGAAGGGGGGCGTGCCGCCCCCCCCATACCCCCCTGTCAGGTCATTAAACAATCATGAAGTGTGCAGTACAACATACTAGCGGATACAAAAATCTGCATTACGGTTATCTTTGACCAAGAAGCGTGAAAACACTAGTTTTTTCAAAGTTCCCAATCCTTCAGTAATACATAGGAAATAAATAACTTTAAACCCTCATATCTCAAAAACTATTAGTTTCTACAAAAAACGGTTCTGATTTTCGGAATCTATGGTCAAAACTACATATAAAAAAAGAAATTTGAATTAAATTTGGTGGGGGGTCGTCAAATGGGAAAGACTCCATTTGTTTTTTCCTAGTTATTAGAGTACTACGTATATAAGCATATTATTAATAATTATATACAGTCTTTCATTGTTTGTGACTGTGATGAAAAAGTTTAAAGTCGTGCATTAATTAAATGTTTTAAAATCCATCCATAGCTTAACTCTCACTCAGTATAGGTGAGTAATTAATAGATACTTAGACTTCTATAATTTTTGTGCTACATTTAACAAACGGCATTTTCATGCTCTATGAAATATTTTTGGCAGTAGGATACTAAGTTCCAAGTTATTGTTTGGTTCTACAATTTCGGACACGTCAGAAAAAAAAAATTTAACTTCTATTCTAATTGATATCATGGATACCAATTGAAACAAAAGTTAAATAATGATTATTATATAAAGATTTTCACGTGTTCGAAAATATGGAACTTACCCTAAAATGGGAAATGTTGAATTTCTGAACCAATTGCTTCTAATAACCTCTTCTGGATTATAATTTTAATGTTTTTTTAGTTACAGTGAAATAATCACAAAAAATTGTCTCGGGTTTTATATATCTACGAACAGTTCTTATTTCGAAACATGACTCGAAATAAGTACCACTTTTGTTAAAGTGAGTTGTACTTAAAGCGAGGCCTGCCTGTACTTGATTTGCTTCACTGGGTGTGACTTGATTCGAGTACAGCGCAAATAGCTCTAAAAACTCTGCTGGAATTTCACAAGGTCCTTCGAATTTAATTCACTAAATTTCATTTCAATTAATTCAAAAACCTGCCAATGAAATATTTCCATTTTTGAATATTCTTCAGATTCTTCACACTACCTATGTTCCAGTAATGTATTTACAATATACATTCCTAAGAGCTTATCTTTAAGGCCCGTTTACACGCTACGATAAATTGAAGCGATTTATCGTTATGAAGAGGTTATTGCAATTTATCAGTACGTGTAAACAGGTGATCATAGCGATTTATTGGAATTGGATTGTGTGATTGGTGCCAGCAGGCTCAAATTTATACGAATCGTAACGATAAGTTTGAACGTGTAAACAGGGTTCCAATAAATCGTTGCAATCTAACTCAATATATAATGCTAAACGCATTCCAAATGCAGACCATCATAATGTTTCGTCCATGACGGCTAGTGAAAAATTTAGATATTGGAGTAAAAATCGTTGCGTGTAAATACTGTCTCAATCATCTGATAAATTGTTGCGATCTCTGTGCTTAATAAATCGCTCCTATTTATCGTAACGTTTAAACGGGCCTTTAAAGGCCTGTTTACACGCTACGATTAATCGTAGCGATTTATTGGAATTGGATTGTGTGGTTGGTGCCAGCAGGCTCAAATTTATAAAATCGTAAGGACAAATTTGAATGTGTAAACAGGGTTCCAAGAAATTGTTACAATCTAAGTCAATATTTAATACATAAATGCTTACCACCATAATGTTTCTTCTATGACTGCTAATAAAGACTAAACATTATTGGGAGTAAAAATCGGTACGTGTAGGCACTGTCTCAATCATCCGATAAATTTAGTACGATCTGTGTTCAATAAATCGCTCCAATTTATCGTAGCGTGTAAACGGGCTTTTAAGAAAATTGATAGTTTAACTTTGAATTGGGTAGTAGGTGTCAGTGTGTGGCTGGTGTAAATGTGCGATTGGGAGTCGGGCATTTTTAATTCTTTATAGTTTTAAATAGTGTGTTTATTAATAATTCTGTAAACTTCAGTAACCATATGCACTTTCTAGATCCAAACCTTATCGTAAACCTGATTTATTCTATTAACGTATACGTGATGTATTCAATTAACGTAAACCTGATTTATTTTACAAAACCGTAAATACTTGCAAGTGGTAGGCTATCTATTGCATGCAGTCTAACCCAATCACGCCTGGCCATTTATTTAGCTCTAGCTACTAGAGTAAGTTCTAATCTACTATACTATTTTAACTTGCTAGCTAACACATATTATAATGGAACTAATGTAATCCTATGTATTGATTTAAGTTTTTAATGCTTAAACTCCTACAAAACCAACATGATCATTGATATGATACAATTTGCATACGTTACACCACCCTACATATGTAAACTTTTAAATTGATAAACCATCATTAGTTGATTAAATTGGGCTATACTTTAAGTCTTTAACTATAATATATTTCAACTAGGTAGGTTCATTGAATGCTGTGACGCCTTTTTAAATAATATTTGTTTTACAGGTTACTAAATGGTGACTACGCGAAAGCATCTCGTGACAGTTTCAGTTTTCCCCTAACGAACCTTAGCAAACTAGATTGAACGAGACTTACCTGTAAGGAGAAGTTTGATCTTGAATTTTCCGATGTTTGCTGGTTCTTTAGGGGTAGGGAATCTGCTCTCTCAGACTTGGCTGATCCCCTTCCTATTATGAAACAACTGACAAAATGGAAATATTTGCTGTCCTCTTATCTCTAAAAACTGACTACACCACGAATGCTTGAGCGCTTCTGAGTTTCCCCCTAAGACCCAGCAGGCATCGGATAAATCAAGATTAAACTTCACCTTACAGGTAAGTCTCGTTTAATCTTTCAATTGGTACCTCTTTTTTGGAAAGTCTATTATATTTAATTAGTGTTTAGTAATTAGCTATTTCTATTAAATAAAAATATGGTTCTGAATTACATGGATATGACCATAAAAATTGAAGGATTTACATTATTTTTGTAGTATGCAGTTTTAGAAGAAAGCGCTACTAAGAAGTCTTAGATTTATATTAAGTAGACTCTTAGGATTTTGATTCAGGTAGATTCGTAGCTAGGCTTCATTTACTATCATCTCTTCATTTTCCTCTTAAATTTTGATTGTCGTCCATCCGTGAGTGCAGCTACTGGTGCTCGTGTTCCTTTCCATCACATTCCTTGGTAAGAGACTGCATTCACGGAGTAGCTTTTCTGCATCCATGTGAATGGTCAATGATTGTGAAAGGTGACTTGGAGTCACTTTCTCTTCTGACTGCTTCTTCCAGTCCCTTGTACTCAATTTCCTTTAGAGGCCAGCGATATGGCCTTTGGTTCAGAGTCAGCGTTAAACACCTACTAAATTAATTAAATATACGTTCTAAAGATAAAAATATATGTTATATTGATTGAATTACTCTAAGTTTTTGTTTTCTCATCAACATAGTACTTAGTTTTGTTTAAATTATTATGAGGTAAACAGTTGAATAATAAATAACCAAAATATGTTCATTGAATTACATAATTGGTTCTGTGTGTTAGAATTATACCAGTTTATCTGTTCTTTCATCCTAATATTTAGAAAAATAATTACAGCGTTGATGCAAAAATAATTCAATAAATACAATGTTTTATCGCTCTACCATTTAGCGAGCCACTATTTTTTCTCTGACTTTGAAAATTATATTTAATAACTTTTTGAGTTCAGGCATCAGTGAGGATATAAAAATAATTTGATGAGATTTTTTTTTTAATTTATAAAAAAATTTAAGGACACATATGGCCAGTTGGTCCCATGGGACTACTAAATGAAAGGACACACGAGTGTCCATCTGGTCGATAAAGGGTTAATTATGTTATTAATATTTCATCTCTTTGTGTTGTAATTATATTAAGGGCCTCCTGCGTTAAAAACAGACATTTTTGATTTTTTTAAGTCTCAAATAGCGGTAAACAACTGAAGATATTGAATCTGTAAAATTATTGCTTTACCAGCTGACTTTTTTGGCACGTCATTTTCAACTATATTTTATATAGAACTCATTTGATTTTACACTAAATGTCAACCTTTTCCCCCAGGGCCCAATTTCGAGTTCGCCACCGAAACCCACGAAAAAATCCTGAGCATTGGGGAAAAATGGGAGCCGGAAATAGCTGCCAACATCGAGGCAGACTATCTCTACCGATAGGCAGTGCAATGGCAGTTTGCGGCAATTACTCCCATCGCTTTGTCTAAAGGTGTAAGATGGTGAAGATCAAGTATTAGATATCTATAGTGATTTAGCCGGTTCCTAATTTTTAAAATGATTTATATATTACGGATACATTTACTCTGTACCTACTTCGTATAATTTGCATGAATATGAGACTATAGTATGACGCCTCTAAATCTAGTGTAACTTGACAAATGGTGGTCTCATATTCGTTCAAATCATATGTAATTGTTACAGAGTAAATGAATAATTTATCCGTATCATATTTCAATTAATTAGCAATTATATTGTATAGACATATTACTTGTTCGATTCATGCACCTCAAAATAATTGCCAAGTACAATATAAAAAGATACAGTTAATATATTATTCTATTGAGGAGGAGAAATAAAATAGTAATTAATTCAATATAAATTTATTTTATCCTGTTTCTTTCTCATATATAATTGTTAATACAATATTATTATATAATTTTGTATATCCTCAATGTAAATAGTGTGACCATTTTGAAACTTAAGATACACTACTCTCACAAATATCTGTTTTAAAGGTCTTTATGCTGCCATCTTGGTTCCTTAGCGGGAAATAGAATATTGTAAGGACAGTCAAGGTATGTTGAGTGCGTGACGTCATAACAGCAACACTCAAAATCGTAACTCCTCTTTAAAGGGCAATAAATAAACAGTTTTGTTAAATTTACACTCTTCATTGGTCTTTAATATTATCTTAGATTGTTGCAGTTATGACGTCACGCACTCAACATACCTCGATTGTCATTACTATATTTCGATTCTAATTCCCGCTTTTGGAACCCAGATGGCAGCACACAGACCTTTTGAAACAGAAATTTGCAAGAATAGTGCATCTTATTGTTAATTTAGTAGCTATATTTTTGCTATTAATATAGAAAACAATGCAAAAAAGGGAGGACTATGTTACCATAATTAGGTACTAAGATACATACGAGAATATCTCATCAAAATACTGTGGAGTAGATATAAATAATTATTAAATATTAACTTGTGACTGATTTTCTGCTGAAAGGTAAGTGTAGCGCTGCGTGAATTTTCTCTGCTTTCTGTGGTCCCAAACCAGGACAAGAAGTTAATTCTGGTACTGTAGCTTTGATGATTCCTGAAAAATAATTATAGCTATATTACCACATGGTCTAGGTCTCGAGGATCTACACTATAATAAATGAACCATCTTGATATTGGTGAGCTAACTTCTCTCTGAATTTTATCAATGGTTAGGTAGGGAAAAGTGACGTTATTTTTCAGTAGTTACTCCGATGGTGTTAATGCTCATTGATGAGCTATAATGGTTCACAAGGAGACTGATAGGGTTCACAAGGAGACTGATAGGGTTCACAAGGAGACTGATAGGGTTCACAAGGAGACTGACAGGGTTCACAAGGAGACTGACAGGGTTCACAAGGAGACTGACAGGGTTCACAAGGAGACTGACAGGGTTCACAAGGAGACTGACAGGGTTCACAAGGAGACTGACAGGGTTCACAAGGAGACTGACAGGGTTCACAAGGAGACTGATAGGGTTCACAAGGAGACTGACAGGGTTCACAAGGAGACTGATAGGGTTCACAAGGAGACTGATAGGGTTCACAAGGAGACTGATAGGGTTCACAAGGAGACTGACAGGGTTCACAAGGAGACTGACAGGGTTCACAAGGAGACTGACAGGGTTCACAAGGAGACTGATAGGGTTCACAAGGAGACTGATAGGGTTCACAAGGAGACTGATAGGGTTCACAAGGAGACTGATAGGGTTCACAAGGAGACTGATAGGGTTCACAAGGAGACTGATAGGGTTCACAAGGAGACTGATAGGGTTCACAAGGAGACTGACAGGGTTCACAAGGAGACTGACAGGGTTCACAAGGAGACTGACAGGGTTCACAAGGAGACTGACAGGGTTCACAAGGAGACTGACAGGGTTCACAAGGAGACTGACAGGGTTCACAAGGAGACTGACAGGGTTCACAAGGAGACTGACAGGGTTCACAAGGAGACTGACAGGGTTCACAAGGAGACTGACAGGGTTCACAAGGAGACTGACAGGGTTCACAAGGAGACAGACAGGGTTCACAAGGAGACAGACAGGGTTCACAAGGAGACAGACAGGGTTCACAAGGAGACTGATAGGGTTCACAAGGAGACTGATAGGGTTCACAAGGAGACTGATAGGGTTCACAAGGAGACTGATAGGGTTCACAAGGAGACTGATAGGGTTCACAAGGAGACTGATAGGGTTCACAAGGAGACTGATAGGGTTCACAAGGAGACTGATAGGGTTCACAAGGAGACTGATAGGGTTCACAAGGAGACTGATAGGGTTCACAAGGAGACTGATAGGGTTCACAAGGAGACTGATAGGGTTCACAAGGAGACTGAAAGGGTTCACAAGGAGACTGATAGGGTTCACAAGGAGACTGATAGGGTTCACAAGGAGACAGACAGGGTTCACAAGGAGACAGACAGGGTTCACAAGGAGACAGACAGGGTTCACAAGGAGACAGACAGGGTTCACAAGGAGACAGACAGGGTTCACACACCTTCTAGTGACCCGAAGTTGGCAAGTAGTGTCATAGCATCTGGTCTGGACACACGGTGTATAGAAGTCAGCGCATCTAGAATCTGAAACAACATTAGTGATGTTAAAGCAGTGCCAAGTTGATTTTTCGTACCGAAAGTGTAAACTAATCAAAATGTCTGCCATTCTTTCTTAAAATACCTAGATTAGCTGTAGTATGTTTCAAACTATTGTTTATTATGTATTGACATGAAAATAAATAGAACCTTTCCAAAGATTGTTTAATTTGTTTTTATCTGTTTAACGTTTGTTTTAACCACTTAAGAGTTCCCTATCGCTCATAAAAGAGGGAAAGTAAGTACAAAAGACTTGTATCTTAATATTTAATATCTATAGCATAGAGTTATGATAAACTACTCTAGAGAGAGAAAGTGTTGCAGCGATTGCAGGACGCTAAGGAAGGAAGATGGTGTAAAACCTTATTTTGTTTCAGTTGTAACATTTCTCCATTGAACTGTCGCCAGATTACCAGTCACGTTGAGACAAAATAAGAATTTTAGCGTCCCGCAACACGCGATATTATTTTGGCCACTGACTCACCACTTGGTCTAAAGGTACTAATAATTTCCCTCGTGTGTTTATCTATTAATTTGGTGTCCGCTTTTACATTACGGGTATTAAACATCAAGAATGTAACTATGCATGGGAATATATTGACTTGATATTTAAATTACCCTGTTCTTATTCACTTTTCAATGTACTTTTTCCATAAAATAAGTTAGACTATGGTGAAAACTTTAATTTAATTCATTAAAAGTAACCTAATAGGTAATAACAGGTAATAAATTGGAATTAATGATGACCTGTTATTTTTACCGGGAAAGTACACTAGTAAGAAGTATTTGCTCACCCTGGAGGTGGTGGAGGTGTGTTGTTTCTCCATTATCAGGTCTGGAGGTTTGTGCTCAAACATTTTATACACCTCCAATATCCTGGCACTCTCCTCATTGCTCCATGACAGCATTAGCGTCAGGTCTGCCAGCACTGACACTCTACTCAGCTGCTGTAAGTCTTTGTGCGGGTCTCCAACATCTATCTGTGAAAAATCAGACTGTGAAAACATGATTGTTAACCTTTTCAACTTTATGTCTTGAGAAGAAGTTTATGATGTAATTAGCTATTTTGCGTGATTATTAATTATTATTATTTATGAATTATTTCTAATTTATAAATAATGTGTACGCTTTCATAAGTTGAGCACTATTATGAATAATTTTTAATTCTCCTTTTTACTGTTTAATATGCATTTCTTTACCTGTAGCTATATAACATGAATATCATAATTGATTTTTATCGTTTGAATTATTTAACCATATGAATGGTTTAAGAATGTTAAATAAACAAAAACAGGGGTTTTTGATGTCACTGAAATACATTAAACTCAGGTTAGAGTTTTAAAGTGAGTTAAGCTATCTATATTCCCTAGGTATTCATTTTAATAATGGCATATTTAATATGTTATTTAAAATTACATTGATTTTAGTTAAAGAATTAGCTATTCGGAACATTCAATAGTAACAAGATAACCAAAATTTGAAACATTAAGGACCTACATCACCTACATTAGGGTCAAGAGGAGCCTACATTAGGATCAAGAGGAGCCTACATTAGGATCAAGAGGAGCCTACATTAGGATCAAGAGGAGCCTACATTAGGATCAAGAGGAGCCTACATTAGGATCAAGAGGAGCCTACATTAGGGTCAAGAGGAGCCTACATTAGGGTCAAGAGGAGCCTACATTAGGATCAAGAGGAGCCTACATTAGGATCAAGAGGAGCCTACATTAGGATCAAGAGGAGCCTACATTAGGATCAAGAGGAGCCTACATTAGGATCAAGAGGAGCCTACATTAGGATCAAGAGGAGCCTACATTAGAATCAAGAGGAGCCTACATTAGGATCAAAAGGAGCCTACATTAGGATCAAGAGGAGCCAACATTATTATCAATAGCAGCCTACATTAGGATCAATAGGCAACTACCTTACCTACATTAGGATCAATAGGCAACTACCTTACCTACATTAAGATCAATAGGCAACTACCTTACCTACATTAGGATCAATAGGCAACTACCTTACCTACATTGTACCTGCAGTAGCAGCACCCGCAGCACATACTGTTGCCCCAGTAGTTTCAGTCTCTCGTGTATGTACTGAGGGTTTAGGCGGTGGTACCGCAGACTGAGGTACACCGCACAGGTGGTTGCACCCATCACATAGTCAGGAACCACCTCACCGTACTCGTAAGGAACTCCTCTGATGTGCTTCAGGATTGGGTTGCCCCTCTAGAAAAAAAACACTGAATATTATTCGAGAGTGAAATAGCTACATAATGAGTGACCGAAAAAACAGATATAGCTATAGGTAAGCTACTGATTTTGACAGTAAAAAAATATGTACAGAAGAACAATACGTAGCTCAGACAGAAAAAAACAATAGGTAGGTAGTTACTGAATATTATTGTTTGGAACGTAAAACTGACTATTATTGGCGTGAAATAGCTACCTAATGAGTGAGATGGATATAAGAGATAAGTATTTAGACTAATCTATTGAACAAATTTAGATTAGCTAGCTATTATTAATCATCACAATTGCGTAACTATTCCCTGGTAGCGCCCAGGGGCTCTATCCTGAACTTCTGAAGCTGTATGTGGTGAATGGAAGAGAAGAGGGTGGCGAACTGTTGTAATTTGGATCATCTTTTTTCATTTTTACCATTTTTTTAACGCTAGGGTTATGCTCTTCAACTACGAGGTCTTAGAGTTTGTGTTAGGTAGACTCGTAGGCTTCATTTACTATCACCACTTCATTTTCCTCTTCCATCACTGAGTGCAGCTACCGGGGTTTGTGTTCATTTTTGTCCTATTCCTTTGTAAGTGACTGCATTCACGAAGTAGCTTTTCTGCATCCATGAGCATTGTCAGCGCGACTGTGGTATGCGACTTTCTTTTCTGACTGCTTCTTCCAAGTCCCTTGTATTTAATTTCCTTTTGATGTCAGCGATATGGCCTTTGGTTCCGAAGCAGACATTAAACCCCTTCTAAATTAATTGATTTTCCCCTGGTAGCTAATGGTCATCCTCAGAATTTGTTGATAAATAAGTCTTCAAATAGCTTCTAAAATTGAAGCTAAAAATATATATGTAATTCTGAAGACTATTTCTTTATTTAGGTGACTAAACTAGCAAAAAAATATTCATAGTATAGACTAGTAGAAGACTCTAAGAATACTAGGGGGAACATTGCAATACTTGGACACCCTCAGCACTTAAAAAGTATGTATTAACATTGGTCTTTTTTCAACACACTTGCCAAGTAGCTACGGTAAAGTTTCTAATTTAACACCAACTAATTAGGTTGTGAAGTAATCAATGACAAGAGTTCAATCACGTTGACAAAAATAGCAATTTCTAATTAAAGGAAAGCCTAGAAATTCTAATACCAATACATTGTTCTTTTAGTCATTAAAAGTTAGAATTAAGTAGCTACTTCAGTACTCTAACCTCTCTTATTAAAGTGTAGGCAAAATGAGTTGAAAGAAAATCCCTAAAAAGAAAGAGAGCTAATAAATTAAAACCATTCTGTAATAGGGCAAGTTCCTAGTTAACAGACAGTTTCATATTTTAGATCATTTAACAAATTCTAAAAAATTTAACATGTTAACTAGTTCTTTTAACTGGTAGCTAGCTATTAGTTAGCTGCACGTATCATGGATACCAATTACAATAGAGAGCTGAATTGATAAACTTAATGCTTTCTTATGATAAAAAATGTAACTCAGAACTCATCCTAGCAAAGAATTAATAATTACTTCACACTGAATGACTTATGTAATTTTAGCTGATTTTTTAGGAGTAGATAGCTACTGTTTCCAATTAAAACTTTGAAACACAGAAGGAATAAATAGACTAAATATAAGAACCTACAATAGAAGAAATATACAATGATACATTAAAGTAGCTATAGCCTTGTGTATAATTAAATCTAATCATTTTTATGAACAATTCCTAAATTAACAAAAAGTAAAGGGAAAGAAGCTTTTTCGTTTCATATATAACTAAACATAAAAAATTAGGGCACTCTTTTGTCAAACACATTAAACTGAACAAGTGTAACAACTGGGGTACACACCTCCAGTTGAAGCCGAGACCTGGGTACATTTTACTTGAAATTACTCCAGTAACAACATCTAGATCACTAAAGGTCGATTTTTTAAGAGAACAATTCAAATTTCTCCAATCTGCCCAGACAATATAAAGGCATGGCTATGCTCTTCCATTTCAAACTAAAATAAAGTAGCTACTGATGAGGTTACAGGTGAAATGATATTCAACAACAATCATACCCTAGGGATAGAGCTGGACATAGTTTTTGTTAAAAAAGAGTCTACTTACTTTAACCACAACAATTATTATCCACTAACCTCCGGAAAATTCATTATGAGAAACATTAAAAATTTCAACCAAAAGCTCATCAACCCCAAGATGATTTACATTGTTTAGTTTTTCAGACTATCATTAGTTATCAGAATTTAATAGCCATTTGTCATAGAAATTCACTTATTGGGATCCTCACATAAATTCTCAACTATGCCTCGAATGTGTAATAAAACAAGTATTCATTTAACTTATATTTATTCTTACAATAGTCTTAAGTCTTTAACAATTTTTTAAAGTATCAAGATTCCTTTTTAACTTAGAAATTCTCATAACAGAGGATCTGGACATATTAACTTCTTTGGCAATTTCTCGGATAGACATAGAAGGATTTTTGGTGATTATATCATGAACTTCTTTAATTTGATCAACAGGTAAACTAGGTCTGCCAGTTCTCTTTTTATCTAAAATTGAACCATTTTGCATAAATTTGTTTACTAATCTACGAATAGTTGTATTAGTGGGACTGTTCCTTTTAAATTTATCTTTGAACATTGTTTTTATTTGTCGGTAAGTTTTATTTTTTAAACGCCACATCACCACAGCGACTCTTTCGTCTAGGGTTAGTCTCTCGTACTGTGAAAAGAAAGAATCTTTTTAATTTCCTTGTTATGATTTACACAATTCAAAGCATAAATAAAGATTGTCAGAATCCCAATATTAGTAAGGTTCTGATTCTAACTACTTCTGATAAATCAAGAAAGTCTGAAAAAGTAAACAAAAAATTGTCGTAAACATTTACAAAATTAAAATAAATTCAATGAAGTCTGAAAAATGTAAACAAAAAATTATTCCAAAGTATAACAATAATAAATTAGCTAATTACCTGACGGGAGCTGACAACAATACTGTTTTGTGACGGTAGTTTCATCTTTATGGCCCTCTTCTCATTATCATCTGTGGGAGGAACAACCTTGGCCTCATCAAACAATGCGTTCTCTTTCAGCGCTCCGAAGGCACCTGAAAATTTTTTAGTCATTAGTCAATCAATTTGAAAAAGGTTATTTGGAGCATAATTAATTTTTCAGTTGTTACAAATTTTTTTAGTTGTTAGACAATAAATTTAAAAAATGTAATGCGGAGCATAATTAATTTGATGGAGTGCATATCACATTGATGGAATTATTGGAGATAATTATAAAGCATGAAAAAGAGCAAATATGTTTAGTTAATTAACCTTGGAATTTAATCAACAGAATTGAATTATTTCATTCAAAATTCAGTTTTCTCACATAAATTATGATTTATCTTCAGTCTTCACCATTGAGCAATCCAATTTTCATAGTTGGTTTTAATGGCTAAATAATTGAATAAAGGGTTACCTACTAGTCATTGGTGATTCTCATGAAAAAAATAGATTTTCAATTCATTGATAATATTGATACTAATTTGCTATAATCAAAAATCACATTATTTTCTTACTTGAGAAGTTTGTTGTAGATCCTGAAGTTCCTGCTGGAGCAAAATCCTTTGAGTCATCTTCAACTTCCATTATTTTAAATATTCAAAGTAGCTATTCTATTCTCCACAAGATAAACAACTTATCAAATAATTAAAATTAATTGCTGTAGCTACATAGCTATCTGTAAAGATGTCAATTGAATAATGTTAGTTATAAAATAAATAAAATTACTTCAATAATAAGTTATACTTCCAAAACTGAGAGAACTTTACATTATTTGGTAACCAATCTTTCAAATTTCTTGCGTAAAAATATTGTGTACAGGTTACCTAATTTAAGGATTTGTCTATTAATTGACCTTATTTCTAATTAAATTGCTCATAACTTTTTTATTCGAGTACACATTTCAATGAAATTTTTATCAATGAATGCGTTTTGATATTAGGTATCGAAATATAGACTTAGAATTTTCCAACCGTAAGTAAATAGTCAATTGTAAGGGATGTTTTACCACCTACTTTTTCTCCCGTACAAATAACATAGGAATATTTTGCCGATAATCTAAGAAGGAACCCAAATCACTTCACTTTGGTGGTCTATTGAATAATGTTAGTTAGAAAAACTAAATAATCTAATGAAAACAACTGAACTAGCTAAAAGTGGTCAAAAATTAGAAAAACAAATTAAAATTTTGAACTTAAAAGTACGTAATACGTAAAATCATAAGTTCATAAACAGTAATACAGTGTAGCTAGCTACTCTGCATATTGTGTCTCCTGACTCTCAAGAGATTTTAATTTGAGAGAGAGAGTTACTCTCTGACTCTCAGCAGCAAATTCAGAATCTCCCGCAGAGATCTAAAATTAAGCTCAGATTGATACATATCTAAAAGCTGAGCGGCGCACCACAGAACGGCGCAGCACTGTACGTTCTAATAGATAGGTAATTTGAATGAAGATTCATGATATACGGAGTGAATTTGATAACTGTTGAATCAAAATTTTTGACCGACGGTAGCTAGGGTCATGCAGGTAAATTTTATAATTTTTAATTGCGACCTTCTCAAGAGAGTCTCTAAAAAATTCTGAACCAAAATTACATCTAAATGTAGCATAGGTATCAAAATAAACACAGTGCATGCTATATTTATTACTTAATGTTTTTAACGAGTGTTTTGAAGCTATGACATTTCTGTTGTTAGAGGCCGCAGTTAGCTAGTTAGTGGGCCGCAATTTACCTGATTGACCCTACCTGAATCAATGTTTACACTACGGTCACTACCCAGTTTAATTCTTTGATAGAGATGTTTAATTTGGAATAGAAAATAAATTTTATCATAGAAAACTGCAATTGGGTAACTATTGTAAACTTTCCGTCTGAGGTGTAAATAAAAACTTATATTTTAAGGTCAACTTCCAATGCGGCGGCTGTAGCTGTGCGGCTCTCCTTTTAAGGTTGAATTCCGATGCGATGGCTGAAGAGGCAAGGCCGCTCGGCTCTTCTTTTGGACTACTATCCGATATATACCATGTAGCTACCCCTTACCAATGGAGTGTCTACAGTCGTACGGCCGGAGCGGCTCAAGCCGCTGCATCTAGTAGTAATTTTTACAGCTCCCATTATATTTTTGAAAACAGACCAAATTTGCTGCTAATTCTGGATCTTTTGTACTGTTTCCATTCAATATTAATAAATACCTAGTAATTAATAATAGTTATTTAATTCTAATTAACTAAATTGATAATTATTAATAAATAAATAAATTATCATTAAAAAATTAATTCACATTGTGACATTGATAGTTAAATTAATAAATTAATTAATACTAGCTAATAGTTGAATTAGCTATAATTAAATAAATTAACATTACCTAGGAAATTCATTGATTAATATTACCTAGGTCCTAGGTAACAAATTTATTAATTAAGTTAAAATGTCTGAAATGACAGTCGTAGAGCCCAGTCTGTATTTGGAGCGCAAAATTCCACTGACTTTTTGAAAAAGCTGAAAAAATCCACCATAGTCCATAAATTTCAAGTAATTTGGCTGATCCACTATCATAGAAATAAATAGCTAAAAATCCACCGACTTTGCCAGAATATTATTTTCAATGGAGAAAAATTCCATTGACAAGTCAGTGGAATTTACCATGAAATACAGTCTGGTGTAGACTGTAGAGCAGCTCTAAGCCTCTAGCCACCCAGTCTCTTCTCCCGCAGAGATTTTAATTTGAGATACAGTTACTCTCCGACTCTCAGTAGCAGATTCAGAATCTCCCGCAGCTAAATTAATGGTAACATAGGAATTAATTCAAAATCTCCCGCAGCTAAATTAATGGTAACATAGGGATTAATTCAAGATCTCCCGCAGAGATCTCCAATTTCTAAAATTCAACCAAAAACTCCCGCAGAGAGTCTTGGAAAAATATTCCATATTCTGAAGACTGGCTAGCCCAAGTAAAATAGTATGTCTCATAAACTCGCCATTTGTCTCTCCAGCTCTCTCCAAAATTCAACAAATTCTCTCCAAATTTTCATAAATTCTCTCCAAAATAACATTGTAGCATAGGAGAAAAATAGATAAAACTTGCCATTTGCATTTGAAGGGCTCAAAATAACTGTCACAAACTTGCCATTAAAATGGCGAGTTTGGACATGCTTTATTACTTGGTGGCTAGCCACCCTGCCACATTGGAAATCCACCTTAAGATGTATCAGGGGCTCATTAAACAATCATGAAGTGTGCAGTTACTGCATTACATTGTAGAGCAAACCCAGTCTGCATAATATGGGACATTTTTAACAATTTTTGTGCGAACAATCCTTAATCACATCCTATATTTTAATATTTACATGTATTTTACTGAGAACAGAAGACAAAATGGAGGATTTCTTGGAGAACACTTCACCAGTTCCTGCAGTCTGACAATAAACTAGCAGACACAACAAACTACATAGCCAGTCTGCAGAATATGGAACATTTTTCCAAGACTGAGTGAAGACTCTCTGCGGGAGTTTTTGATTGAATTTTAGAAAATTGAGATCTCTGCGGGAGATTTTGAATTAATTCCTATGTTACCATTAATTTAGCTGCGGGAGATTTTGAATCTGCTACTGAGAGTTAGAGAATAACTCTCTCTCAAATTAAAATCTCTGCAGGAGAAGAGACACATTCTGCAGACTGGCTACATAGCACATATCCAGTTAATAATGTTGCATTATGCATACCTAGGAGCATAGGTACATTATTACATAGGAGAAAATTATATGTTACAAACTCGCCATTAAAATGGAGATGTTGGACATGCTTTATTATCTGGCTTTTAGATAGGGTACCTACTGTTACTCACTAGGTACTCAGTACTCAGATATGTCTAAATTGACACTGTAATGGAAAAATGTTCCATATTCTTCAGTCTGACTGTCTGAGTAAGGGGCTATGGTTTTACTGAGAACAGGAGACAAAATAGAAGATTTCGAGAACAGTTTACCAGTTCCAGCAGTCTGGCCAGTGGCCACTATGTACCTATAATGTGTCTCTTGACTCTCAAAGAGATTTAAAATTGAAATCGAGATACTTGCCTAGATCCTACTCTCAGCATCAGATTCTGAATCTCTCACAGTTAAGTTATTAGTTACATAGGAATTAATTTAAAATATTTATATTTCCCTCAGAGATATAAAATTGGGCTCAGAGTTTTGGAAAAATGTTCCAAATTCTGCAGAGGGGCTCTGTCCTAATGTTAATTTTGGAATGAAATCATTAAAAAATGAGCCAAAATTGACTTGGTTCAGATAATTAACTACGGTACCTAGGCTAGGTAGGCAGGTACCTATAGTAGCTATGTATTAGATATTTTACTTTGACATTTGCCTTAGCTAACGTAGATTACGTTAACTAGCTACCAAATTGGTGGTATTATACCGAGATTATAAGTAAGTTAGACCAATATTAATTCATAGAAAGTATCTACTCATAGAAAACGAAAGAAAGTTTTATTAAGGGGGACTCTAATAGATTGATGTATGAATAAGTTTATTTGGATAAAGAAAATTACAGGAAAAATACTGAGGGATGTCTTATAAAATAAAGTTAATGGATAAAAAAGAATTTATAATTGAAAAGTAATGCCATTTAAAAAAAATGTAGTTTATCAGGGTCTAATAATTAAAATATTTAATCATAAAATCACTACTTAACAGACTTGGCTGAGTATGTATTCTGCAGGGCTACATTTTATTCAAGAATGAACATATAATTAAGGATGTAATTAATTAATCTAGGTGTTTAACGTCTGCTCCAGTGATTGCAATCACAGATGGAAGAGGTAAATGAAGTTTAAGAATCCATCTACCATAAAATATAAGACCGCAAAGTTGAAGAGCATAGCCCTAGCGCTCTCCTCTAGAGCTGCGAGTATTTAAGACAATACATAATCCAAATTACAACAGTTCGGAGCTTAAGGGATGCCATCCCCTTCTCTTCCACCCAAAACTGAAGGCTTCAAGATTGAGCCTTAGGAATTTTAGTAAATTAAAAGACCATTTGTTAACTAAGAAAAATATTTATTTAGAACGTATAAAATCTAATTTTACAACTGATATTTTAGTCATAATAGGGTTATAATTTTAAAAGTTTTTCCAAATAAAAAATGTTTGCAAAACTTACAAGATTCAACAATAATTATCAGAAAATAATTAACTAAACTGTAGTTACCTTGAAACTAAATTGATAATTCAGATTATATTTGAGATCACTTTAGATGGTTTCACTTTTGTATTTAAAAGAAATATCAGGTCTTTTTCTGTAGAGGTTTCTTGGGGAGACTGAGGCCCCTTTCACACGCTCGTGTGAAACCAGCTCAAGGCAACATGTCAAGCCTTAGCTTTCCCTCATTCTCAACCAAATAAGTGAGGTCAGCCAGTGTCTGTTCAGCCATACTCTCTTCCGCCCTCTCACTCATGGCTTTAGCACCTTTCGGTAACTTCTCGGTGAAGTCAGGCCCAAAATTAACAGAGACGGTGACTCCTCTGAAAAGTGATACGGAAGGGTAATACATGCCTGTGTTGATATTTTTGAAAGCATCACCACAGCATTTGCCATTTTTGTAAAATTGAATGTAACTTCCTTCCAAAGGAGTTAGTTTCTTAATAGCACCAGCTACGTCATCTTTATCTTCATAGTATAAATGCGATCTGAACTTGACCAGAGGTTTGTCTTTGTATGTTGGAGGAAATCTTGACACTGAATTGCTGTCAGGCATGTGAATCAACATTCCTAAGGTATCTCCTTTGCTAAATCCGTTTTCACAATAATGTTTTCCATTGGAATCGTAGAAAACCGTTCCTTTACGTGATCTCCAAGAATAACCAAATTTATCGTAACCTAGTGGCGCTTGCAGGTTAGCCAACTGTTGTGCCCATCCTATCCTGATGTGAGAACCGTCAGGTTGCTCTGTAATGGTTGCCTCATAGTACCAAGTACCGCGAGAAACACCGTGTGTTGCCCTAATAAGAGAATATCCTTTCTCCCCTTGAACAGCTCTCCTGTCATCATGCGTGTGTAGTTGTGGAGCTCTGTCATGCAAGGCGAGAAGTACGCTGTGTGGACTGACGCAGCGGTAAAGCCAACTGGGAATGGGTTTACCGGCCCAGTCACTGCTCTCGTCAAACTCTTTTCGGTAAGGGGCATGAGGGTCAGGCTCAGCTAAAATATACCTGCAATGAAATAAATAGAAAGTTAAATATATATATATATATTGATTAAACATATATATTGAATTAATTCTTCAGATGTTTGAACCTGCTCCAGTGTGTTAAAACATGTTCAAATCACATGGTTTCTATTTAGCTACTAAAAATATAGATTCTAGCTAATATTAAAATTGCAGATAGCTTAACATTTAGATTGATAAAGAAACCTACAAATAAATTAAAACCTAATAACTTGTAATCCTTTTAAAGTTTACTTAATTTGAAGAAAAAATTCGTTAATATAATTTTGTAGCTATATGTTCATGTGTAGCTAGCTAATCCGTATTTCGCATGTAGCTAATCTTTTATTTTTTCCAATGAAGAATTGAAAGCTAACCTATAGCCATCTTTGTTGAATGGATGATCAATAGGATAGCCATGGAGCTTAGCAGTGGGCATGTCCCCTCTGCCCTTATTGTTCTTGGTGTTAGTGTCCACTAGTTTCCTCTTGGCACCTCTACTCCCTTTGGAAACTTCCCCAGCAGACTCTACACACGGTCTCAATAGAGTCAAGTCGGAGGACTGGAGACCAAAGTACGGGTGATTGGGACCTGGCTCTCCATTCTTCCCTGCAATGGAAATGTTTAACTTAATTTTTGACACTAAAAAAAAAAAATTGTTAATTTAATAAAGGGTTTAACGACTGATTTGGAAGCAAAAGCCATATCTCTGCAGTCCAAATGAAATTAAATACAAGGAATGAAAGAACAGGTCAGAAAGGAAAGTTGCTCCATGAACAAAGTCACCTACCACCATTCAGAGACAAATGGTCCATAGATGCAGAAAAGCTACTCCATGAAGCTACCACTTCATTCAGTTACTACTGTGAATGTGAATTTTTACAGAATGGGTGAAGTAAGAAGAGGCGAATTTAAACAAAACCTATGTATCAATAAATGGATAAAATAGAAGAGAAGTTCAGAGTAACAAAGTAGCAAGATTCTCCGTGAAAATTTTTTCTTGTTATTATTTGTGGAGTAGCCACTTTATTTAGTTATTTATTGGTATTCTTATTAGCTAACTATTTATTCATTTACCAGTCTCTTCAACAGTGAAAGTAGTGTCCACTTCTTTCATGAGCGTCTTTTGCAGTGTAGTGTGCCAAGAGTGGGTGGCTCTCCTAGCCTGGGTGGTGAGAGCCTCCCAGTTCTGCTCTAGAAAAGGTATGATATCTTTCTGCAGACTGAAGAGCTTTGTACCAGTGCCATCTTTGCTTCCTCTGCCCTTGCTGCTGTGATTCAAATTAGCCAGTGCTGTTATGCACATCTCACGCAACTCTGGAAGCAGGTAATGGAAAATTAAAGGGTAGCTAAGAGGGTTATTAAATATCTGATACTAAGTGTCTTGACTTAACATTCAACACATGGTATCATTAAATAGAAAAAAGTACAGACAAATAAATGAGATGAAACACTTGCTCATTATTAAATAGGGGTATTTTTCAGGCTTTAAAAGATAGCGATCAAACTGACGTGCTTGGGATTTCTTGAAAGCTTCAACCCCAACACTAGAGCAGCTCTTGCATGTAAATGAGTAGTTGAGCATGAAAGGCACCAGTTGTCCCAGTTGATAACTGATGCAGGACTCATGGAACCAGGAACCACATTGGCAGCACATCAACTCAGTGCTCCCGAGATTTCTCAGTTTTCCACTGAAAGAAGATGGAAATTTGAATACACAAGTTAACCTAACTGAAAAGTTCAGAAACACTATGGTATGGAATATATTGAATTTTGTTTTATGATATTTCATCTTTATATATTTTATGATAATTTCGGCCTTAGGAATATTCAATCTTATTTTGACTTTAATAACAGGACTCAAGAATAATACTTTCACTAAATATCAATTTTAGAATTCTTTAATATAACTAAATAGGTAACAAAAATATATCTAAGGTAAGTTTTAAGTTAGCTATTGATCAGATTCACATTTTTCATATTTCAGAAAAAATCTTGTTAATATTTAACTTCTATTTTAATTGGTTTTCTTAATAGAGGAAATTATGAATTAACTGTTTGTTCTACATTTTGGGTCAAATAAGAAAAATATAACAATAACTAGTTGATAAAAATAAATAAGCATTATATTTTTTTTATATAACTGAAAATATGGATCTGACAGAGAGTTTGTAACTTACCTTACTTGAAGGGTTATAATCACTGACTATGTAGTGTTAAGTTTCATATTTTTGAAAAAATGAAATAAAGTGAATATTTATCTTATATTTCAATTGATAATTTTTAATCACTGACCAGTATCCACAAGAAGAAAGACCTCCTTTCTCTCCAGTTTCTGGTAGAGTTGGTGAAGGAGCATCACCATCTTCAGAATCATAGTCAACACTCATCTCCGATACCAATAGTCAAATACCTAATTTATGCAACTAAATATTGAACTGCGAAAAGTTGATGAAGTTAATGACTCCATACATGTATTTCAAACATGTCATTACTAAAAACTGAATATACTTAGGGTGAAGCAGGTAAATTGCAGATCTGTAGCCCAGGTAATGAAGCATGTCCAAACTCGCCATTTTAATGGCGAGTTTATGACAGTTATTTTGAGCCATTCAATTGCAAATGGTGAGAAATATCTAATTTTCTCCTATGCTACAATATTATTTTGGAGACAATTAATGATAATTTGATCATTTTGGAGAGAAATTGGGAGAGACAAATGGAGATTTTATGAGCTATATTATTTAACTTGGTTTGTAGCTAACTACTGCCTTTCCTTAACTGCAAAACACTAACAGAAATAGTAGCTACAAAGTTAGTACACATTATACTAAAATTATATAGCAAGCATTGAGCTCCTTCTTATATGCAACATTTCAATATGAATTTGGTTCAGCAGGCTTTAGAGAAATTCCAAATACTAAAATACAGAGTCCAAACAATAACAGACTGCCAGCCAGTCTGCAAAACATACACCATGTTACAGAGTATGTCAGGTAAAGCTTACATTTCAAAAGCTCAAAACTCAGATAGGGTCACGCAGGTAAATTAAATTGCGGCCCTTTAATTTTTAATTGCGGCCCTTTAATTTTTAATTGCGGCCCTCTGAAGAGTCTAAAACATTCTGAACCGAAATTACATTAAATTGTTGCATAGCCATCAAAAGAAGAGCTATATAGCACTGTGCATGCTATAATATATTAATTTTAGTTTTTAAAGTGTGTTTTGAATGTGAACATGGGACATTTTTTACATTTTCTGTGCAAACAATCCTTAATTTCCTCCTATATTTACATGTATTTTACTGAGAACAGAAGCCAAGATGGAGGATTTTATGAAGAACACTTAACCAGTTCCTGCAGTCTGAATTTTAGTTTTTAGGCAATGAACTCCTCTGGATTTCGTTGTAAATTCCACTGACATGTCGGTGAAATTTTTCCTTTTGAAAGTAATATTCTAGCAAACCCAGTCTGCAGAATATGGAACATTTTTCCAAGACTCTCTGCGGGAGATTTTGATTGAATTTTAGAAATTGGAGATCTCTGCGGGAGATCTTGAATTAATTCCTATGTTTCCATTAATTTAGCTGCGGGAGATTTTGAATTAATTCCTATGTTACCATTAATTTAGCAGCGGGAGATTCTGAATCTGCTGCTGAGAGTCAGAGAGTGGCTCTCTCTCAAATTAAAGTCTCTGCGGGAAAAGAGACACATTCTGCAGACTGGTGGCAAACAGGCAAAGTTTATGGATTTTCAGCTATATATAACAGAAGCTAAAATACAGTCTGCAGAAACTGGTAAAGTGTTTGTAGATATTTTTTATTCTTTTTGTAGCAAAATTAATGTAAATATAGGGATTAATTCAGAAGTGTTTGTAGCAAAATTAATGTAAATATAGGAAGTAATTCAAAATTGTTCAGAGAGAAATCCCATATTCTGCAGAGTGCAGACTGGGCTAAAATAGAAGATTTCTTTTTCTTGGAGAACAGTTAACCAGTTCCTGCAGTCTGGCTATGTTACCATTAATTTTTGGTGTATAAATTGGAAAAATGTAGGTGGATCAGCCGAATAACTGGAAATTTATGGTGGATGTTTTCTGCTTTTTGAAAAAGTCAGTGGGATTTTATGCACCAAATACCAGTCTGCAGAATATGGGACATTTTTAACATTTTCTGTGCGAACAATTCTTAATTTCCTCCTATATTTACATGCATTTAATTGAGAACAGAAGCAAAAATAGAGGATTTCTTGGAGAACAGTTTACCAGTTCCTGCAGTCTGGACCAAATACAGACTGGCCAGTTTGCAGAGTATGCCGCCAGTCTGCAGAAACTGGTTAAGTGTTCGTAGAGATCTCTTAATCTGTTTGTAGCAAAATTAATGTAAATATAGGAATTAATTCAGAAGTGTTCGTAGCAAAATTAATGTAAATATAGGAATTAATTCAAAATTGTTCGGGAATCGGAGAGAATATCCCAAATATCTCACATATTCTGCAGACTGGGAGTATGGGACACTTTTAATATTTTCTCTGTGTGAACATTCCTTTATTTGTTTTTTTTATGTAATTATTCAATAAAAGTGCATATAGATGCTGATTAGTTTATAACTGATCACTATACATGATTAACATTACAAAACATCATTCAGCATTAGAAATATTCTTCAGTTCATAGCTGTGAATTTATGAGTTGCCGGCCCAGTCTGCAGAATATGGAACATTTTTCCAAGACTCTCTGCGGGAGTTATCGAATGAAATTTTAGAAATTGGAGATCTCTGCGGGAGATTTTGAATTAATTCCTATGTTACCATTAATTTAGCTGCGGGAGATTCTGAATCTGCTGCTGAGAGTCAGAGAGTAGCCCTTTCTCAAATTAAAGTCTCTGCGGGAGCAGAGACACATTCTGCAGACTGGAGTGCCTACCGGTTAAACTTAACCCTTTCGCTCCGATTTTTTTCTGAGTTCATTATGAGTAATAATAAAGTTTTTTTAATAATATTTATGTAGCTATTTGTATATTATTTTAATCTATTGATAAAGTGTTTATATCAAACTTATGATGGGACAATATTTCCCACCAGTATTGTACATCACAGACTATTGGGAATCGGGTTCTGGGACAATATATTATATATCCCAATAGAATATGAATGTTATTAGTGGAAGTGTGGGACATATAATCACATATTTAGCCCATTCGGCGCAAAAGGGTTAAAGCAGATGCCTGGTCTATGATCTATCTATCATAAACTAGGTATGGAGGGGTGGTTAGGTATATTGTAATAGGATAAACTGTTAATATAATCCTCAACTATCCTTATAGGTGGTCGGTACCAAAAGATACGACACACCTTATCTGACTAACTTAGGTACTTGTAACTTAGACTAGGTAACACAGTGACAATAAAAAAAGTTTAAAAAATGGAATGCCTTACGTATAGGATATCCTACATTACGGAAATATCTGAAAGAAGGGACAGACCGAACAGTGTGAAATTATTATAATGAAATAATTGTTAATTAAGTTATACCTACATTACCAATACCACAAAAAGTGGGATAGGTAACCAGGTAGGAAAAAAAAAATTTCTTTTAAAATTCAATCATAGGTACCTAACTTAAATCTCACTCAGTATAGGTCAGTAATAAATTGTTTATTTTATTTATATAATTGTGTTACATTGAACAACCGGTATATTTTATGCTATGGAATTTTTTGGTAGGTACTTAGCTTAGGTAGTGGATAAGTTACATGTTATTGGTTGGTTCTACATTTTCAGACACGTAGGTAAGAAAAGAAAATGATTATTAGTTAATTAGGTCCCCTCAAAGCAAATTTTTTTGTTGCTTAAATCAACGAGACTAATGTTTTTTATCATTTTATTACAAATCCCCATAAAATTTGATATCATATTCTTAATGTTATATGCTTTTAAAGATTTTTATAATCCAAACTCTACAAAACCTACTTTACTTCCGACTTTCTAGTTTTCAGTCTGAAGAAAAAGAATGTCCACCATTTGTTTTGATTGTCAACTAGGTATTTGGTTTAATAAATCTATTTATTATTCGTTTAAAGGTTTAAATTTGGATAAACTTATTATAGAAACGTTTATATAGTAATATACTTTTAGAAACAATTTATATCTTAAAAGAAGGCCAAAAAACGCATTGTTTGTTTAAAAATCTAAATTTGAAATCAAAAGAAAGAGTGTACAATCTTCTTTCTCAGCGTCAGGTTGGAGATTCGCTCGATTGTTGCTCACAGAGTAGTAAAAACTTTAAAAGTAAATAATAAAATATATACTGAACCGAATTGTATGCGGTTTGCGGAATAATGATCGTAGACCTTAGTTCTATAATATTATGTAATAAACTCTTCTTTTTCCCCGGAGCCTGCAGAGGACCTTTAACTTTTATTCTAATTGGTAGGTACAGTCACAGTACAGAGGAGATATAGTATCCCAGAGCTATAGGGGGGATATTACGCGTGTCCCGGTAGGCTGTGACGTCACATGTCAACAATGGTGCGTACGTTTGTACGTACAGTACAAACACAAAAGATGGCTGCAACACACCCAACTTTTGTTAAATAACGTTTTCGGTGATATATTTTTTTAATTCTACATTACCGCATGCTATTATCCAATCTTTATAGTCTAAGGTACGGACGAAAATTAAAAAAATGACTGTTGATGAAATTGATAGGTACTGGTCTTTTTACACCCAAAATAGTAACAAATTTTTAGTCTTGAAGAAGACGATTTATTCAAGATAATTAGATCATTAGTCAGATCGGTCGCGTTGGCCGCCATCTTAATTCTCTATTCCACGTGACCCACAGCAATTCTGTTTACTATGACGTGACCTCTTGTTTACATACATGACGTCACAGCCTACCCAGAATAAATTTGAATAATACATGTAACTGGGGTACTATACTATTATGTTTACTATGGTACAGTACTTAAATATAAAAGTTATGAGAATGCATTTTATATAACAACAATTTTTATATAACTATAGGAATATTCAATTTTATTGAAAAAAATTATACTCAGTAACAACCAATTCAAGTCTTTATAATATATATAAAACAAATATTTATTAAATATAAACCACTAATAACTGCACTATTCTTGATAGTATCAAATTATATATTTCCAAAATACATGATAAACAGTAACATCAATAGAAAGCAAGATAAACACAAAAATTACCAAGAGCAGTCGCAAGTCACATGAAAACATCAAACTTGTTTGAACGCAAAGGTGGTTCTGACGACTTAGTCAATCGCTCCCACTGTGAACACTCTCATTGGAAAGTATGAGTTAGATTTTCATTTGAAATCGTTTGAGCGAAAAATTGTTCGAATGGGCATCCATAGTAACCGCGTCCTTACAATGCAAGGGCAGGATCTCACAAAAAATGAAAAAAGAGGTACAAAAGCAATTAATATTGGAAATGCTGGCTTTAATAAAAAGTGACGGATACCCCTTGGATGTAGAAGAGAGCCCAATTAGTTATACCAAAGTAGAAAAATCTATATATTGTTCTAATGCATTAATTATAAAGAAATGGTACATAACAGTATCACTACGAGAAGGTGAGTCTCCTGGGAATACCAGTAATACAACCGTAGTTGTATTACCTATATATATATGTATTTATCCTTGTCTCTCTTGCTATTCGATGACGATCGCAAAAATAAATACTAATTTTGATACCAATTCACAAAGATACGGGAATACTCAATCGTCAAGTTCTGATTATTAAAATTTGTATCTCAGGGTACCATTCTACTATAATTATCCCTTTCGCTCCGATTTTTTTCTGAGTTCATTATGAGTAATAATAAAGTTTTTTAAATAATATTTATGTATTTGTATATTATTATAATCTATTGATAAAGTGTTTATATCAAACTTATGATGGGACAATATTTCCCACCAGTAATGTACATCACAGACTATTGGGACAATATATCCCAATAGAATATGAATGTTATTAGTGGGACATATTTAGCCCATTCGGCGCAAAAGGGTTAAAATTAAAAGTGCAGCGAAAATGATGAAAGGAAAGATGCTAACACAAAGTGGAAAAATCAGATTATCAGCCCACTTAATGACAATAAAAGTACGGTAGAAATAAAATCATCAAACGTGATCTCCGTACGGGCAAGAGACTGGAATTGGTAACAAATTAGTTGAACTTTTTCTTGTGTCTGATTTTCTCAAAAAGAACGATCTATGAACTATTGTGCATTCCTCAAAAGACAATTTTTTCTCCTGGATGAATTCTTTATTTGATGACGCCAAAATGAATCTCATTTTTCAGCACAAAGAAGATCCAAGTCATGCTTTTTATTACACTAAAATTTGGCTCGCGAGAAGCTCATGAACTGGCTCCCACAGACTCCTGACATTAACCGCAAACAGAATCTGTGGTCCTCAATAAAGAAAAAGTTTTATGTTAATGGACACCAATTTAAGAACAAACAAGAGCTATGACCATCGATTTTGGAAGTTTGTTCTCTAATAATGCCTATGGATAATGAAAAGTAACATTTCCTGTGGATTAATGATTGACTGAGATAATAAAACAAAAAGGAAACGGATTAAATATCAAGACTCTATCTAATTGCTCGAAAACAATTGATCGAAAAACAATTGCTCGAATGAACAATTGCTCGAAAGAACAATTGCTCGAATGAACAATTGCTCGAATGAACTATTGCTCGAATTTTCAAATTGCTCGAATGAACAAAATTGCTCGAATTATAAAATTGCACAGTTTTTGATTTTATAAAAGTCAGTTATTCATGAAGTGGAGCTGCACCTAAACATCCTTTTTCTTTTTAGTAATTGATCATTAATCATTCTATAAATGATTTTAATTATTACTCATTCTGCATAATCTTTTTTTTTAGACCGTTGACATCTCGTATGTAAGATGTGAATTAGAATCATGTTGTGAATCAGTACTATTCATGTTTTTTTGTATCATAAAACCCAAATTTTTTGGTAGATTTATTGAAACTCTGACATAACTTTGAATTATTTCACCTTTTGAGGTACCACATACAGATAGGCTAGTAATAAATATATTTTCGGGTTTTATGGTAAAAAAAAACATGAATAGTTGTGATTCACAACATGATTCCAATTCACATGTTACATACGAGATGACACAAACGGTCTAAAAAAAAAGATTATGCACAATGAGTAATAGTTAAAATCTTCTATAGAATGATTAATGATCAATTACTAAAAAGAAAAAGGATGTTTAGGTGCAGCTCCACTTCATGAATAACTGACTTTTATAAAATCGAAAACTGTGCAATTTTATAATTCGAGCAATTTTGTTCATTCGAGCAATTTGTTAATTCGAGCAATTGTTCATTCGAGCAATTGTTCGTTCGAGCAATTGTTTTTCGAGCAATTTTTTTTCGAGCAATTGTTCTTTCGAGCAATTGTTCATTCGAGCAATTGTTTTTCGATCAATTGTTTTCGAGCAATTGTCTTTCGAGCAATTGTTTTCGAGCAATTTACCGGCTACCCGAAATTAGACTTGTTGTACCGTGACAAGCCAAAGTTCCTCTCAGTCTCACCACCAGCTTCAATACCGGCACAGAAGATTCTTAACTTGATGTTAGTAGGGACAATGCTAGAGAAAATAAAAATAAAGAAGGAAATTATAAATTGTTCTTATTTCACATACAAAAATTTAGATATCAAATAAAATATCGAGATGTTTTTGACAAGTTATACTTCATGAATAATAGGATTTTTGGTTACTTTTCTCACGTTATAAACCCAAACGATCTATTCTTTGAACACTTTTTATTTTATTATATAAATTTATTTAGAAAGATTGTAAGATCGAATTGTCACAACTCGATTGTAAAGAGTTTAATTCTTGTGCCGACGACTAACCGTGCTGATAGTGTATGTAGCTACCTTATTTTTGGTGTCACCGAAATAGATATACCAAAGATATTGAACTACAATCAGATATACCACTCTCGGATATTCTGGTTTAAAAAATATGGCTATCTACCGTTATTCTGGTCAATTAGTTAAGTTTCAAAATTAAATTTAAAAGACGGAGACACAATTGACCGTAGAATATTGCAAATAATAAACAAGTTTAAATATTTCTTTACGATGTTTTAATCAATACTAATTGTGCGACTGTAAAGCGACTGCTAGCTAGTAATCATTTTAAAAATAGGTGGTAGCACAGTGCATTTTTTTCCTGACAGCGGGTGTAAGTGCATACATCCACTTCTAGGTGGAACTCACGACTATTGTTTAATGAAATCTTCTTCAACTAACTACCCTCAATATTGCTCTACAGTTTACACTATACCACCAAAATTGGTACCCCAAGGCCAAACATGACCAAAGATGATGCGACAGTAAAAGTCGGTCACCATTTCTGGCAAATCAAAAATGAAGCAATCATCGAGTTGCTGCTGAAAATTAGAGCTACAGACTACTCTAAAAATTTACTCTTATATCATATACACAGGTTCGTTTGTTTTTCTTTTACTCAATGATCCTGAATTTTCTCTTAAACTACGTTCTAGCGGCATTTCTCTTTTTACAGCTTCTATATCTACTTTGAATACTTGCGGTGAAATCGATATTGATCTGGTAATTCGACGTTTACGACATCCACTTCCCAGGTCATTTGTCGTAGTCAATGTCACACAATTTATTCTAGGTCTTCGCATGACACATTATTTCTCTCTCTTCTCTGCTGTAACTGGTTAATTTATGAAATGCCATAAATCTTTAATTTGACATGTCATTTCATGTTCTGTTTCGTCTGCAACGATTGATTCCAAATTTAATATTTTCGCTACCGGTGTATCATGCTTCGGTGAGACGCGTGCCTTCTTTAGATATGGGCATATTTCGGGTGGTGAGTTGATTGTGGGCGTGGTGTTAGTTCTTCTCGATCTCAGTATCAAGTGTGTATTGGTGTGCTTAGATAGTGAGATTGGTTGGATAGCTATGGATTATGTACGTATGATAAATCTATGAAATAAATGTTTTGCACAATGTCACAAATAATACAGGTTTCAAAATCTAGACATTGGTATATTTTTGAACGGTGCACCACATTGTCTAACTGTAATCTGATAATGACTAAAGCAAACACACATTGAGTTCAATAAATATATTATGCCATTAAGCCAATTTTTTCCGACTTGTTTTATCGATTTAAATTAAAAACCTTCATTGTGTGCAATTAATCTTTTATGACATTAAGCAAGCCGGTTTTCCCCTTTACTAATTTTTCAGATTTGATGAAATTGAATATACAACAACAAATAAATAAAATATTAAGTATGTTTTGCGTTTTATTTTCTATATGAAAGGCTTATTTTTAATATTTCAATGAAATTAATGGAATAATCATTGTAATTGTTTATTTCGAATCACATTATCATTATCTATAAAAATAATATCATGTTATACTCTGCCACCACAATCAACTCCACCTCACATACATGATTAATATAGGTACACTCAAAGCTAATCAACCCCTCTCACTATTTGGCAGAAATAATGCCACGCCCACTATCAGCTCCCGCCTCCGATATACTCGGGCATGCATCTCAGAAAAGCACGCGTCCAACAGCAGCATAATGCACCGGAAGTTCGGAACGAAGCATTATTCTTTAAACTTTCACGTACAACCTGATTTTCACAACTTTTAATCCAGTTTACCAGTCGATTATTGTGGAGGGATCGTCCAGTGATGTATTTCAAGCAACTTTACCATAGTTTACTTAATCATACGATTAAGTAAGCCGCAACACATTCATTTGTCAATCTCTTACGCTATTCTGTAACCTATCTCTGCATTTATGAAAACAGGTCTATAGTCTATCTTACTGAACTTAAGACTTTTGTTTAATCTTCTACCAAATACCCTCATATTTGGCCACTTTCCAATATCCTATTGAGGTATAAAATCTTTGATATTATTGCCTGCACATATACTATGTTTGTATAATTCTTTTGAATAGATTGGAAAAAAATATCTTCTCAGAAGAAAATCTTGTTTCTAACATTTAAAACAAAATCCTTGTGTCAGTATTCCATCACGTAAGCTTTCCATAGTAATTTTTCGAAAGTTAGGAGAAGTTTGATCACTGCAACTACGTAATCATTATGTATGCACTGGTAAGGACGGCTATTGTTGGAGTTTTACTAATTTAAGATTAAAAAACTTGCAATAATATGGGCTACCTTTTGGTGTTATTGATCCTAATTCTTTCAACTATTCTTGATCTGTAACTTTTATTAGACAATATTTTTAAAAATATTATTAGTGATGCTGAAGCTCACCTGATCTCTTCCGGTCTTGCCATCCACATCCGATAAAGATTCAAGGAATTTTGAAGACAATCTTCATGTTCGAGATCACAAACAAACCAGGTGGCCCTAAATCGTTTTCGCTGTACTAGGTGAGGGTCACTGACATTGTCTGTGAAGCCAACACTGTTGTACAGTGGAATAACCTGCTTCAGTAGGTAGCGCTGACAACATAATTGTGTGTGAAATCTACAGTTAGACTAATGCACTTTTAGTCTATTATTTTCATCAATTTTAGGGTGTTCAATAAGAGGTGAAGAGACATGAATAACGCATGGAAGAAGGGATGTGAAAGTACGCTGCATGAACTTAGCTAATACATGTTACTGAGTGTGACCAGCTCATGGATGGTAAGAATAGGTAATCATGGATGAGAGGCACAGTCAATCTGATTACCCATGGACATAGCAAGGCGGAAGGAAGAGGAAAGATTAAAGAGAATAAAACTACCAAAAGATACAAAAGTAAACTGAAGGAAAAGAGCACCAAATTATTTAGAAGCTGCAATGGAGTAAAAAAGGACCTAGAAGTAGGATCAGATCAGTAAATGGGGAGAGGGGGGGGGGGCAGTAATTATTGTAAACCGCTAGTTTGAAAACCAGACCCCCTTGCCCCTCCTCCCCCTTTCGAATATACAAAAAATGGAGAATCAGAAAATTCATTTTATACTCTAAAATCTAAACCTAGAATGAGTCTTTAAATTATCATTACTACACTCACTTTAAATGCTTCGTATGCAGACGTAGAGATCAACATATTTCTGATGTAACGCCACCCATCCATAATAGTATACCAAGGTATATTTTCAGTTTCTTTATTTAGGTACGAGTTCATATCAAATACGATATCATAAGTCAGTCTACCAGATCTTGCTAAGGAGAACGCATCATTCAAAAGTTGAGCTCTGTTTGTGACTGCGATTACATCGTGATCGTTCTTGAGCTGTTCGACAATCATTTTCCAGTTATTAATGTCGTAGTTGACGTGATAAAAGCCTGTCTGCTGCTTGTTGAAGATCACCCAGTTGCCTGCAGAGGGAAGCCCCATGATATTATCATATTTTTGGTGGATTCGCTGACTGACATCCATGTAGAAGGTTTGGTGTCATTGAAAGAAGGGTTTGCTTTGAGGCGAAGTTTAGAGGCACCCACCATTTGTAATCGTGATGATCAGTGGATTTCTCAGTTTTAGAAAGGAGGAACCGTTCATAAAAAACTAAATTATACACAATTTCATGCTGAACTAATATCACTATTATCAAATGAGCGGGCAACTATAAATTCTCCAAAAGATCATGAAAATCAAATCTATATTTGAATCTATGAACCTGTTTTACAGTAGCACTTCCATCACCATTGACCATTACATCTATCACAGGGAAACCCTTCTGCAGTGTCCAGGTGTCCATTATTATCTTAACTGTTAGGTAATCTGGTAGAGAACCGTCTTTGTGGGCTTGATATGTCAGGAACTGCCAGAGATCATATATCTTGGCACTCCTGTACTTGCTGGAAAATAAGTTGAAAAGTTAAGAATTCATAAACATTGCCATCACCAGCAGACATCGAGTTACTCAATTTTTTTTAATTCATAGCTTAATGCCTCGAACAATTAATCAATTTTTTTAAACAATTAACTTATCACAATCATGGAATAATAAACTTTTTCCTTCCGGTTTTCTTATGTGAAAATGAAAACTCTTCATTAAGGAATTAACTATATGAAAAATATAATTATGAATATACAGTTCGTTTATGTACTCCGCAAGGTAAGATCATGTTTACTATATGACAGAGGTGGGTGCACGAAGTTTTTTGGCTTCTGAACCCGAATCATCGTAGGTTTTGGCTCCGATCTTCCAAATAGCGAATATGATATTCAAAATTTCGGTGCGAACTTTTGTTTGCGAATCTCCGAATTTTAATTCCGATACTGAATTGACTATATTTTATTCATTTATAATTAAGATTCGAAAATAACTTTTTAAATAATAATTGAAGAAAATCTATTTACATGATGATGATGCATTCGTCAAGGATACGAAATTGAATGATCCACTCAAATCCCATGTTAAATAATTGTCAGTACGAGTCCATCTAATAATGTTTCGTAACATTATATACTATAAATGATGTTAACCGCTTTTAATGTTTACCCTACGTATTTAACTATTAATAATTTAAATTTCTTCTTATAAAATCGTTATAAAACCAGACCAAATTATCCGAGAACCAACGATCCTAGAATCTTCAGAAACCATTTTATCAGACATAACTTCTTTAAAAAATTTCTCTTTTATTATCTACTCCCACATGACATGTTGTTCTACAGAAAGTAAAATATTCAACTGGCTCTTATTTTTTTTAAATACAATTCAATGCGTATTTTTGAAATTATCATCAATGAGTCTAACAATAAGATGATGATGCTAAGAAGTGATGTAAAACTCGAAAATATTATAGACGGAGAGAAATAAACAGCATCCGTTCTAAACCTGCGGTATATAGCATTCGATACCATTTCATTTCGTAAAGAATATGATATTCTTAAGATGTATGAAGTTAAAAGCATATTGTCAGTCACAAGCCTAAATTGATGACCTTTTAATTTTAAAGATGTTACTCACTAGTAATTAAGATATCTGATGATCCCATTACGAAATGTAGACTCCCCAAGAAAATGGTCCATCATACGGATGATAGAGGCACTCTTGTATCTGGGGAACTTCTTGATCTCGTCAGGATGAACGACAGGAGCACTGATAGGATAAGACGACTCTTCATTATCCAACAAGAAACCTATTTGTTGGACGCTGTATACAAATTCTTCTTTCGTGTTCCAGGTAGGTTCCACCTGTAATAAATATGTTGGAATTTTAGTTTAAATGTATTACACACTCTTATATATATGTTTAATGTTAACTTCCTGTTAGACTAGCTCAGCTATATTAATTACCTATTGTTTAAATAACAATGTATTACTTTAATGAGAAACGGACTTAAGGGTTAAAGTCCGAACTCAGTTCCGGTGCGTCTTAAATAGCACCGTATGCCAATTCTATTGTCAGTCTGTCTTTTACATTACTCAGTAAGAGATGTGCTTCACACATCTCTCTAATATACTTCTAACTGTAAAACATATATTACTCTTTAAAATAAACTCTATGTCTTAACGTTGTTAACCGACTATAATTTAACCTAATTTCAACAGGTTATGGGCCCAGAACGATAAGAGTTTATAAATCAAATTATGTTTAAAAACACTTAGAAATATATTTGAGTAATCAAGTGACAATAAGTACAGTGAAAAAGTGTTAAACTAAATGACACATATACGCATGAACGTTTGTGTAAGCATATCTTGCTAATGCGCTATTGAGGTCAATAATATTGACTGATATCTCGGTCTGTACTTGTTTGTCTCGTATAATTATTCATTATTCTTTGCGGAAGAGGTGTCAAGAGAAGGTCACAAATTACCTTTAAATCTGTGACCTTATCCTTTGGTAAACAGTCTTTCAACAAAAGGTTCTTGCGAACTAAGACTTGTGTTGCTGTTCCAATTTGAATATTAATAATTATATTCTGTGAAGTTATTCTTATGAACTAGAATAATTATTCCTGATTAAAAAATATCAATTCAGTTAAACAGTAAATCAATTTAACTGCTTTGTTTGTTTATGTTTGTTAAGTATTGAATGATAATAAATACTTGAAAGCATGTCTTCAAATAAGTTACCGGGGATTGTTCCCCTAGACGGAAATAATTACCCTACATGGAGCGTACAAATGAAAATGTACCTCTTAAGAGAGAATTTGATGGGTATAGCTGATGGATCTAAACCAGTTCCACCAGATTCCTCTTCAACTGAGGTTAAGGATGACTATGAAACTAAGAAGAGTAAAGCTCTGGCAGATATAGTACTATCTATTTCACCGGATCAATTGTACATAGTTGGACAACCCACGGATCCACGCTGGACAAATTTCGTCTGAAGAAGAAACTCTACAATTTAAAATTGAAATCTCCCGAACTACTCAACTCCCATTTGAAAGAACTAACTGAAGTTTTTCAAGAGCTGGCCTTGTTGAATCAAGTGATCAGTGAAGAGGATAAAGTTATTTGTCTACTATCATCATTACCAGAGCAGTTTGAAGTTTTAGTTACTGCGCTTGAAGCACAGTCAAACATTCCTAATTGGAATACCGTAGCTGACACACTCCGGAGAGAAACTGAAAAGTTAAGTAGTAAATCCAATGATGGTTTGGCATTACCGAATACACAGATTGAAGCGGCAGTAACTAAACAGTCAATTAAGTGTCACTTTTGTAAGAAAATAGGTCACTTGAAGAAAGACTGCTTTAAATTTAAACGGTATTCTCAAACTAACAGAACTCAAAATCAGCCTAATGATGTAAACGTAAGTCATATAGAACTTAATCACACAATGTATGCTAATGATATCGCTCTTTGTAACAAATATGACGACAGTAATATTTGGATAATAGATTCAGGCTCTTCATCACACATGAGTGGTGATAAAAATTTATGTAGAGATTTTGAAAACATTACCAAACCTATCAATGTTCAAGTAGGCAATGGAGCTGTTTTGCAAGCTATTTCACTAGGAAATGTTTCTATTATTGTGAATATACCAGGTGGTGGAAGTAGAAATTGTACAATAAATGATGTATTATATGTGCCAAATCTAGCTTTTAATCTACTATCAGTGTCAAAAATGACAAATAATAATAAATCTATCATTTTTGAAAATGATAAATGTAAAATATTGAACGAAAATAAAGAGTTAATTGCTGTGGCTCACTGTGTTGGTCAACTCTATTATCTAAATACTTTAGTTCATAAAGCTGCTGTAACAGTTGACCAAAACAAAGTAAACCTTCTATGGCATAGAAGGCTTGGTCATATAGGTAACGACAACTTGACTAAAATGATCCGAACTAAATCAGTTAATGGTCTGGATAGTAAATTAAAGGCTATAGAAGGTGTGTGTGAACACTGCTGTAATGGGAAAATGCATAAAATACCATTTCTTCAAGCATTAAGAAAAATTGTAAACCTCTTGATTTAATCCACACAGATGTCTGTGGGAAAATTACTCCCACTTCCAGGGGTAATAATTCATATTTTCTGACCTTTATTGATCATGCACCTCGATACTCCTGGATATATGTTATTGCCCATAAGAGTGATGTGTTTCAGAAGTTTTTGGAATGGAAAGCAATGGTTGAAAATATTTACGAAAGGAAAATTATAACCTTGCAGTCAGATAATGGAGGAGAATATACCTCAAATAAGTTTGAATCATATTTACGCAATGAAGGTATAATTCACCAGAAATCTATTCCTAAAACTCCTGAACAAAATGGGTTAGCTGAAAGATTTAATAGAACTATTATGGAAAAAGTTAGATGAATGTTACCTGATTCAGGAATTGATAAGGAATTCTGGGGTGAAGCACTATATACTGCAAATTACCTTAATAATAGATGCATTAATTCATTTTTAGTTAATAAAACTCCATATGAAGCATTAAATCTTAGAAAACCAAATGTAAAGCATGTAAAATTTTTTGGATGCACTGCTTATGCTCACATCCCTCGAGATGAACGATCAAAATTAGAAAATAAAGCTACCAAATGCCTGTTTCTTGGTTATGGCACTGTTACTAAAGGGTATAAGATGTATGATGTTGAATCTAAAAGAATATTCTTTTCCAGGAATGTAACCTTTGATGAATCAGTTTCATCTAAGATTGAGACCCCTACTTCTCCACTGGTGTTCCCTTCAGAAGATTCAGAACCTGCAGGGCCTGAGATTCAAACTCCTGACAATAATCCTCCAGTTGCACCTGAGTCGCAACCTGTACCAGCTATCAGACCAGATGAGGATCTTCCTGAACTGGAAAATAGACGATCGTCTAGAACGCGTCGAGCTCCTGTTAGATACGGTAGTTGGGATTATAGCCTTGATCAGTTTGAGGAGGAGGGTTTATTAGTCAATGGGAATATCAATATCGAACCTAGGTCGGTATCTGAGGCTCTTAATAGCGGTTCTGAATCCTCTAAATGGAAACTTGCCATGGAGAGGGAATTAAATGCTTTTAACAAACATAAAGTTTTTGAACTCGTAAAACCTACCTCAGACATGAATATCATTAAATCTAAATGGGTGTTTAAAAAGAAAAAGGGATCAGATGGTAGTGTGGCTTCATATAAAGCTAGATTAGTCGCTCAGGGTTTCTTACAGAGACCTGGAATCGACTATGATGAAATTTTTGCTCCTGTAGTTAGATTTGAATCGGTGCGAACCATGTTATCTTAAGCTGCTAAACAAAAATTATTTGTACATCACTTGGATGTCAATTCTGCTTTTTTAAACGGGGATCTTAAAGAAAACGTTTATATTAGACAGCCTACAGGCTATGTTAAACCAGGAAAAGAAGATTTAGTGTGCAAACTAAACAAATCTATGTATGGGTTAAAACAATGATTCTTTGGATGCATATCTTAAATCCTTAGGATTTATTCAGTCCTCTTGTGACTCATGTATTTATGTTAAAGTAATCAATGACTCACCCTGCTTCATTTCTGTGTATGTAGATGATATTATTGTAGCATGTAAGAACTATGATGACCTGACTAAAATCAAGACTGATTTAAGTGCTAAATTTGAGACGAAAGACTTAGGAAAATTATCCTATTTCTTAGGCATAAAAGTCGTACAAGACGAAAATAAAATATCATTAAATCAATCTTCATTTGTCAACGATTTATTAGATAGATTTGAATTCAATAATTGTAAACCAGTATCAACTCCTGCTGATGTTAATTCTCATTTGGAACCAACTACTGATGATTGTGAACTAGTAGATAAAACTAAATATCAGTCAGCTGTAGGTGCTTTACTTTATCTATCTACTAAAACTAGGCCTGACATAACTTATGCAGTTGGAAATGTCTCTAAATTTTGTTCCAATCCAAACACTAAGCACTGGTCTGCAATTAAGAGAATATTTAGATACCTAAAGGGCACACCTGATCTTGGCATTACATATGGTAATGAAGATTCTGATTTGATAGGTTATTCTGATGCTGACTGGGCAGGTAACAGAGTTGATAGGAAAAGTACTTCTGGCCAATGCTTTCTGTTAAATAATTCAATTATCTCTTGGCGCTTTGTGAAACAGTTATGTGTTGCTTTATCAACGGCTGAAGCTGAATATGTTTCCCTCTCTGGTGCCTCCCAAGAAGCTGTATTTCTAAATAAATTACTATTAGATCTTAAAGTACCTAATAAGAATCCTATCGTGTTGTTTGAGGATAATCAGTCAGCAATTTGTATGGCTAAAAATGCTAAAAATCATCCTAGATCGAAACACATTGATATTAAATTTCATTACATTAGAGATCTTGTTGCTTCAAACAAAATTAAACTTGTGTATTGCCCCAGTGAAATTATGCTTGCTGACATATTTACCAAACCTCTGCCTACTGATAGATTTACTAAATTAGTTGAATTAATAGGCATGAAAAATATATAATGTCGTGTGAGGAGGAGTGTTGGAATTTTAGTTTAAATGTATTACACACTCTTATATATGTTTAATGTTAACTTCCTGTTAGACTAGCTGAGCTATATTAATTACCTATTGTTTAAATAACAATGTATTACTTTTATGAGAAACGGACTTAAGGTTTAAAGTCCGAACTCAGTTCCGGTGCGTCTTAAATAGCACCGTATGCCAATTCAGTTCTATTGTCAGTCTGTCTTTTACATTACTCAGTAAGAGATGTGCTTCACACATCTCTCTAATATACTTCTAACTGTAAAACATATATTACTATTTAAAATAAACTCTATGTCTTAACGTTGTTAACATACTATAATTTAACCTAATTTCAACAAAATATACCATGAAAATTAATTAGTTAATAGTTAGATCATTTTATTAGCGTTTCACATCGTCTGCGTTTCAAACCAGCTGCCGATAGACCCCATTCAATTGCTCATCACCGTCGAGTCCTTTGTTACATCTCAGACAGCAGTCTGAGTTGCATCAGACGATCCACTTTTGGTAATAATTAACGTACACCGAGATGGTGGAGTACTTTGTGCCCCCATTTACAGCAGCAATAGTAGCCGAGAACGGGTGACATGCTTGATGCAAAAAACTGGGCTCCCATAAGGTTCACATTGAAGGCGTGTAAACGACGAATTGGCAAGATATATTCCTAAAAGGTATGTTACGCCTTTATACGAATTTTAGACTCTTTGCGCATAAACAAATCTGTACATACGAGCGCACTTCTGGGACTTTACAATATTCAAATTATATTTATTTAGATTTAATATTAATATTTTAATAATAATTACATACTCTATATACTATAGAGCGGGTTAAATAGTTTTTTCATGACATCCGTACACTGAATGACGATCATGGCAAAATCCTTTTATACAAATAACTACATATTTAACCCGCTGTAGGTATAGTATATAAAGTATGTAACCTAATATTTTGATTTCACATCAAAACTATAATTCGTCGAGATATGAACCTGTCCAATATTCTATCTTGTAGTTAATAGAACTTGGATATTGGGGTTGATTTGATGTACCTTTTGTAATTCGGAGGACATATTATTTTAGGTTAGATGGAGAGAATCAATATAAGTCTGTTCAAGATTTGATGACTAGGCAGGGCTTGTGTATTTCATAAATTGTCTATTAAATTGTTTGTACAATGTTGTGATCGAAATTGTTTACAGTGAGGTTTTCGCAGGTTGTTTAGGCGTGACCGTGCAATTAGGTTAATATTACTGGTGTTCTGTCCGAAGTTGAAGCTCCTTTCAATGTTACTTCCGCCGGAATTTTGGTGGCCGAATCATTCTGTATGGATTATTAGGTCTAGATTATTCAGTCTGAGTTATAAATACCGCTATACTGATAGTTTAATAAAAACATCTGTAAACCACGATAAGAAAGATTAAAAGATATTACTTCTTGAAGAATATTTGGAGTTTATTTTAGTTGAAAAAACATGGCTCTATTACGAATGCTGCCGGTCAGAATTTATACTATACTTTACTACTGATTCTTGAACCATTGATATGAATAGTAGATAAGCTCTGTTTATTGGAGTGTGATCTGTGGCATGACCTAGGGGGACTCATGACGGGAGGGACTCGTGACCGGGGGGGGGGGGGGGGCTCATGACCGGGGGGGCTCTTGACCGTACCCCGTTCTTTTGAAGCCCATGGCTTGAAGATGAGGAATATAAAACGTTAAAGAATTTTTTCATATATTGACGTCATGAGAAAATTTATCTACAATCCCTTGTCAGAGAAAAAGTATTTGGGTTGCTGGGCTCCTTATGAAACCAAGAATAGAATTCAAATAAATATATAGTTTTAAATGTAAGTTTTAAAAATTATTAATAGAAACAAAATTCCTCTCCCTATAGAGAGGGATAACAGGGTTGGGTATGGGACCATTTCGACACCACACTCTCCACGTCTCCTTACTTGATGTCTTTCGTTGTGTCAGATCTTGCCCACACAAACGCTACCAGAGAGAGATCAGATGAGGTGTTCTTCAGGAGTGAGTCATGAGAACAGATTCTGTGAATAATTCGTAACAATTATTAAAAACATTTAGCTTTTTGGGAGAATTATAAGTAGCTACTATTTATATATTATTATATTCATCTCGTGACTTTTATCATTTTATTCAATTGAAGTACATTTTAATTGAATAGAAGTCTTCGTGGTAATTCCATTTATTTAAATAGGGTCAACCAGCACAACCAATTTCTCAATATTTCAGAAACCTTCGTGATGTCCATCTTCATTGTAGCATTTACTAAACCATTGGCCACTTACTCGCAATCTTGATAGAACTCTGAACTTTTCTTCTCTTTAGAAAATTTCAGTAATATTATTGTTCTTTATATTAGATAGATTGGTAAGATTGTGACTGTAAATAAGTAGAATAAACAGGTACAATATTAGGGAATAGGAAGTAAGACTATAAATCAAAGGTACTATCCCCGTTAAACCGATCTAAACTCTAGAGGCTAGTTGTTGAAATTTTCCCGTCTACCAATTCTATCAAAAAAGACGAGAGAAGCTGAGTGACAATCACCCGGGAAGATTACACCGGGCAAAAACCCGCCTGGCAAAATTCCGCCGAGCGATATTCCTGACACCGAAAGAAGATATTTTTTTAAAGTTCCATGAACAAGGAGTAAACAATCTGGTCATCCAATCATGGAGTTTCATGGTTCTGGACCTAATGTTAATGGTTCTCATCTGCCTTATAGTTTTATTCAGGTATCTTGTATCAAATATGTTTTTAATTTTAATTAATTATATAATTACTTATAAGATTACATAAATTCGGAAACTCTAAATTTTAATTTCAATCACAATTTAGCTATGCCTAAACTGATGGTTATTTAGAATGAAAAAAAAAATTGCAAGATTACCAATAATAACATTATATGAAAATAAATAAATAAATCTTGAAATAATCTATATAAAAAAAGAGTTGGTAATAGCATAAGTCGTTCGTTAATTTGACGTAGTGAAAAATGCATAGAAGATGTGGGTAATAGTCACAAGGGTCGGCAATTCCGTGGAGAAAGACTATTTTTCTCCATTTATCCTGTAAGTCTTTCTTATCCAATTTAGTTTTCGGCATCTTCTCACCTAGTTTAGGCATAAAATATATCTGATGGTTTAGAACTTGCATTTGTTTTTTGCTGACCCTGATCACCTTACTCCATGTATGGAATTTTCGCAATATATCCTTGCAGAATACATTGAAACTTTGTAAAGGTCCTCTCCAGACTCCGGGAGAGGAAAATGAGACCTAAGGTCTACGATAATTATTCCGCGAACAGCATACAATTCGGCTAAGTACATACTCTATTATTTGTTTTCAAAGTTTTCAATACTCTGTGAGCAACAATTGAGCAAATCACTAACCTGAAGTGAGCTTTTTTGAATTTAAATCTCAAATATATTTTTTTGAAAAAAAAAAAAAAAAATCAATTTTGATAAAAAATGTTAGAGATCGAAATTAAAAAAGCTCACCTGACGATCTTAGTATTTTCAAGGCTAAAATATTAGCTTCAAAATTTTTTCTGTAGGACCAACCCCTATTTGAGTCTATAAACTTGGCGCGAGTAAAATTGAGTAAAAAAGGTACCGAGATAATTTAGTAAACAAAAAAAGTTCAAAATTATAAAAACACGAAAATAAAAAAAAGGGAACTTTTCATTCCTTCAGATAACTCAAAGATCTCCCAAGGCAACGACAAAGAGACATACGAAAAATAGGAGGCTAAGCCCATTTTAGCAGGGAGGTTACTGTGGAACGGTGTCCGGAAAACTGCCATGCGGAAAACTGCCAGGTAGTTTTCTGCCTCGGTAGTTTTCCACCTGGCAGTTTTCCGTGCACCATGTGGAACACTCTATCTTTCATCCCTCCATTATTCAATCCCCCCTTACAGTTGTCACACCAAAATGAAATATATGTAACAGTTACAGTATACAGTTACACTGTACAGTTACAGTGTACAGTTACAGAGTACAGTTACAGTGTACAGTTACAGTGTACAGTTACAGAGTACAGTTACAGTGTACAGTAACAGTGTACAGTTACAGTGTACAGTTACAGTGTACAGTATCAGTGTACAGTTACAGTGTTCAATTACAGTGTAGAGTTACAGTGTACAGTAACAGTGTACAGTAAATTTTAACCTTTTTTCGTAACACTTGTATTCTGTTTAGATATTATTTATGTTGTTAAAAAGCTTAAAAATTCTTCTTATGGTTTGAATAGTATTACCACTGAATTGTTTAAGTCTGTAATCCAGTATGTAGCACAACCTATTTGTACCATTATTAATAACTGTTTCAGTTGGAATTTTTCCTGATTGCCTTAAGAATGAATGAATGAACTCACCAAATTCTTAACTAAAGTAAATGTTAATTTGCCTTTCAAAAGTCGTGTAACACCCAAGATGCCATCATGAACTTTGTAGAGGATTTTTATCGTCACTGGAATGAGAAGAAACACCTACTTGGTGTATCGGTTGATTTCCTGAAGACATTTGATACTGTTAGTCACGATATTCTGCTTGATATAAGTTGCGAAGGTCTGGTGTTCGTGAAACGTTCATTCATGGTTTAGTAGCTATCTATGTGGCAGATTTCAAAGAGTTAGAGTGTGTGCAGCGGTATCCAGTGCAAGATTAGTTACGTGTTGGGTACCCCCGGGCAGTATCCTCTGTCCTCATCTTTTCCTGGTTTACGTCAATGATATGAATTCTATCTCTGAACACTCTAATTTTACGTTTTTTACAGACGACACTATTCTTGCAAGTTCTGACTATGTATACCGTGATGTGATTAACCGTACAAATGATAATCTCTCTGCTCTTTATGAGTGGACAGTGACAAATAAACTCTCGTTCAATGCAGCTTAAACCTCTGTCTTATTATTTACAAATAGAATTAGAGCTGCTGATCCCGCTCTAGTTGTTAGGTAAATGATGTCCATGTTAGCTTCGAGAGCTGTTTAACTTTCTGGGATATGAGACTGGACTCCAATTTAAACTTCGGTGACCAATGTGGGTCGGTATTTGCTCCAATGTGTCAAAAAATGCAGGAATTATGTATAGAATTTCAAAATTTGTACCCAAGTTTGTTTGTACCCCTACTTACTGTATTGTATTTTAGTTTTGTGTGACGCAGCGGATACCCATCTAAAACCACTTGTTTTAATCCAGAAAGAGATTGTTAGGACTATAACTGGCTCGGACTATTTAGCAGCAACCAGACCACTATTCTATAATGCTAAAATATAACAAGTTCGTGATATCTACATGTCTACATAATATATATGATATTAGGTATTCACATGTTGAAACATGAAGCATATAGAACCTGATCATAACTATAACATTAGGACACGTCACAATGCTGTTCCGACTTTTCAAAGACCATCCCAGTGTCAGAGGTCCATTTCGTTCAATGGGCATAAATATTAGAATGATACTACTAGAGATAACAAAATTCAACCTTGCTTTCGGGCTTTAACACGTTCCCCGCGTATGCTCATTTGCAATCAAGTCCGCTATTGCGTTACACTTCTTTTGATGCATTAGCCAGTGCGCAGCTTAGCAGTGTTGTCATACATTATTACAGTAATTTGAAACAAAAAACTCGTGGTACAAATATAGTACAATACGCAAATAGAAGGAACTTGTTAAAGTATATTGCGTATTGTACCACATGTGTACCATGTGTTTTATAGGCTTATCTCGCGATGACTAGTGTGTCCTTATATTTTTTATTGCACTTCATGTTATAAACTAGTATACAGGGTGTCCCAAAAAAACCGATACCCAAATTTGAATGGCTGGAATCAAAAACTATTAAACTTACAAAATTTTTGAAAATCACGTTTTGTTTATCAACATTTATTCCACACCTGTATAAAATTTCAAATGAAAATATCCAACAGTTTTCTTTACACAGTATTTTTAGTGACCGATGCCAAAAACTAGTTTGCGCACTTTTGGTTTGATTCGAATTTTAGGATAATAAAACCATGTTTTAATAACTTTCAACAGTTTATTAAAATTGTGTTTATTATAATGCAACTGAAAAACAACAACAATCCAACTGTTCCTCATATTAATCGTTTCAGGCGATGTGGTGTACCATTCAATACGATGATTCAGGGCGATAATGCGTATTGCCAAATAGCTCATTTAGTTTTACCCTAACAGAAGCATCTCTGAACCCGTCCTGAACCAACCAGGTTCGATTAATTCTGTTTCCATGTATTTCTCGAAGTCTTGGAACGATTCTATCATTTATTAGATCAAGGTATCCATCTCCATTTAAATTATTTTTTTTTGTAAAAATAAGGACAGACGATACGGCCAAATCCGCCATTGCTACCTAGTCCAATCCACACACAGACTTTCTTTCACGAAATTCTTACGTCAAGGTTGAAAGTAGAAGGTTGGTTCTTAGGTGCATATGTGCAAACGTTATGATTATTTATTTTGCCATTCAAATGAAAAGCGGTCTTTCACCAACCACATTATTGTCCACAAACCAAACATTTCTTTGCTAAAAACAATGAGCAAAATTCAGCCTCCAAGGAAGATCGGTATCAAGGTGTTTGTTTCGCTCGGGCATCTTGTAAGGATGTCAATTCAAATTTAATGTTACAATTCTGTTGAATGTAGATTCAGTAACATCTAATCCACTTTTTATTATAATGATTTGCAAATTTACTGTAAGTGCTTCTTAAACAATTCAAACTGTGAAATAAGTGCGCAAGCATATTTTTGGTATCGATTACTAAAAATACAGCTAAAAGAAAATGGTTCAATCGATTCTTCTAAAAATTGGTACAGAGATAGAAAATATGTTGAGAAACAAAATATAATTTTTCAATTTTTCGTAAGTATGATAGTTTTTAAATTACAGCCTTTGAAATTTGGGTATCGTTTTTTTTTGGGACACCCTGTACAGGGTGGGGCGTAAGTTTGGAAGCAATTTTTCAAACATTAATATAATTCTTAAAAATAAGTTCCTAAGTAGGTGATAGGGTTTGAACTATAGTAGAGACACTACATTATGACGTGGCAGTGTTATTTTTTACAAAAATTTAGACAATTCAAAAATGTCAGACAAAAGAGAAGCCATTATTGCTCTACACCGTGCCGGGAAATCAGATTCCGTCATTTCAAAGACTCTCTCAATAGCGAGATCGACTGTTTGGAAGTGTGTGAAGCGTTTTAATGAGAGAGGAGACTTGACTGATCGTCCAAGAAGTGGTAGACCACGCTCACAACGCACCAAACAACTGATAAAATGTGCCCGAGAGAAGATCAGGAGGAACCCGAAAAGGTCAATACGATTGTTAGCCAAAACAGCTAATGTGAGTCCCAGAACAATGAGAAGAGTTGTCAAAGAAGACCTAAAGATGTCCTATTTCACCCTCCAAAAAAGACAGATTCTGCAAAGAAAAAGAGATTGGAGAGAAGCAAAGCACTTCTGAGAGAATTGAAGTCTGGCACGGCTGGTGAAATTATTTGGTCTGACGAAAAAAATTTCACAGTGGAAATGGCTCACAACCGGAGGAATGACAGAATAATTGGTAAAAGTGCAAAAGACATCCCATACAACCAAAAAACTGTCCACAGAACCATGAAACCTGCTTCAGTAATTGTCTTGGCCGCCGTTTCAGAAACATGGAGATCTCCTTTAATTTTTGTGGAACAAGGCGACAAAATCAATGCTAAATGTTATATTGAGAATATTTTGACGCCAAATGTTGGAGTCAGCTAAGGATCACTTCGGTAATGACACTCTATGGACATTTCAGCAAGACGGCGCGACTTCACATACTGCAAATGTCACTCAAAACTGGTGCCATGACCATCTTCCACGGTTTTGGTCCAAAGAAATGTGGCCTCCCTGCTCCCCAGATGTTAATCCTATGGACTTTTCGGTATGGTCCATTCTTGAATCAAAGGCCTGTGGTAAATTCCATCGCAGTGTGGATGATTTAAAGCGTTCTCTCCAGAGATCTTCGAAGGAAATTTCACAAGAACAGTTGCGTGCCGCAGTAGGAGGAGTTAGGAGGAGATTTGAGGCTGTTATTAAAAACAAGGGGGGACATTTTGAATAAATTTATGATTTTTGAATTCTTAAAACCCTTATGTAATAATACATAACTGTAAATTATGAAATATATTTTTCGTTGGATTATAATATGCACTTTCATTTGCTTCCAAACTTACGCCCCACCCTGTATAAGCCATTAATTCTTTGTCCATTAATTTCAACATCATGGAAGCTGGGTCGTTTTACGGAAAACAACGAAACACAAGTAAAATGGTTCATTTTCCCTCGCAAGATCATCACTGATCTTTTTCCTGAGGAAGATGATAACAATGAATTTGAAAGTGATTTTTCGGGTGAGAAATTTTTGGAAGAACCTTTAGTACTAGAATCTCGTGATTCTGATGATGATATTGGTGAGGTTACATAAAATACTATCTTTGCGAATCCTATTTCATCTCAAGATGATGCGCCACAAAATCTGGATGAAGAAAATGAATGGCAATCAGTGTTTGCAAGAGATCGTCTATTCTCCTTCTCAGGAAATGAACAATTTATGGTTTATTTTGTAAAAAATTGTTCAGTTTTGTAGAAATTTATGTTTATATTGTATGCATTTTTCTGTTTTGTTCTCCGAGTATTGTTCATATTTCATTAATTTTAAGGAAAATACATTTTTATACTTTAGGAATTGTTCAAATGCTTCGTTTTTTGATCGATTTTGTCTCCTAATATAGTGGATGAATATATTTGTACTATTGTAAATGACTAAATTAAATATTTAGTTCAGTTATTTATGAATTTTTGTAATTTTAGGAAGAAATAAATTTCTAATTTAGAAAATGTTCTAAGAGGAAAATGTATTTGTTTTGATAGATAAACCTTACATTTTTTTAATCATCTGAAATCTATTTATGTATTCCTAACCCTGGAATAATCAAATGAACTTAAGTTTTCATGTGTATTCCATTTATTCAGATGTATGTAAATTTGCTGACTTGGGCCACATGTGTACCAATACGCATTTGTGGATAGTACCTCATGGTGGTACACATATGGTACAATACGCGGGGAACGTTTTAAGAGGAAATATAAAGAGTATTTGTGGCAAGGTCACTTATTGTGAGTTCCTTGAGCTGCGAACCGTTGATATTTAGACTACATGTACTTATTTTTTTTAGTTTATCATATTTTCTTAACTATGCTTGTTACATTTATCATATTTTCTTACTATACTTGCTGTTCTAGAGGATTTCGCTAGGGTTATGCTCTTCTACTTCGCTAGGGTTATGCTCTTCAACTTCGCTAGAGTTATGCTCTTCAAATTCGCTAGAGTTATGCTCTTCAACTTCGCTAGAGTTATGCTCTTCAACTTCGCTAGAGTTATGCTCTTCAACTTCGCTAGAGTTATGCTCTTCAACTTCGCTAGAGTTATGCTCTTCAACTTCTCTAGAGTTATGCTCTTCAACTTCGCTAGAGTTATGCTCTTCAACTTCGCTAGAGCTATGCTCTTTGTGTTAGGTAGGATTTTGTGTTCATTTTTCCTATCATCTCTTATTAATCCTCTTCCATCATTAATCAATGTCTGCAATCACGGAGTGGTTCTTCTGCAAACGTGAGCAATTTCACCTATGGTTTTATAGGTGACTTTTCTTTCTGACTGCCTTACGTAGTCCCTTGTATTTAAACCACTGTATTAATGTATTAAAATATTGCGTTTACTAATTCTTGTGTTAGGTAGGTAGTACTGCTGTTTTGCTATACGTTATGTCTGATGTGTTGGAATTAGGGTGCATTAATTGTTTCTAAAAATGAAACTTCATACGGGCTTGGATTTTAATCATTTTTTCCTATGTTAAGAATGTATTCATGTATCTTTTTTTATTCAATAAAGTTATTATTATTATTATTGTCCTTTTACTGAACATATGCACCACCCATCAATCAGGTCGTTGCTATATTAACAAAAATAAATAAAAGTTCTTCTAAGTAGAGTATATCAAAACAGCATGTTTTTCGAAATGATGTTCTTAAATTTGAAGAATTTCAATTTCAAATATTTTTTTTTGTAATATTTGTTTATGTAGTTAAGATACTAGATTTTTGTCAATAAATCTATTTTAGTGCAATATGTTTTAATCAGATAAAAGATAATTAAACGTAAGAAAAATTAATTTAAAAATACCCCCTTCCTAGTTCACGTTCCAATATGAAATAGGGACGCGAACTAGGAATTTCCCAATCATTTTGATGAATATGGTATATCTTTGATATTTCCAGTATAAGCTCGGTCACAAATTCCCGGCTGTACTAGTTAGGTCACACAGGTAAATTGTGACCCTGCTAACTTTACACAATTATCTCAAAAATACTATATAGTTATTTAGCCTAATACCCTGTGCACACTAGGCACTAAAAAATACTAGATGTGGCACATAGCTTCGTACTAAAAAGTGTACGATGTGTACTCACTAGAAGAGGCGGCTCTTTTGATTTTAAAAAGGGTTTACGAAAAAAAAAAATGATTAAAAGGTGAAAAACTGAGGTAGTTATAAGAATATTAATTACATTAGTAGGTGCCTAATTTGAGGGACCAGCCTTGTTTTCATTTAACCGATTCAGCAAAACAATAACTTATTTATTTATTACCTCTCTATTTGCTTTATTTAAATTCATTAATAATTGATTTCAATTTTTTTTGTGAGCTTTCTTTATAACAGACAGTTTCCATTTGCTGCACACAAGGACAATCGTGGTAAAACTCAATGACCTGACATATTGCTTCTGAAAGTCAGTCAGTTTTTGGAGTGTGTTACGGTATCATGTACTTTATAGTGCCTAGTGTGTACGGGGAAGAAGACTAGTTAGCAGTTAACTGGCTTACTAGAAAACTATGAGCAAATACTATGTTCAGTAACTAGGATAGATAGGTAATTTTTGAAATAAATATTGCATATTTAATAACGAGTAAAGTGGTCAAACTTAATGCTTTATGACGGCTGAATGCGAGGTGGGCATCTCTTTAGAACAAGAATGTTTATAAGTAATAAAAGATATATCATATATTGAATAAACTAAATGTTAGTTATTTTATTGATAAATTAAGGTGTAAACTCCGCGAAAATGAAAATAATCACGAAGAGAACAAATTTATTCTGCTCTAGATTATAGATACTATAAATAATTTATAGATATAAGACTCATAATTTTAGGCCTTCAATGGTTACAATAATGAGGATAATGGTTCTTATATATTAGAGGAATGCAGTACATTAATAAGCAGTAATTTATCTTTATTGTCTTATAAACCTAGGTACATTAATTTCAATTGTAAGCAAATTAGAACAGCCAATCCTAATTATTAAAATAACATTAACTGACGACTTTGCATTCTTCTTTTGATTATCTTATTGAAGAATTGTTCGGAAAAATAACTGTATCGAACGTGGAAATCTTCTCCATGCTATCTTGATTTCGATAGCAGGTTTATGGTTACTTAACATTGAAATTTCTTTCCACAGTTAAAAATAGGCGATAAATGAATTAATCCATAAAATTGTAGGTGCATATATAAGAAAAATTACTGTAGTTCATATAATAATTATGGCATTCTTGATAGGGTCACACATGTAAATTGCAGCCATTTAACGTTAGGTAATTCTTCACAAGAAAAGTCTTTAAATTCTGCTGAACTGAATTTATATCAAGATGTTGCATAATAAAGTAAGAAGTAAGAAGAAATGTTGCATAATAAAGTAAGTCCATGTTATATTCATTAATTTTATTATCATTTTGATGCTATGACCGAAGTTATTTAATGTGCCGCAATTTCAAGTGTAGTTTAAGGACTCCAGCTCAATTTGGGGTCTTTAAACTACACTTGGGTTATACTGGAGTCCTTAAACTACACTTGGGTTATACTGGAGTCCTTAAACTACACTTGGGTTATACTGGAGTCTTTAAACTACACTTGGGTTATACTGGAGTCCTTAAACTACACTTGGGTTATACTGGAGTCCTTAAACTACACTTGGGTTATACTGGAGTCCTTAAACTACACTTGGGTTATACTGGAGTCCTTAAACTACACTTGGGGTAAAGTTTAAAAATTTGGGGTCCTTAAAATATCCTTGATCCTTATTTTCTTATAATTATTTTATTTCCTTATAATGATTTTATTTCATTATGATTATTATATATTCATATGTTAGTTACGATTTATTTATCTTGGGTAGGGTAACATTTTGTTCTTATTTCCCAATATTGCTATCATTTGCACTTTACTTCATCCATTCAATGGTTGGTAGTGGATCTTCACCAAGTAGAGGTAGAATTTCTGTTTGCAATGTTGCTCTGTCCATTTTTTTGTTTTTCGGAACACCGTAGTAGAAGAATTATTTTGATTTGATTGCAGTCAAGACATGCAAAACTCCGTGGCATAGATACATTAAAAAATTCACCTCAAACTACACTTGGGGTATAGTTTGAAAATCTGGGGTCCTTAAAGTACACTTGATCCTATTTACCTGCTTCACTCTTCTATAATCCGTTATATACCACATGACTCAGTTAAATTTTTTTAGCAATTATTCATATGACAACGATAACATAACATTAAACAATTGAGCTAAGCTATTTTTTACTCTGTTTCGTATCCATTATCATTGAGCCACTTGACGATGACGGGGTAGTTCCTCTCCATCCACACAATGTTGTCAGTGACATCTTGTACCAGAGTATCCGTCATATCCTTGGCTGAATCCAGTGTCTCTTTGTGGACATCGATGACCTCTTTCAACTAGAATGGATTTTGGAAGTTGAGGACAAGAATCAAAAGCTCAAATAATAATTCAGTGTAACATAAATAATTTCTTTTAAATTCTAATATTTGGACATTAGATATACAGGGTGGGGCGTAAGTTTGGAAGCAATTTTTCAAACATTAATATAATTCTTAAAAATAAGTTCCTAAGTAGGTGATAGGGTTTGAACTATAGTAGAGACACTACATTGTGACGTGGCAGTGTTATTTTTTACTAAAATTTAGTCAATTCAAAAATGTCAGACAAAAGAGAAGCCATTATTGCTCTACACCGTGCCGGGAAGTCAGATTCCGTCATTTCAAAGACTCTTTCAATAGCGAGATAGACTGTTTGGAAGTGTGTGAAGCGTTTTAATGAGAGAGGAGACTTGACTGATCGTCAAGTCCAAGAAGTGGTAGACCACGCTCACAACGCACCAAACAACTGATAAAATGTGCCCGAGAGAAGATCAGGAGGAACCCGAAAAGGCCAATACGATTGTTAGCCAAAACAGCTAATGTGAGTCCCAGAACAATGAGAAGAGTTGTCAAAGAAGACCTAAAGATGTCCTCTTTCACCCTCCAAAAGAGACAGACTCTGTCAGAAGCTGTAAAGAAAAAGAGATTGGAGAGAAGCAAAGCACTTCTGAGAGAATTGAAGTCTGGCACGGCTGGTGAAATTGTTTGGTCTGACGAAAAAATTTTAACAGTGGAAATGGCTCACAACCGGAGGAATGACAGAATAATTGGTGAAAGTGCAAAAGACATCCCATACAACAAAAAAACTGTCCACAGAACCATGAAACCTGCTTCAGTAATGGTCTGGGCCACCGTTTCAGAAACTTGGAGATCTCCTTCAATTTTTGTGGAACAAGGCGCCAAAATCAATGCTAAATGTTATATTGAGAATATTTTGATGCCAATGTTGGAGTCAGCTAAGGATCACTTCGGTAATGACACTCTATGGACATTTCAGCAAGACGGCGCGACTTCACATACTGCAAATGTCACTCAAAACTGGTGCCATGCCCATCTTCCACGGTTTTTGTCCAAAGAAATGTGACCTCCCTGCTCCCCAGATGTTAATCCTATGGACTTTTCGGTATGGTCCATTCTTGAATCAAAGGCCTGTGGTAAATTCCATCGCAATGTGGATGATTTAAAGCATTCGCTCCAGAGATCTTGGAAGGAAATTTCACAAGAACAGTTGCGTGCCGCAGTAGGAGGAGTTCGGAGTAGAGTTGAGGCTGTTATTAAAAACAAGGGGGGACATTTTGAATAAATTTATGATTTTTGAATTCTTAAAACCCTTATGTAATAATACATAACTGTAAATTATTAAATATATTTTTCGTTGGATTATAATATGCACTTTCATTTGCTTCCAAACTTACGCCCCACCCTGTAATAAAGAAATCAAATATTTGCTTAGGTACAAATAAAAGAGAGATATCATTTAAATTAGTCATGCAGATATAGCACATGAATATTAATAAGGTAATCCTGGAACTATGGAGCTAATTCTTGTAGCCACACTGTTACAAACCTGGTTAAGCAACAGCTCAGTGTTGAAAGAGAGAGCGCTGGTACGCAGAATTTGCGCTACAGTGGCAGGATCTGAGCCATAACTGAAAAATAACAAGAGTTTAGATTGATAGAACAATCTGAGGAAAACAGGGTAGGTACAACAAGTAGAGGAAAAACAGGGTGAAACAAGTGGAGGAAGAACAGGGTGAAACAAGTGGAGGAAAAACAGGGTGAAACAAATAGAGGAAAAACAGATTAAAACAAGTAGAGGAAAAACAGATTAAAACAAGTATAGGAAAAACAGGGTAAAACAAGTATAGTAAAAACAGGGTAAAACAAGTATAGTAAAAACAGGGTAATACAAGTAGAGGAAAAACAGGGTGAAACAAGTAGAGGAAAAACAGGGTGAAACAAGTAGAGGAAAAACAGGGTGAAACAAGTAGAGGAAAAACAGGGTGAAACAAAGTAGAGGAAAAACAGGGTGAAACAAAGTAGAGGAAAAACAGGGTGAAACAAAGTAGAGGAAAAACAGGGTGAAACAAGTAGAGGAAAACAGGGTAAAACAAATAGAGGAAAAACAGGGTAAAACAAGTAGAGGAAAAACAGGGTGAAACAAGTAGAGGAAAAACAGGGTAAATCAAGTAGAGGAAAACAGGGTCTAACAAGTAGAGGAAAAACAGGGTGAAACAAGTAGAGGAAAACAGGGTAAAACAAGTGTAGGAAAACAGGGTGAAACAAGTAGAGGAAAAACAGGGTAAAACAAGTAGAGGAAAAACAGGGTAAAACAAGTAGAGGAAAACAGGGTCTAACAAGTTGAGGAAAAACAGGGTGAAACAAGTAGAGGAAAAACAGGGTAAAACAAGTAGAGGAAAAACAGGGTAAAACAAGTAGAGGAAAACAGGGTAAAACAAAGTAGAGGAAAAACAGGGTGAAACAAGTAGAGGAAGAACAGGGTAAAACAAGTAGAGGAAAAACAGGGTAAAACAAGTAGAGGAAAAACAGGGTAAAACAAGTAGATCACATAAATTAATTTTGAAATTCATTCTTTACATAAAATAATTCTTGAAATTTATTTCCTTACACAATTTACCAAGTTCTGCGATGCATAATAAAGAAATAATTTTATAAGTGGGACAATCCTCTAAAATATCAGACGAAATTGTATTTTCGAGGTTAAGAAGTATAATCTATTCTACCAAATTGTATTAGTGTAATACTAAAGTTAGTCGGTAATTCAGATCTTTGACGACGTCGTCATCCTTCTAGATCAGGTCTGCACAGATCTTGCTTTTTGGGGGCCAAAACAAGCTGCATGCGGGTTATGTAAAATTTTATTTTATATAACCAATGTGAATTTTAAAGAGGAGATTGCATTATATTATATATGAATAATTTACTAAATACTATTGAAATGAAACTAAATTTACGTCAAAGTTTGCATGGCCTGTTAGTATCACACTAGTACTGTGACAATTCAATTTCTGAATGTGAAGATGATATAGTAACGATTTCTTTCGTACAACAAATAATTACTGAAGTTTAACAATGTATATTTGAATAAAATAGGAAGGCTCTCTGAGTCGAACATGGATCTCGGTGCCGCTTGAACCCACTCCGATTCTAGCAGATGTAGAAACAAATTCGGGCTTCACTCTATTCACTCAATCATTCTACCTGTAGACTTTTACCTTATAACCAGGGTATGAAAAATTGCAAAAATATGATGACTACATAATTTCACTAATTTGTATAAACATATTAATTTTTGCCGCAGTTATGAATAATCTGATTTAAGGATGTTATTTGAATAACTAGTGTATTTCACCGTTAAGAATAACGTACGTGTTATCAATTGCATCATATCAACATTTGTGTAATTTAACTTTCAATACTTTGGTCCGTTCCCACAAATTTAATTGAAGTTATTAATTGAATTAGGACGATAATATTATAATTATATCAAAGATATACAGGGTGACCCACAAAAGAGTGTGCCCAACTTGGAATTGATATAAATATCGTATTTACATGACAGTGTGATTTTTTTTTTGCCTAGGATCTTTTCTACCCTTTATTTAACAAATAAACGTCGCATAATTTGGTATACATGAAACGTCATTTCGTTTATTAGGTTTGGTACTTTTCAAATCTGTTATTGCTTTCAAAAATTTTGTCTCCAGAAGAATTAAACGAGCGTAAGAAGATTCAACAAGAAAGAAGATGTTATCAGATGAACAGAAGATATTCATCGTGAAAGCTTTCGGGCGAAACGCGTCGCCTACAAAAGTAAGGCAAGAATTTTTGAAGCATCATGGTATCAATAAGGGTCGAAATACTACCAAGTACCGGCTCAACCTTTTTACTAAAGTCAATCAGCAATTTCTACGAAGTGGATCAATCGAACCAACACCAACGAAAAGGTCTGATGCAAGAATTGAAGAAGTTAGGAAACTTGTTACTGAAAATCGCGTTGAATCTCTCATGAAAATTACACCTCATTCTTCATCAAACCTCACTGCCATATGGTAAATACTCCGGTATGATCTTAAATTCAAGTTTTACAGAATAACTTCAGTACAATCTCTCACAGCTACCCATAAGCAGAAACGTCGGCAGTTCAGTGAATGGCTCAACCAGAAGATTTCGTACCGAAAATTATTTGGACGGACGAAAAATTCTTTCGTCTTCACCAAAATCACACCGTAAAAATCAATGAGTCTGGTCGAAAAAATAATTCTCACAAAATTACAGAAACCAGTAACCAGAACGATGTCAAAGTTATAACTTTTGTAGCTATCACTGACGGAAAGATTCCGGTTGTTCACCCATTCGTCAACAAGGATGGTAATTTGGTTTCTGTCAATGGCTTGTGTTACCTGACTCTACTTAAAGAAACCATTTGGACTGCATTTAGATCTACAGCTATACGACACGTATTATGGTGGATGCAAGATGGGGCTCAACCTCATTGTACCACGGTGGCCAAGGAATTTCTTCTTGATAAGTTTCATGGCCGTGTCATCAGTCTGGGAACTAACATCAACTGGCCGGCCCACAGTCCTGATCTGAACCCGCTTGACTTCCACTTTTGGGATGTTTTTCAAAAAGAGGTTTATTGAGCGAGCGAGACTGTCTCGTGCCGATGGATGCCATTTTCAGCACCTACTTAAGAGAGATAATCAATAAATATTATTTAGATCGCAAGTTCCAATTTTTTAAAGTTGTATCATTGTTTCTATTTATTTTTCTGCATTCGAAGCTCTGCCAGAAGTTGGTGAAAAGATCCTGGACAAAAAAAAAAAAAAAAAAAAAAAAAAAAAAAAAAAAAACACTGTAGAAAAAAAAAAGGAGTTGAAGTGAATTTAGAAATAGTTAAAAAATGAGTTGTAGTGAATTGAAATTTTTTCAAGTATCCATTCTACCACCGTCATTGCTTAAGATTGTACGTGTACGTTATTCATATTAATTCAAACTAGGGTGCACTTAAGTCACCCTGTAGACTCCGACTTGTAGAGTCACAGAGTATTTAAATTATATGACAGATGTTGCAAAAAGTTCTTTATAAATTTCATTGTAGATTTAATTAAAATAATTTCCAATTCGGTAATAGTAATGATTATTTATTCACCTCATATAAGAATTGGTATTCATGCTACCACCTGTTAACATAATTACTATTTAGCCTATTTTTTGAATATTTTCCAAAGCGTGACAGACCACAGACAGACGGTCAAATAAAGATAAGGATGCTATTTATTTGGGTGATAATGTAACGGTTGGCAGAATGGCTGCTTCACACATCACCGGGATCCGCACGGCACGTCACCGGTCCGTCTCCGTCACTCTCCTCTCAGTGATTCGGTGTCAGTGAAAAAATGTATCGTTACATCAATTTCAACGGACATATTCACGAAGTACCGACTCTCCTCCGTGATAAAAAATCACTGACCGGTGACGTCCCGGACGGATCACGGTATTGTGAAGCAGCATTTAAGTAGCGTAGTAATACTTTACCTATCGACAATTGTTTCAGAGTGATTCCTGAGGTAATTCCAAACGAATTCTCTTCCCATCTTTTTTTTTGTAATGGGGTAGAATTGTACATCTGGATATTTGCTTTCATTTTTGACAATCGTATCTAGGAGCCTGAAAGAGATGATATAAAGGATTAATAAGAAGTTACACTATGCTATAGAAGTTGTCTTTTTTCATTTCATTTCAATAAATTTCTTTTCTTCAATTGAATTATATGGATATGTTTTCAATGGGTCTAGGTCAATTGATCCCTGGCCAAATGATCACAGGTTATTTGATCTCCGTAACATTTGATTCCCGGTCATATTTTCCGTTCATACACCTACTATTCATTTATTATGTGTATATATATTAATTATTTAACATATAATAGAAATATGTACCTTGCAGTCTAAGTTTTTTAAAGAAACAAAGTAATGAGAGAGAAAACAGCTAACAAGTTGTAGACTTGTTAGCTGTTTTTAGACTAAAAGCTTGTGAATATTACGAGAAATCTTTTTATAATCATATAAGTAACAATTTATACTTTCAAATTTATATTCCGGCAACAAAAAATATAAAGAGGTAAAATCAAATGCACAGGCATACCTCACACTCATCATAACTGGGGTATATGACAGATCAAATAAATCAGGAGCATGCCTCGTAATTATTTATAAAATATAAAAACAAATTGAGTACATTTCTTTAATTCTATCGGTAGTTTTAGTTAAGCTTTTTTCCGCCATTACTATTAAAATTATTATCATCATGCAGGTGAGAAATCAAAAATCATTTAATAAATATCTATCTCACCTACATTAAGTAGCTGTAGGTAAATTCACTTCACTTACAAATGAACCAATCAATAGCTGGTTAACATTTCCTATATCACCTGTTATGTTTTCTGACTAGTTGTTAATGTAAATTATTTGTAAATAGAAAATAATTAGAGAAAGTTACACTAGACTTACTTGTTAGTTGCAGTGTGACTGCAATTACTTTACAGGGTATTCTTGATCTTTCCTTACGGCGTAGACAAGGGACTAAGCGAGAGAGACTAGGTGGTACGTGGCTTGTATATTCACATCAGTATTTAACGCATGAGCATTCAGTTGTTAATATGAATGGAGGATGCTGGGTCGGGTATACAATCCATCATGCGGGAGGGAGAGAACACCTCCATGAAAGATCAAGAATATCCTGTGAAGTAATTGCAGTCACACTGCAACTTACAAGTAAGTCTAGTGTAACTTTCTAATTACTTCACATGATATTCTTGACCTTTCCTTACGGCGTAGACAAGTGACTATGCGAGACTTTAACACGTTCCCCGCGTATGCTCATTTGCAATCAAGTCCGCTATTGCGTTACACTTTTTTTGATGCATTTGCCAGTGCGCAGCTTGGCAGCGTCAAGAAAGAAGTGTAGTGTGTTGTCATATAATATTACAGTAATTTGAAACAAAAAACTCGTGGTACGAATATGGTACAATACGCAAATAGAAGTAACTTGTTAAAATCACAGCAGTTTCTCATTTGTTATATAAATACAATTAACTTTCAAGTATAGTCTAATACAACCGTAAAATATTAAGCTGATACTAAGACATAGTAGTCTTATGATTTCCAGTAAGCTAGTGCTGAAACTAATTCATAGCCATTCAATGTATGATAAAAAAAGAACAAGTTCTGATCCATAGCATAGCTAATAGAAATAATTATTAATTTCAAAGAGTGATTTAATATAGCAAAAATATAATGCTGATCCCAAGTCACAGCTAATTTTCAAGTTTATAAATTTATCTAGGTAGGTATAGCTACCTACACCATTACCCTAGACTTAGTACTAAAGAAATTTAGTACTAGGCTAGTATAACGTAAACATTAAAAAGTATAATAATAATAGTTATAATACACATAATAATTAAAACCTACAAGAAAAACGTATACTTATCTATGAATTTGCAAATGAAGCCACACCAAGATGGCGACCGGTGACCGCCGGCAGTCAGCAAATGCACGCGCAGCACATACACCTAACAACCACACAAGCCACGTATAAATAGTCAACTGATGTACATATACAAGCCAAGGCTAGTATACTATAATAAGGTTGACCAGACGCCATTTTTCTGCCAGACGTACGATTGCCAGGCACCCAAGCCGATAATAAAGCAAGCAAATCAAAAAGATATTAACTATATATCAATATTTAACCATTTTTAGACTAAAAGCTTGTGAATATTACGAGAAAAATAAATAAATACCTTGCTATGTCAGACACTTTCCTTACTTATTTCATTTTATTTTCCATGATAATTACCGAATTGGAAGTGATAGTGAAGTAGCTAACTATAGTTGGAAAGGCTATAGCTGTTTATAACTCTATTTTAAGATAAATTGCGAAAAATAGTTACTAGCTACATACTCAAAAACCACTATGGTGTCACCTATTCAATATTTGCCGTTACTAATTAGTAATAGTCAAATTAATTTAATGCTAATGTTAAACACCAATCAACCTAACTAGCCTAGTTAGTATACAACTACTACTTAGATCTTTAGTTTACCAAGATGGTGAATACCTTTCATGTTTATTACGTATAAGGTAGCTAAATACATATTTTATTAAGTTTAAAATAGAATAAAAGGTTAACATTCGTGTGATCTCCAGAAACTTGGGTGCCTGGACGAGGATTTTGAGGTTGCAAAAATGTATAATTTGCGGAGCATTGTCGTACACTTTGCTCGTCTGGTTAACCTTATATGGTGTATATAAACATTGTATACAAGCCACGTACCACCTAGTCTCTCTCGCTTAGTCCCTTGTCTACACCGTAAGGAAAGATCAAGAATATCACGTGAAGAAATTATAATTTTTTGCAGCAATAAGTTCTAGAAGTTTGAATTCTGTTAATTTATTTTATTATTTAGGTATAAAATTTATCATGTACCTAAATAGTAAATGTTAATTTGTTTCACTTGTTTTATTTATTATTTAAAGAGTAAATGCCAATTTTTATATAAAAATGAAGATCGTAATAATAAATTATTGTATGCTAAGTGTAGAAACAAACAAAGAATATAACTGGGAATCAAATGACCGGGGACCAAATGAATGAGGATCAAATGACCGGAGATTTTTTGACTGGTGATCAATTGACCTGCCACCCTTTTCAACGACTCACCTCTTCATCAACCTAGTCTGTCTGGTGCATCCAAGAGCTGGTAGAAGAAAATATGGACCGAAATAAGACTTGTTGTGCTGCGACAAGCCAAAGTTCCACTCAGACTCTCCACCAGCTTCAATACCGGCACAGAAGATTCGCCACGAAAAATTAGGAGGATTGGTGCTAGAGAGAATAAAATGCGGTTAAAATAAAAATAAAAAGAGGAAAATTATTAATTGCTTCCATAATAAAGCTCTTGTACTACCAAAAAGTATTAGGTATCGAAATAATATTGAGATGTAATTAACACGTTATTTTTCTGGAATGATAGGAACTTTGTAAATTTACACACGTTTTGGACACAAGTGTGTATTACTTTTATATATCTGAACATTCATAATTTTTATTACATAAATGACGTATTTGGAAAGAATGTACGCACAACTGCCAGGCGCACAACTGCCATGCGCACAATTGCCATGCTGATAACTGCCATGCGGACAACTGCCATGCTGACAACTGCCATGCGGACAACTGCCATGCAGACAACTGCCATGCGGACAACTGCCATGCTGATAACTGCCATGCGGACAACTGCCATGCGCACAACTGCCATGCGGACAACTGCCATGCGCACAACTGCAATAGGCACAACTGCCATGCGGACAACAGCCATGCGCACAACTGCCATGCGGACAACTGCCATGCGCACAACTGCCATGTTGATAACTGCCATACAGACAACAGCCATGCGCACAACTGCCATGCGCACAACTGCCATGCGGACAACTGCCATGCGCACAACTGCCATGCGCACAACTGCCATGCGGACAACTGCCATGCGCACAACTGCCATGCGCACAACTGCCATGCGGCAACTGCCATGCGCACAACTGCCATGCGGACAACAGCCATGCGCACAACTGCCATGCGGACAACTGTCAAGCGGACAACTACCATGCGGACAACTACCATGCGGACAACTACCATGCGGACAACTGCCATGCGAACAACTGTCAAGCGGACAACTGCCATGCGGACAACTGCCATGCGGACAACTGCCATGCGAACAAATGCCATGCGGACAACTGCCATGCGAACAACTGCCATGCTGATAACTGCCATGCTGATAACTGCCATGCTGATAACTGCCAAGCAAAATATTTTAATTTTAAAATTTGGTGATTTTTAATGCGCTTGTCAAGAAAATGATTGTAACAAATGAACAAATTTAGTATCACTTCAATATTAATTTTTATGCTTTTTCATTCACAATTTTAGACTATACAACTACCATTGTCAAACTAAATTTTTAGGTTATAATAATAATAATATACCTTAAAAATAAGTATAAACTTTCATGGATTAAATTTAATGTGAAGTATATTATTATAACCTAAAAATTTGGTTTGACAATATTAATTGTATATTTCAAAATTGTGAATGAAAAAGCATAGACATTAATACTGAAATAATACTAAATTTATTTATTTGTTACAATCATTTCTATCTCATTTAACCCCTTAAATTAAATAATCAACTGGTTGACAAAAAGGTTACTATCTATAGATGGAAACCTTGCTTTTTCAATACGAAGTTATAATATATTGCATGGCAGTTGTCCGCATGGCCGTTGTCCGCATGGCCGTTGTCCGCATGGCCGTTGTCCGCATGGCCGTTGTCCGCATGGCCGTTGTCCGCATGGCCGTTGTCCGCATGGCCGTTGTCCGCATGGCCGTTGTCCGCATGGCCGTTGTCCGCATGGCAGTTGTCCGCATGGCCGTTGACCGCATGGCAGTTGTCCGCATGGCCGTTGACCGCATGGCCGTTGACCGCATGGCCGTTGTCCGCATGGCCGTTGTCC
>CANNZV010000344.1:359216-570903 GCA_947561585.1 Caprella mutica | reverse complement strand
GGGGGGGGGGGGGCTCATGACCTACACCCCTAGGTAACAAGTTAGGTAGCTAGGTAACAAGTTCGGTACCTTCTGTAACAAGTTAGGTAGCTAGGTAACAAGTTAGGTAGCTAGGTAACAAGTTCGGTACCTTCTGTAACAAGTTCGGTACCTTCTGTAACAAGTTAGGTAGCTAGGTAACAAGTTAGGTAGCTAAATAACAAGTTAGGTACCTTCAGTAACAAGTTAGTTAGCTAGGTAAAAAGTTAGTTTGCTAGGTAACAAGTTCGGTACCTTCTGTAACAAGTTAGGTAGCTAGGTAACAAGTTAGGTAGCTAGGTAACAAGTTAGTTAGCTAGGTAAAAAGTTAGTTTGCTAGGTAACAAGTTCGGTACCTTCTGTAACAAGTTAGGTAGCTAGGTAACAAGTTAGGTAGCTAAGTAACAAGTTAGGTACCTTCAGTAACAAGTTAGTTAGCTAGGTAACAAGTTAGGTAGCTAAGTAACAAGTTAGGTAGCTAAGTAACAAGTTAGGTACCTTCAGTAACAAGTTAGTTAGCTAGGTAACAAGTTAGTTTGCTAGGTAACAGCAATGAAAATAATAAAAAATGATGCGTAAGATGAGAAGAATGACTCAGCTTGTTCTTGAAATTGCAATGGCTATCTCAGTCAAAATGTTAGATGGTCTATGACTCTATTATTGAAATATTGAGCGTATTTTATCTTAATATTTCTAAATTTCAGACATCGTCAGAAATGTCTGACGAAAGATGGTATAGGTATTATAAGTGCTTTAAATTTATGATAAATTATGATTTAATTTATGTTGAATCATTTATCATCATAGATAGATGATCTTCCTATCATTATTGAATTTAATATTCATTTTATTGATATTTCATAAGACTATTAAGAAGACCTATAATATTTATCCTAAACTACGGATGAGTTTCAATTAAATAGGTAAAGACGGCACTTAATTCTCCACACCAATCACATGGAAATGATAAGGTACAGGCTGTACTGTTCCAGGTAAATTATATATTGCATGTACATTATAGGTGCTTTACATGCTAAATTCATTGTACTTCTCACGCTAGAATTACATTAAATACATTAAAAAACAAGTTGAGATGAGAATTATTCTCAACCAATGGAATAGATTTTAACATGGAGTAACTTCTAAATACTCGGACAAACAATTGTTTGAATGAACAATTGTTCGAAAACAATAACTATTAAAACAATTGCTCGAATGAACAATTGGTTGCACATGCTTTTCGATCAATTCACCTCTAACCCTGTTATTGTCCTATAGCCAGTCACTATTTAATAGAGTCATATCTAACAATAGCGCTATTTACTTAATAGTAACCTTAACATACTCCCTCTACAAAAGAAATAGAGACATTAATGTCTTTCTTCTATAACATTTAGATAACATTTAGATAGCAGATAAGAATGTTGATGCAATGTTGGGTGAGTATTGGCTATAACTCGTTAGATTTGTGTGGTAGATAGCTAGGGTTGTAGTTATTACAGAGCGTGTGTTTGTGATTTGACATCCAATGACGGTAGTTACGATTGTACCGACTCTATAAAATAAAACAGTGTTGAAATTACTGTTGATAAATAGATCAAAGTTTAAAAAAAAAATATAGGGAAATAAAAATTTAAAGAAATTGTATTGGAATAAATAAATTTTGAATTTTTTTGAAGAAGAATATGAATATGTATTATATTTTATAGTTGAGTATTAAGGTCAGTTTTAAATTATCGGACGGTTTCGCATTTTTGGATCATATAAGAATAAATATATATAAAATTGATATATAGATCGTTATTTTTATTGGTATCCATGATACCTACAGGTTTAATTATTAAACATGTTATTTTAATTGTATCCATGATACCTCTATGTATCATGGATACAAATTAAAATAACGAGATAAATTATAATTATGAAATATTACCTCATATGATCGAAGATGTGAAACTGTCCAATAACTCAGAATATACCCTAATTGCTAAATTATGAAAATACACCACAAATGGCATTCTTTCGATCACTGTAATATGGACCATAATCCATCACACTACTCTATCTGCAGTCCATCTTTCAATTTTGCTAACTACGATCAATCATTTCCTTTGTAGCGATTTAATATGGAGCTAGAGAGGTAAAAATACTATGATGTACTGTCCCTAGTTATGGTGGGGCCATAGGAGATATAGGAGGGGTTATTTTCATACATGAGGGAAAGTTATGGTTGGGCCATCGAAGATCAATCATTATCTTTATCTTAATATATTGAAACCGGTGATAAATTAGGGTTTAATGGATACATAGTCAGTTGTACCGCTAGATGGCGTTGGTACAGATCTGTTGATAACTATTTAGAAACCAAACGCGACAAAATGCCCAGATCACATTTGCGTTTTTAAAACCGCGAAAAAAAGCTAGGCGTTTGGTGTATCAGCGATAATTTTTGTTAATGTGATTTTTCTTTCAGCGATAAAAAAAACGCAGGTGAACACATTTTAAGAAGAGCTTTTTTGTGCGTTGTTGAAAACCGCAAGTGTTTTTAACAACGTTGATAGTTAAATTACACAAATATTGATTGTGAAACAGTTGAGAATTATTCTTTACGGGCAACTGTGCACTAGTTTTCATATATAATTATATATAATATTTCCTATTTCAGTGATATTTGTCATGTTTTTTGTCTCCCTGAAACCCTTTGCCAAGTCATTAAACAATCATGAAGTGTACAGTACAACAAACTACCGGATACAACAAACTTTACATTACGGGTCATTTATGTTGAAATTCTTCATAATAAGAAGAAAATAAAAGTGGTGGGGTGATAACAGGAAAATATCTTAATTTTATTATTGATTTTTTTTTAGATTTCAGTGAGAGTAGAAGATACACAGGGTCTTTAAGTATACTGTAAGTACAGTTGGTCTTTAAGGACTTTAAGTACAGTTGGTCTTTAAGTACAGTTTGTCTTTAAGTACAGCAGAGTGTGGGTGGTGTCTTCCATTAAAATAATTACCCTCCATTTACTCCACCTCCTCATTCTCCTCCAATTAGGGGCCAGTCAATCACACCTCCAATTACTTGGAGGGGGGCAGTTTAACCCGTCAAAAGGAGAGGTGGTCCACTTAATAGACCACTTAATGCATCAACTAATAGTCCTAATAGTCCCTTTTGATGGTCCTAATAGTCCTAATAGTTAAGGTCTTAGTAGATTGCTTGACACACTATTTAACCTTTAAACTGGAAAACTATCTGGAAATTAGGTAAGGTTAAAATAATAGATTAGGTAAAGTTAGTATTTCAGATTAGGTAAGGTTAAAATAATAGATTAGGTAAGGTTTGTGTTTCAGATTAGGTAAGGTAGGTACTTTAGATAGGTAAAGTTAGTATTTCAGATTAGGTAAGGTAAGTATTTCAGATTAGGTAAGGTAGGTACTTTAGATAGGTAAAGTTAGTATTTCAGATTAGGTAAGGTAAGTATTTCAGATTAGGTAAGGTAGGTACTTTAGATAGGTAAAGTTAGTATTTCAGATTAGGTAAGGTAAGTATTTCAGATTAGGTAAGGTAGGTACTTTAGATAGGTAAAGTTAGTATATTAAATTAGGTAACTAAGGTACGTTTTACAACATTGCTGATCACTATTTCAATGTACATATTCTTATTGCTGGACGATAATCGCAACAATCGCTTCATGCAACCCGTACCTTTAAAAGTTTAAAGGCTATGTGCAAAACACATAATTTCACCTGTCACTTCACAGCTTTCTTAATAACGTTAAGGTAAGTTCTGAGTTATCGGACAGTTCCACATTTTCGGTCGCACAAGTTCCCATACATGTGATAATATCCACCAGCGTCTCTGTAGGACATTGTCTATAGGGAAAGTTGTGCTTTCTTCTTTCAGGGGTCAGTGCGAGACGGACTGTAGTGGAGCAAGCAACTTACCTACCTGGTGAGGAGTTAGCTAGGGTGAGCTATGAGTTGTTGGACGGTTTCACATTTTCGATCATTATAAGAAGAGGCTGTATAATAGATATTTTAATTAAATGAAGGTTAAAAATTATTATATATTTTTTTCTAATGAAATCGAAAATGTGAAATCGTCCGATAATTATGAAGTTATGCTAAACAAAATATTTTAGAAATGTAGATTTGTAATAAATTAAACATCCTATCACAATAATATGTATAAATACTATTAATAAAACGTGTAAAGAACTAAATCTGACTTTTCAAGTTTAGATAATTAGTAATTAGATTTTTTATCAGTATTATTAGTGTTAGTTAATAATTGAACAAACTTTTCTTCTTTAATATACCATAAAATAAATAGGAAATTAAACAGGCATACTAGCATTGACTTATTTAATAGCATAATATACTGTTTATTTGACATAAAAAGGCAACATTAGTTAGACGATATTTTCCTTAAGACTGCTAAATTATAACAAGCAATAGCCAATAGGTATAACTAGGACACATACAACAATTTAATATTTACCCCTCAGTCGAGCTAAAGTGAACCTATAACTGTTATAAACTATTAACATTATTCTATTTCGTTTAATTGTTTTCATTTTTTTAAATATTATTTAGTGTCCCTTTGTATTATAGACTAATAGTGTCCTAGTCTTAAATTGCAAACTGGAGCTGACTTGAAAAACAAAACAGCGGCCAGATTGTCCACCATGTCATTAGGTACGGTTTGATAGAACTAATTAGACGTGAAGAAAGAACTAGATTACCTACATCGAGAACTGGGAGAGAACTATGTCTTGTACGCAGTATGTCTTGTACGCAGTATGTCTTGTACGCAGTATGTCTTGTACACAGTATGTCTTGTACACAGTATGTCTTGTACGCAGTATGTCTTGTACGCAGTATGTCTTGTACGCAGTATGTCTTGTACGCAGTATGTCTTGTACACAGTATGTCTTGTACTCAGTATGTCTTGTACACTGTATGTCTTGTACGCAGTATGTCTTGTACGCAGTATGTCTTGCACGCAGTATGTCTTGTACGCAGTATGTCTTGTACGCAGTATGTCTTGCACGCAGTATGTCTTGTACGCAGTATGTCTTGTACGCAGTATGTCTTGCACGCAGTATGTCTTGTACGCAGTATGTCTTGTACGCAGTATGTCTTGCACGCAGTATGTCTTGTACGCAGTATGTCTTGTACGCAGTATGTCTTGTACGCAGTATGTCTTGTACACAGTATGTCTTGTACGCAGTATGTCTTGTACGCAGTATGTCTTGCACGCAGTATGTCTTGTACGCAGTATGTCTTGCACGCAGTATGTCTTGTACGCAGTATGTCTTGTATGCAGTATGTCTTGTACGCAGTATGTCTTGTACGCAGTATGTCTTGTACGCAGTATGTCTTGCACGCAGTATGTCTTGTACGCAGTATGTCTTGCACGCAGTATGTCTTGTACGCAGTATGTCTTGCACGCAGTATGTCTTGTACGCAGTATGTCTTGCACGCAGTATGTCTTGTACGCAGTATGTCTTGCACGCAGTATGTCTTGTACGCAGTATGTCTTGTACTCAGTATGTCTTGTACGCAGTATGTCTTGCACGCAGTATGTCTTGTACGCAGTATGTCTTGTACGCAGTATGTCTTGTACGCAGTATGTCTTGTATGCAGTATGTCTTGTACACAGTATGTCTTGTACGCAGTATGTCTTGTACGCAGTATGTCTTGCACGCAGTATGTCTTGTACGCAGTATGTCTTGCACGCAGTATGTCTTGTACGCAGTATGTCTTGCACGCAGTATGTCTTGTACGCAGTATGTCTTGCACGCAGTATGTCTTGTACGCAGTATGTCTTGCACGCAGTATGTCTTGTACGCAGTATGTCTTGTACTCAGTATGTCTTGTACGCAGTATGTCTTGCACGCAGTATGTCTTGTACGCAGTATGTCTTGCACGCAGTATGTCTTGTACGCAGTATGTCTTGCACGCAGTATGTCTTGTACGCAGTATGTCTTGCACGCAGTATGTCTTGTACGCAGTATGTCTTGTACTCAGTATGTCTTGTACGCAGTATGTCTTGCACGCAGTATGTCTTGTACGCAGTATGTCTTGTACGCAGTATGTCTTGTACGCAGTATGTCTTGTATGCAGTATGTCTTGTACGCAGTATGTCTTGTACGCAGTATGTCTTGTACGCAGTATGTCTTGCACGCAGTATGTCTTGTACGCAGTATGTCTTGCACGCAGTATGTCTTGTACGCAGTATGTCTTGCACGCAGTATGTCTTGTACGCAGTATGTCTTGCACGCAGTATGTCTTGTACGCAGTATGTCTTGCACGCAGTATGTCTTGTACGCAGTATGTCTTGTACTCAGTATGTCTTGTACGCAGTATGTCTTGCACGCAGTATGTCTTGTACGCAGTATGTCTTGTACGCAGTATGTCTTGTACGCAGTATGTCTTGTATGCAGTATGTCTTGTACACAGTATGTCTTGTACGCAGTATGTCTTGTACGCAGTATGTCTTGTACGCAGTATGTCTTGTACGCAGTATGTCTTGCACGCAGTATGTCGTGACATATTCTTCACTGCAATTATGGTGTTTTTGATAGTGTTTTAATTTCGTGACACCTCTATTTTAAATTAACGTTGTTCAATTTCACGATTGAAATTAGTTTTAATAAACCGTTTTCTTTTAATTAAACTTTCTGATCAAGAGTATTTTCCCTTTGCATGTAACAGTTTACAGTATATAATAATTATAATATATTTTTCTTATTGGCTCGAAAATGTTGCACCATCCGTTATTTCTTAACTAAACCTAATTTTTGTTCACAGGTACTTACCATTTCAAAATGAAGTTCTTCATCACTCTTATAGTTCTGAACGCAAGTTTTTTCGGCACTACTTACTCGTCTGTAACTCGTAATATTATTAATAGTCATCAAATATTACCAAAAAGCATCAACCACCAAGACAGCTACACATACTATCAACAAAACGAACAACCCATATTCTTCGCGCCAAAAAATCAAGTTCGCGCCAAAAAATTGAACACCGGCCCACCAAGAAACCAAATTCAACAATTGAACACAATAAGTAATAACCACGATGTTAAAACTCAAGACCCAATGTTAACAAGTCATAAATTTTATTACCTACCTCCTCTTGATCAACATCCACTTGTTAAAAAACATTATGGTGTTCCACCGCCATCTAGCGGACTAAAGAGGTACAGTTCACGGTCGGGACATTTTCCCTCAAGCTCGCTGAAGACCATTGGTGACATCTGGCAACAATCGAGAGCGGAAACTGCCAGATTCTTCAACTCGAATATCGCTATCACCAAATTGCTGTGGGCCATCCCCATCCTGGGGCTTCTGGCCTATGATCTGGTGGTGCCCCAGAGGGTGGTTATCAAGAGGAGCTTCGATGGAGCACTAGATAGTGAGTGAAGGGGATCATCACAGTACTCGGAAAGTGGGTGTTGAAATTAGTCATGATAGGTTTATCATAAATTTCTAAAAGTCAGATTGGTGCATAACTTTTGTCATCACCCACTTTCCGAATACTTTGAATGTCCGAATACTGTGATATTATTTTCATGAAATTGATATTTCATTATAATACAGTTGAGGGAAAAAAATCAATTGTAATCAATATCAAACTAAATTAATTTAAGTATTTTTAGCGACAATGCCTTATTGTTCACTAAATATCGCGATGACAATAATATTTTAATAATTTAGCAGCACATTTCTACTCAATAATTGTCAAGTGACATAAATGAATTTACTATTAAATTAAAGGTTCTAGGTCAATTCGCCGAAAAATAATGATTTTTTTAGCAGACTAAGGTTTACTACAAAAATTTAAGTTTATTGAAAATCCTGTGTTAAATGAGTATTTAAAATCGATCAAATTTTTTATTAACTATAAATTCAACGATAACTAATTGTCTGGTTTTAATGCCATGTAAATGCTTGTTCTTAGTCCCATTATAAAAATTTCTTTATAAATTGAGTAGGATTAATTAGATAATAAATATTTAGTAGTATTTATTAAATAATAGATATTTAAGCCATTTTCTGTTTAAATTGTAGAAAATGATATTTGTCAAGATTTGAGTCAAGTTATACCTCAATAACCATAGTTTTCTATGATTTTAATCATAGAAAACTATCTAATGCACCCGAGATATGAAGTGGCTCTGAGTTTGCTAATTTCTTACCTTATTAAATAAATATTAATGGAATAAAGCTTCAAATTCCTTCATTTCAAAGAGCATAATAGCACTATTTATATTTTTCATTATACAGTAACACTCCTCTATAGTGAACGTTATGTCATGAGTTAGGAAGTTGCCTCTATAGTGTACAAATCTTCTTTAGTTTGACATAAACTGGCCATCGGTTCTAGAAAACTAATAGCTTTTTTTATGGCAGACCATAAGAAATTTGTTTACTATAGAGGCTATTTCCTTTATCATGACTCTACATTTACTATAGAGGAGTTTTATTGTATAGCATTCTTTTCTATTTCATATTTGAATTATAATGCACTAACTTCAAATTTATTTTTCAGCACCATACGATGACTCTCCTTCAGTCAGAAGATTGAAACCTAAAGAGCGGAGATGAAGTTACTTCTCATGTAGTACTGTAACGTGCTAATTATTTATACAGCCTTTCAGTTAAATAAATAGGAAAATATTTGAAAATTCACAAATCACCTTTCGAAAGTGTATGCCTAAATTATTTTTCCTAAAGAAAGTTTGTCAATGAAAATTGTTCTGAATCAGTGGGCAGTTCAATTAAACTTAGTGTTCATTAATTCTAATTCTAAAAATTCGATTATCTATTTTTTTACTATACGATCAAAAAGATTTCCATTTAGTGTAAGTTCCGAACAGTTCTACATTGAAGAAAAACTTATATTAATTAATAATTATCATTATTTCAATTCTTGTAAGTGATACCTAATTAATTTATTTTATAACTTTTTATATAATCGAAAATGTGGAACTGTCCGATAACTAGGAACTTACCCTAGTACTCTTATTGTGGGAAATTCTTTCTATTTTGGAGAAGCATGCAAAGAATATTTAAATTCAATAATTACTAAACATATGTAAAATAAATTAAAAAAGATTATAATCTTAAACTACCGCAATTCAATGAATAAGAAATAAATAATTGATAAATAGTTGGCATTGTTAAGAGGTATTATGTTCATTTATTGTTCGCTAATGTGTAGGAATTAAAACTATAATAATAAATATTTGTTTTATTATTTAAAATTAATAAAACAGTAACAATGTTAATCACGGATTTGATAAATAACAGGCTAATTATTTATTACAAAAATAGTACCTATGTTATCACAATTTTCTTATTTTTCATCCAAATAAATACATAAAACAAAATATAAATAATAATTAAACATCAGACAACAGTTAGTTTGTAACCTAAAGTTTCAGTAAAAAATAAACTCAATTATTCTTTTAACAATTAAACAGTGACATTTTAAAACAGCTTAATAATTTAAATATAATTATTCAACACAAAACAACAATAGATTTATTTATCTGAAAAAATTCTATTTTGAGCATAACATAAATTTTTTGAATTTAAATTATAGAAGATTTTTATAATCATAATTAAGATATATCAAACAGTGAGTAAATTGCTATCAATGAATTTAGAAGGGGTTTAACTTCTGCTTCGGAACCAAAGGCCATATCGCTGATGTCAAAAGGAAATTAAATACAAAGGACTAAGAAGTAGTCAGAAAGAAAGCGGCTCCGTGAACAAAGTCATCTACCACCAGTGAGTGACAATGCTCATGGATGAAGAAAAGTTACTCCGTGAACAAAGTCACCTACCACCAGTTGATGATAATGCTCATGGGTCAATTGAACAATTTGTGACTGTGAATCTAATCAAAAGCAGTAAAGAAAGCATTAAAATCCTCAAACTATATCTAAGTCCCTTGACTAAGCAGAAACCACTATTTAATAGCTATTAAATCAAATTCGCATTTCACATCTCATAGCCACTTCTTGAGACAATCTTTAATGCCTTCACTGAACGGAATATGGGCTTCAATTCCCACCTGGATGAGCCTATCGTTCTCCATGCGCGAGTCATAGGGTCTGGGTGCCCCAGGGGACGGCTCTTCATCAGGTATGAGGTGGGTGTGACTGAGGCCAAAGGCAGAGGCGATGGCAAGGCACATGTCATACTTAGTTAGCAGCTCAGTGCCACTCCATTGGAAGATTCCTTTGATGGTGGAGTCCTAAGAAAGGGGAACCTTAGTTAGATGGCAATTTGAATTCATTTATTATAAAATTGAAGAGATTCTCATATCCTCTTATCTTTTTGTATTCTGTTCAATTGAATAAATAGCCCATTAAGTAAATATTATTTGAAATAGACATAAAAAATAATCTATCAGTGTACATTAACCTTAGCTTAGTTCCTTCATCAAAGATATCCTCAATATAGCTACCTCCTTAGCAGTTTTCAAGAGCTGACAAACTATAGTTGAAATGGCAGAGACATGCTCAGGGTATCTCTTCTCGTAGTGAGACACTTTGCTCTGCTTGGAAGCATCTTTCACAACATTGAAGAGACATGTGACAGCACTTTCTCCAAGATAATCCACAGGTCCATACAGTACGGGAACACGGAGGATCAGCGAATCTGATAGAACGAAGGAGACTTAGGTTTCTGTTGATGTCAGCATCTCATAAGAATGAGAGAATTAACTAGTTCCAATAACTACAGTAAAACTCCAGAGTTATGAAGCACTCGAGTAATGGGAGACTTGAGTTATGAAATGCACTTGAGTTATGAATTCATTTTCAATGTATAAAATATAGAAAATGATATGCATCAAAAATTTCGTCATAGTTATCCCTCAATGACAATAGTTTTCTATGATTTCAAACATAGAAAACTATCTAGTGCACTTGGGATATGAATTCGCTCTGAGTTATGAAGGAACCAATACTTCATAACTCAGGAGTTTCAGTGGTAATTGTTCATTAATCTATTAAAGATAGTTACTATAGTGGAGAACTGGATATAGATTTGTGAATCAAACCGTATCATTATTCACTAATGAGCTCAGACTGGCTTATTATCTCATTGTTCAGGGATATAAATCGTCCCTTTTTTTATCATACACTCTTTCTTACTTTCATCAGCAGCAGTCACACTCTTTTCTCCCTCCAGTTTTGTGAGGCCGTATTTATTCAGAGGTTTGGGTTCGTCAGTGACGGAGAAGGGTGGGTCAACTCCGTCAAAGACATAGTCAGTGCTGATGTACAGTAGTCTACCACCATACTTTTCTGCAGATAAGGAGAGCAGAGCTTAAAGCAAAATAGGAATCAAGATAGAGATTATTTAGCTAAATGAAGTTGCTTACAACAAGAGATAGTTTATACAAAAAATAGTAAGTGACACAACTCTGATGAGTCCAATAATAATTCTGGTAGCTAATTAACCAATTACTTAATGCTTATTTTTCTTTACTATTTAGGTACAGATACACATAAGACTAAGAAGCAGTTAGAAAGGAAAGTAGCTCCATGAACAAACCTACCACAAGTCAATAACAATGCTCTTGGATGCAGAGGAGCTACTTCGTAAATACTGTCAACAAGGAAGCACCAGTGACTGCATTCACAAATGAAGTCAAATAAGCATATTTCAGAGCTCAAATGACATCACTTCCCGTCTCTCATTCAGTGACCAAGTCTTCAGAATAAAAGATATATCTAATATTTTCTGCTCTAACAGTAACAATCCAAAATTTAATAGAACAAAAGACAAAATAGAATATTTCTTGGAAAAACAATACCAGTGTTTCCACTCAGCTGTCTAGCAGCATTCACCACAGACAGCTTCAGGATGGTTCTAGGTAAATTGCTCGAAAACAATTGCTCGAAAAACAATTGCTCGAATGAACAATTGCTCGAAAGAACAATTGCTCGAAAGAACAATTGCTCGAAAGACAATTGCTCGAAAAACAATTGCTCGAACGAACAATTGCTCGAATGAACAATTGCTCGAATTATCAAATTGCTCGAATGATCAAAATTGCTCAATTACAAAATTGCAGTTTTCGATTTTATAAAAGTCAGTTATTCATGAAGTGGAGCTGCACCTAACAATCCTTGTTTCTTTCTAGTAATTGATCATTAATCATTCTATAAATGATTTTAATTGTTACTCATTCTGCATAATCTTTTTTTTTTTTTGGACCGTTTGTGTCATTTCGTATGTAACATGTGAATTGGAATCATGTGGTGAATCACTACTATTCATGTTTTTTTTATCATAAAACCCGATTTTTTTTTTTTAGATTTATTTAAACTTTGAGTTATTTCACCTGCCACATACAGATAGGCTAGTAATAAATAAGTATTCGGGTTTTATGATAAAAAAAAAATGGATAGTAGTAATTCACCACATGATTCCAATTCACATGTTACATACGAGATGACACAAACGGTCTAAAAAAAAAGTTATGCAGAATGAGTAATAATTAAAATCATTTATAGAATGATTAATGATCAATTACTAAAAAGAAACAAGGATTGTTAGGTTCAGCTCCACTTCATGAATAACTGACTTTTATAAAATTGAAAACTGTGCAATTTTGTAATTCGAGCAATTTTGATCATTCGAGCAATTTGATAATTCGAGCAATTGTTCATTCGAGCAATTGTTCGTTCGAGCAATTGTTTTTCGAGCAATTGTCTTTCGAGCAATTGTCTTTCGAGCAATTGTTCTTTCGAGCAATTGTTCATTCGAGCAATTGTTCATTCGAGCAATTATTTTCGAGCAATTATTTTCGAGCAATTATTTTCGAGCAATTGTTTTCGAGCAATTTACCGGCTACCCTTCAGGATAGAGATCTGGACACTGAGGGCTGAGTATTTTTAAAAAGCTATGCTGGTTATTGATCAAAGTAAATTAATTCTGCAGAATAAACAGTTATCTTTCTTACTCAATGGATGTATTTTGATAGTCAAAACCATCAGAGTTTACAGTACTGATCACTTGAAATTTTCCAACCAGTAGATAATTAGTAAATAATAAAAAGCATCCAGTAATTGGTTTAGTACCATAATAAATGGGTGTCTGGATCTGGATATAAAATCTCCAATGAGCATTTTTATAAATTATGATGGCTTATGAATTATTAAAATATTAATTATTGAATAGATACAAGTTTTCTCTACACAAGAGAGTAGCCATAAGCCATCATAGTTTATAATAATGCTCATGAAAATTTTTCTATCCTGTAATAACTGAATAAATATAAGCATCTGGTAATTGGTTTATTAGCTAGCTACTTTACAAACGAAAGCAGGGTTTTTTAGAAAGAAACCTAAATTTATGAAATAGCTATTCAAAAAGGTCATTAGAATTATTAACTAACTAGCTATTGATGTTAGATGTGAAGATGCTGTTATGTTCAGTTGTTTGGTTGCTTCATAGTCCCCCTCCACTTTGTCTGGTGATCTCTCAGCAGCACAATGCACCACAAAGTCTGGCTTCTCGGCACTCATCACCGCATCAACCTCGGCAGCATTCTTGATGTCCACCTTCACCATACCCTCACCAGCTCTGCAAAATAATGGATGTCAGCATAAGATAGATGAGAAAACACAAATCTAGTACAAAATGGTGATTTCAATTTGTTATATATATATATATATATTAGAACTGTAGATTTACATTTAACAGTTGAGATTTAAAGAAATTAGAGAATACCTATAGAGTAAACTACAGTACTAGTAGACTGTGTCACAGTACCAACAACCCCAGATTTTATTTGATGGCAAATTTGGTTTACATGTCAACTGACTTCCTCTCTAAAATAGCTATATATTCCTTTGATATTGGAAGCCTTTTACATATTCTTTCTGCTTTCATAATATTACATTTATGGTATATCCAGTTGGCAGTTTGCTAAAATTGGTTAGGTCACTATTCACTTAGGTGTAATCATGTAGTTATACCATGATAGCAACTTAGCACTGTTAGTCTTTAGCAGAGATATCTTTTTATGTTTACAGCAAAATGCCAAAATCTTTATGTTTATATATAATACAATAAAATCTTTTTATGTTTACAATAAAATAAATAGATAGCAAATATTGAATTTATCATTATTTAACTCACATGAAAATGTTAAAAATGTCCCACTCTCATTTTATACAAATTGGGAATTAAGTAAATTAAAATTAAAAAAAAAGGTTATTTTACTTATTTACAAAATCAACCAAATTTTTTCCAATAATTTGGCTGATCCAACTAGTCTTCAAAAGATGCATGAAGTTGTAAAGTATATCCGGCGACTATTGAGGCCTTGAAATTAGTCTCCTGAATTATGTGGCAAAATTTTTCTAATTTATATTTTATTCCAATGTAACTATGTTTACATGTAATTAGTTTAGTGGAGAGTATTTGGAGATTTTTAGCCATTTTGGAGAGAGATTTGAAAATCTTTGGAGACAAATTGCCCAAAAAATATAAAAATTGGAGACTGATTGTCAATTGTGCATGCTTTGCAGACTGGGTCTGGCAGAATGCAGATTACCACAGATTAGTAGATTACCGACAAAAATATCAAAATATTTAATTCAAAGTTCAATTTATTCTCATAGACTCATTCTTTAGAAATTAGAATCTTCAATCTAATCTAGAGCAGCTAGGTAATAGGTATCAAATAATTATTTATTAGTATTATTTAGGTAATACACAAAATGATAAATCTGTTAAATGATAGGCTGCACAACCAGTCTGCATCACATAGATAGGTATAGGTAGCCTAACTCAAAAAAGATATTTGAAACTTTTTACCTGGAAAATGCCAAGGGAACAACATTCCACCCTTCTGATCTACACTGAAGAACCACAGCTCTTCCCAGCAGACCAGACGAACCAGTAACCATAACCTTCATTGCAACAGATGTTATTTTATGCTCTTGAAGAGTGAAAATTGGAAAACAGAATTAGGTATATCGTTGAAAACTTTCTTTTTCCGTGTCCGGCGTCACTAATATGGAGGCAGGTGGCTAACAGGGAGAAAAATAAAGAGAAAATAAAAAGAAACTAACTTTAATAGGGTGAAAATATCTAATATACGGAAAAAGGCGTGGGCGTGCGGCGTGCACGCTCACGCCTTTTGGTTAAAGTGAGTAGTACGTCAATGACCCATAATAGATACTGGGAAATAGAATATATAAAAAAGAATTTGATTTATATATTAAAATATTCCCTTTCTATCAAACACTTTAACAACTTGCAAGAGGTACCTAATTAAATTAATTTCATTATAAAATAACAATTAGGTACCTACCTACCTATAGGGTAAATTATCGATAGGTTCCACCTCTTCGATCATATAATAAAAAATAAGTATACTTAGCTATTATGCTATAGCCTATATATAATAATATAGTAATTAGGTAAATATTTTTTATTGTAATTGCTTGGTTTCCATGATACCGTCAGGTATCATGGATTCAGGTATCATGAATTTCGATTATAGTAAATACTTTATACATGATTGAAAATGTGGAACTATCTGATAATTTGGAACTTATCTAATTTATCACAATTTCGATATCTTCACACACTATACCTTTTCCGTAAATTATACAGGGTGGCGCAAAAAAAAAGGAAACCCATTTTCAAATCAGTTTATTTTACAAACTATCAAACCTAGAAATTTTCTAAAAACACAATTTTATTTGCTTTTTCTGCTTCTATCGTTTATTAATTCTGCAGCGAATTAATAAAAAGTAAATAAAAAGGGCTTGCGCGAGGACGAAATATACGAAAAAAAAAAGAGGTATGATTCATTAGACAATAAATTCTACTACTTTTTGTAACAAATAAGAGAAAATAAAAAATTGAATTAACATTTGAAAAATGTGTTTTGAAACAAAATTTATATCTTTATAAAGTCATTTCGCTGTTAATTTTTATCTCCTATTCGAAACCCTCAAAATCCGCTTTCAAAAGAACAAAGAGTTTTTGCCGTGACAATATTTGTTGAAGCTTTACACAGGTTCAACCTCATTTTGAACAACGCTTTCTGGAAAGATTTCCACCAACTATGAAACCATATTGACGAATATTAATATGTTAAAAACTAAAGAAACCACTTTAAATCTGAGCAAAGAGTGATCATGTCGCAGGAGAAAAGAATGAACACATGAGAACATTAATCTTTTTCATCAACAGTTTATTGAGAACCCAAAAATATCAATCAGAAAGTAGATATTAGATTTCTTTAAGAGACCTTTCACTGAATTGTTAAACACGATGTGAAGTATCATCCTTTCAAGAAGCATGTAAGGCTCGAACTGTTATAACTGATTTATAACTGATTTATTTTTGCTAAATGGTTTCTGCAAATAAATGCACATTTTGTAGAAGATATCGTGATTGGTGATGAAGATGTATATCCATGAATGAAGGGTCAATAACAAAAAAGTGAATTGAATGAAAAGTAGTAGGATTAAATTTTTATTACTACCATATGGAAATAAATTATTCCTATTACGAACTTTTTTGAGTTTTTCATCCTCGCGCAAGCCCTTTTTATTTACCTTAATTTAATTCGCTGCAGGATGTTTATTTTTTGTCGTAACCCTCAACAGATTATTACTATAGATGCAGAAAAATTGAACGAATAAAGATGTGTTTTTAGAAATTTTCTAGGTTTGATAGTTTGTAAAATAAACTAGTTTGAAAATGGCTTTCCTTTTTTTTGCGCCGCCCTGTAGTTAGTGTGTTTCATTATTTATTTTCCGCCTTATAGTATAAACCGCCATATAGCTAGATTTTTTATTTTTAAGAATATTCTCTTTCTTTTAACTATAAATCAATAATCATGTGCAAGTTGTGTTTAGCTCCCGTTGGAGCTTCTATTGCTTTTACTTATTTCATTGCTCATCTTTCTCAACCAGGATCTTCTCTTTTTTCATACCATCCACCTCTCATGACCTGTGCAGTAAGTACCTAATTGATTTGAAAATAATAATCAATAAAATGGTAACCAAAGGCCACCAGGGGAGTGAGCCTCAGCCTGGGGGCTGACTCTGAGAGTACCGAGTACAGAGGTCCGAGTTTTGTTTACAGTGAGACTGCTAGAGTATTTTACCTTGACCCTTTAACGTCCATTGTTGCCTAAGCTAAGACCTTAGACATATTGCAGGCCAAAAAATAGTTTTTTTTATAGTTAGATACCAGTTTGCAAAGCATGCCATGCACATTTAGTCTCCACATTATCCATGTTTCAGAGGCTGGAAAATTGTAAACCAATTTTTGAGCCAAAATTTCACAAAAATTCTGAGCCAAGCCAATTTGCCTTTGTCTCATTTTTTGAAGATTTCAAGCCAAAATTAAGTTCATTAACATGGGAAGTTGGGAACATATGAATTAATTCTAAATTTTAAGCCAATTACCAGTCTGCACTGACTCTGCAGAATATGGAACATTTTTCCAAGACTCTCTGCGCCGGCCCCAGACTGGAAAACATAAATTCTAACAGAGTTACTCCTAACTTCATGCATTCCCATTAGTGATGTTTATCATCACATCAAGCCCAATTGTGAAGCATAAATGACTTATTTTACATAAGTTTTCACTGCGGAGTTGAAATTTATAAAATAATTTACTGATTTCTGCATTTTTTAGGGTTAAAATGAGTAATTTTTGGTCATTCTAAATTCCTAACAGAGTTACTAGTCAATCTGAAATGAGTTATAATTCCACTCTGGCGCCGGCCAAGTAATAAAGCATGTCCAAACTCGCCATTTTAATGGCGAGTTTGTGACATTTATTTTTCAGTCTGCAGAATATGGGAGATACCAGTCTGTATTTGGTGCACAAAATTCCACTGACTTTTTGAAAAAGCTGTAAAAATCCACATAAATTTCCAGTAATTTGGCTGATGATGATCGCTGATCCACCAACATTTTACCCATTTTTCCACCGAAAATTAATGGTAACATAGGAATAAATAGCTAAAAATCCACCGACTTTGCCAGAATATTATTTTCAATGGAGAAAAATTCCACCGACATGTCGGTGGAATTTTTTCCCCTTTGAAAATAATATTCTGGCAAAGTCGGTGGATTTTTAGCTATTTATTCCTTTGTTACCATTAATTTTCGGTGGATAAATTGGGAAAATGTTGGTGGATTAGCCAAATTACTGGAAATTCATGGTGGATTTTTTCAGCTTTTTGAAAAAGTCAGTGGGATTTTGTGCACCAAATACAGAATGGTCTGAATCTGCTACTGAGAGTCGGAGAGTAACTGTCTCTCAAATTAAAATCTCTGCGGGAGAAGAGACGCATTCTGCAGAGTCGCAGACTGGGCCAATTAGACATATATATCTGAGTTTTGACCTTTTGAAATCTAAGCCAATTATTTAATTGGCTTTAGCTGACATATTCTATAACCCAGTCTGCAAAGCTCGCCAAAGCATGCACAATCAGTCTCCAGGTATGAGATATTTAATTTTTTGGGCAATTTGTCTCGGCTGTCTCCTAAGATTTTCAAATTTCTCTCCATAAATATAATAGACAAAAATTTTAAAATACTCTCCAATAACTTATTATAATTACATGGAAACTGCCACTGGAAACATAGGAATTAATTGGAAAATTGTCGCCAGATAATTCAGGAGACTAATTTCAAGGCTTCAATAGTCACCTGATAAGCTTCACTACTTCATGCATTTTTATGCTGACTGGTCTATAACTTGGCAGTTTATCAGATAGTTAATTTTTGGGGCAATTTCTCTCTAAAGATTATCCAATTTCTCTCCAAAATGACCATAAATATCAAAATTCTCTCCACTAATCACATGTAAACAATATATAGGAATTAATTTGAAAATTCAACTTAAATTGTCACCGGATAATTCAGGGGACTAATTTCAAAGCCTCAATAGTTACCGCATAAACTTCACAACTTCATGCATCTTTTGCAGACTGGGTTAGATAAATATTACCTAGGTAGATCATTACGGTAGCAAAATGAATGTAAATATAGCCAGTCTGCAGAACCTGGTAAAGTGTTCGTAGAGATCTCTTATTCTGTTCGTAACAAAATTAATGTAAATATAGGAATTAGTTCAAAATTGTTCAGAGAGAATATCCAAAATATCTCCCATATTCTGCAGACTGGAAATCTAGGAATTTATTCAAAATTGTTGTGTGGCAGGAAAGTTTCCAGTTTAGTGAGAAAATGAATCCAGGTTTCCACATTTTAATTCAAGATACTTTAAAGGTCCTCTCCAGGCTCCGGGGAAAAAATGAGTTTATTACATAATATTTTAGAACTAAGGTTTACGATCATTATCCCGCAAACCTCATACAATTCGGTTCAGTATATATTTTATTATTTGCTTTTACAGTTTTTTAATACTCTGTGAGCAACAATTGAGCAAATCTCCAACCTGACGCTGAGAAAGAAGATTGAACACTCTTTGTTTTGATTTCAAATTTAGATTTTAAAACAAACAATGCGTTGTTGGCCTTCTTTTAAGATATTAATTGTTTCTAAAATTATATAAACGTTTTTAAAATAAGTTTATCCAAATTTAAACCTTTAAACGAATAATAAATAGATTTATTAAACCAAATACCTAGTTGACAATCAAAACAAATGGTGTAATATTCTTCTTCTTCAAATTTGATGGGGTTTGCAGTAAAATGATGAGAAACATTAGCCTCGTTGATTTAAGCAATAAAAAAATTTGCTTGGAGGGGACCTTTAAAGGAGAAATTTGACTTTCTAGTGAAGATTTTACACTTAGAAACATCATTATGCTTCATGTCTGATGTCTCTTGATATTATTTTGGGAGTGATTCACTTGTTATTTAGTATTTACATGTTTTGCAACTTATAAGTAACCAATCAAAAGCCGCCAATATACTGGCGACTTTGTCCATATTTTAAAACATAGACATTATGCAGACTGGGGACTTTATTCATCAAATTCACCAACTTCTTCAAAAGCTGAAAAAATCCACCAACAAATTATTACATACCACTCTGTATTTGGTGCACTAAATTGACTAAAACCCACTGACTTCCATGTTACAGAGTATGTCAGTTAGAGCCAATAAATTGGCTTAGATTTCTAATGGTAACAGTGGTTAAAATTCAGATATGTCTAATTGGCTTAAATTTTGAATTAATTCCTATGTTACCATGTTAATTTTGGCTTGAAATCTTCAAAAAATGAGCTAAAGTGGCTTGGCTTAAAATTTTGGTTCAAAAATTGACTTACAATTTTGATTTTTCCAGCCTCTGAAATATGGACTGATTGTTCAAAAAGTTGAAAAATACACCAACATATTTGGCTGATCTACCAACATTTTCCTCATTTAGCCACCGAAAATTAATGGTACTGTAGGAATAAATAGCTAAAAATCCACCGACTTTGCTTAGAATATTATTTTCAAAGGGAAAAAATTCCACCAATAAGTTAGTGGAATTTACCATGAAGTACAATCTGGATTACATGCCTATGAATAGAGGCTGAATAGCTAAAAAATAGAAAAAATCCACCGACTTTGCTAGAATATTATTTTCAAAGGTAAATGAAATGCACTCTGGCTCTGCCCAGTCTACAAAGCATGTACAATCAGTCTCCAGTTATTTAATTTTTGGGGCAATTTCTCTCCAAAGATTTTCCCATTTCTCCACAAGGCAGAGGATGATGGTAGCGTTAAATGGCTTTAGTTAACCAATTTGCAAATTTGTTAGGAATTACTTTGTATGAATTTTTTTTATACAGGGTGGGGCATAAGTTTGGAAGCAATTTTTCAAACATTAATATAATTCTTAAAAATAAGTTCCTAAGTAGGAGATAGGGTTTGAACTATAGTAGAGACACTACATTATGACGTGGCAGTGTTATTTTTTACAAAAATTTAGTCAATTAAAAAATGTCAGACAAAAGAGAAGCCATTATTGCTCTACACCGTGCCGGGAAGTCAGATTTCGTCATTTCAAAGACACTCTCAATAGCGATATCGACTGTTTGGAAGTGTGTGAAGCGTTTTAATGAGAAAGGAGACTTGACTGATCGTCCAAGAAGTGGTAGACCACGCTCACAACGCACCAAACAACGGATAAAATGTGCCCGAGAGAAGGTCAGGAGGAACCCGAAAAGGTCAATACGATTGTTAGCCAAAACAGCTAATGTGAGTCCCAGAACAATGAGAAGAGTTGTCAAAGAAGACCTAAAGATGTCCTCTTTCACCCTACAAAAGAGACAGACTCTGTCAGAAGCTGTAAAGAAAAAGAGATTGGAGAGAAGCAAAGCACTTCTGAGAGAATTGAAGTCTGGCACGGCTGGTGAAATTGTTTGGTCTGACGAAAAAATTTTCACAGTGGAAATGACTCACAACCGGAGGAATGACAGAATAATTGGTAAAAGTGCAAAAGACATCCCATACAACCAAAAAACTGTCCACAGAACCATGAAACCTGCTTCAGTAATGGTCTGGGCCGCCGTTTCAGAAACTTGGAGATCTCCTTTAATTTTTGTGGAACAAGGCGCCAAAATCAATGCTAAATGTTATATTGAGAATATTTTGACGCCAATGTTGGAGTCAGCTAAGGATCACTTCGGTAATGACACTCTATGGACATTTCAGCAAGGACTTCACATACTGCAAATGTCACTCAAAACTGGTGCCATGACCATCTTCCACAGTTTTGTTCCAAAGAAATGTGGCCTCCCTGCTCCCCAGATGTTAATCCTATAGACTTTTCGGTATGGTCCATTCTTGAATCAAAGGCCTGTGGTAAATTCCATCGCAGTGTGGATGATTTAAAGCGTTTGCTCCAGAGATCTTGGAAGGAAATTTCACAAAAACAGTTGCCTGCCGCAGTAGGAGGAGTTCGGAGGAGATTTGAGGCTGTTATTAAAAACAAGGGGGGACATTTTGAATAAATTTATGATTTTTGAATTCTTAAAACCCTTCTGTAATAATACATAACCGTAAATTATTAAATATATTTTTCGTTGGATTATAATATGCACTTTCATTTGCTTCCAAACTTACGCCCCACCCTGTATAATGAAGATTTACAAATTAGAAATTTCACTAAATGCATTTTCTAATTGTACTTCTCTTTTCCAGTTCCTGTGTTCTATAAGCACTGCCATCACAGCTCTATGCACTCGCAAGCCTCCCCTCATACCCAGGAATTACAAAGTTTTTGTTCACTGGACCGTCAACCTCTTAGCTGGAGTTTTAGCCGGAGCAGGTAATTATGGTAGAACTGGGTTAGAAAAATATGATTTAAGTAATTACTTCAAGTTTAATAATTTTATCTATGGAGATTTTTTAATATTTCCAATTTTATTTGATTAAATTGTTATCGACAGAAGGACTAAAGTTTTTCATTCTTGCAGGTTTCCTAAGCATTTACATCAACAAGAATCTATCAAACAAGCCCCATTTTACTTCTTGGCACAGTGTCTACGGTCTGATGGCGTGCATCATGCTCTTCCTGCAGCTAACTGTTGGTGCATTCGCCAAGTACCCTCTAAAACTACGTAGATATCTCTCCATAGCCAATGTACGCAGACTGCACATAGCCAGTGGAGTGTTCACTTACTCTGCTGGGTGCACTGCACTTGTATTAGGTCTCTTCAGCAGCTGGTTTGCTTCTCAGATGAGCAGCTTGCTGGTTACCTTCATGCTGATAGGTGTGGTGGGGACTATCAGTGCCTTTGTAGGCATCCAAATACTAATGAATATCTTTGATAGGGAGATGAAGCACTGGTGAGAAAGGTATGTAGAACCTCTGTTCTTGTTGTAGCTAGTGGGGTAGTGCAATATTTATGTTATTTGTTCTGAGACTGAATGACTTTTTTTATGAGACTTGACAGATAAATATTTATATGTGTTACAAAAATAGTTTAATGTGAATGTCAACATCTTATAAATTGAATAATTTCAAGTTCACACTCGTTAATTGTAGCACATTTTGTATACTCGACATTGTTTACTTTAATATCATGTGTGAGATTTTTCTTTCATTCTGAATTACTGCCATTATTTTGTATCACGAAAAGCACTCTTTTTGAACTCTATCATTAGTGGTGGGTAGCTAATTTGATGAATGTCTCTCTTTTGTAATCTGCAGTATTAGGTTTCTTTTCCTCAACTAGCTACTAGTATTTCATGCATTATTCAACTGCAAATGCGAGTGTTTTTCAATACCTTTTCCTATGCAACTTTTCTACCATTTTGGAGTTTATTTCTGACTTACGGCAACTTCTTAAAATACATTATAAAATAATCAGATCCGCAAGAATATTAAAGCAAGGTATATCATATTCATCAAAGTAGATGTGCATTATTTTGAATTAAGGTTTTAAATTTGTACCAAGATTACCTAGTACTATTAACTGGTATATAGTTATTATATATATGGTCTACTTTCAAACATGGAAATGCATTATTTAATTATTTAGTTTGTGACTAAATGTTATCATTAGAATGATAGAAGGTTAAAGATCAGTTTTTATTTGTGTTTATTTTTTCTGGACTGAGTAGATACCTACATCGGAGATTTTACTCATTAAATATTTAGATATGAATAGTGAACCAAAAAAAGGTGCCTCATTGAAAATTTTATTTTGCAAAACTGTTACAGTCAAAATTGGTTTTTCATCTTCAATGATTTTTCTATCATTTTCTAACAACAGTTTCTTAATTAGTTACCTACATCAAAATTTATTAAATTCAGCATTGCAATTCAAATTTCACAATTAAACCTTTTTGATTTTCTACAAATGAACAAACTTATTTGTACATCTTTAATTATGTTAATGAACTGATTATTATATAGATAGAAAATATAAGTCATTGGCAACTAAGGGAAGGTATTTGACAAATTTTCATTGTGTTGCTTTGATAATTCATGTTCTAGCGCTGTCTCTTTGCATTGGTTATCAATTTTACATTTTTTTATCATATGGTTATACATTTTCGATAATTAAAAAAAATGTCCACTTCTATTTTAATTACTATTCAACTTCTATTTTAATTGGCATCCATATATCTGAAGGGAAACAATTAAAATAAAAGTTAAAGAATAATAACTATATATACATATACTTGAAACTTATCCTAAATTATTTGATTATATTAATTGTACATTCATGGAAATTAGTTGTTAAAATAATCTTTGATTGTTTTTATAATAAAGTGTTTACTATATTTTAACTATAATGGAAGGTAATGAGTCAATTACCATATGCTTATTTTCCTTTACTATTATTAGAATATAGTAATTAGAGAAGGAAAATAAGTATCCAGTAATTAGTTAATTATCTTACCTAGTGATAAATTGTTTCACAATTTGCTCAAAGTTGTATTATCAGAATGTATTAGGTTGTAATTAATTTGTTGAAATATTTAATTCTTCCAATAGGTCTATTTTATACTGAAGATAACTCGTAATGATAATGATTATTAATTTTAATTATTTTAATTGTTTTCTATATTTTTTTTTATTTCATTCCGAAAAAGTTCGCTCTAGTGTAATATTTGCACGTGATTTCAGAAATTATAAAAAAAACAGTTAGGGTTAAAATTCTAATAATAAACAACATTAGTAAAATCTTCAGAACCTAAAAAGAAGACAGTTTGTGCAGTAGCTAATTTTATATAAACTAATTAGCTAAAATATCTACAATTTAAGCTTAAAGTAAGACAGGTTCTTTCAAATGAGTAGGTACCTGCATAGTTAAAATATATTTTAGCTGGTCAGTACCGTTTTAAATTCACTAATAATATTATCAGATATGTTTTAATTACTTTAGTTTAATGTTATAATTTATTTTTAAGAACAATTATTTTTCTTTCATAAATTTTTAAACCTTTTGTTTTACATCTATTAATTTTTTCTCTCTTATTTTTTAATTTATTGAATTTTTTATAGCTAATTTTGTTGTGACAAATTTTAAAAGCTCTTCAATTTCTGTTCAAATTTTAGGTATGATGTAGGTACATGTTTAACACAATTTGATGATAATGAAGGGTAAGTTCCTAAATATTGGACAGTTCCATGTTTTTAACTAAATATGGATACCTATGAAAATTATATAATTTTTCTTATATGATCGAAAATGTGGAACTGTCCCATAACTCAGAACTTACCCTAGACTGTGGATTTTCACTTACCACCTAACTAGAATATTAATTTACTTACTAGTTAAATATGAAGACGATAAGTTAGTCCCAATTGTTGTGTTTTGATTAATTGACCCTTTACGACCTGAATTAATTTTCAAATTTTTATAAACTTTGAATGTGTTCAGTTAGTAGCCAATAAATAGTTGATATATGAACTAATTTTGATTAGTTTTGAAATTTCCTAAATTTTGATTTCAACATGTGACGCGATAGTCACATTCAATTTATCACAGTCTAGTCCTTTATTTTTTATGTGACTAATTCGTCACGCACGGTAGTAAAGGGTTTTAAGAGAAATTTAGAACTGTTGTAAATCTAATCTTACTTATAACTGCAATGAATTTTTATGAGAAGACTTTAGAAAAAAGAACATAATTAACAGTCTTTTAACTCTCTCAATATGTTTGGTTTTATTTTCAGTAGCTAATGGTTGCTTGTACCTCAAAACAAATGGGTTCCCAGGCATGAAGTATTTATTCCTGGGATATTAAGGGAGTATCCCAGGCAAGAAGGATATATTCATGAGATATTAAGGGAGTATCCCAGGCAAGAAGGATTTCTGAGATATTCGTTTAATATACCAGGAATAGAAATCCTTTTTGCCTGTGATGTGGTAAAATATTTCTCTTAAGTGTTGATGTTACTTTAAAAACTGCCATTTCCTCTTTTTTTTTAGAATAATTATTTGATAAAATTCTTATTAAAATAAAGAAAATAGGAGTTTTAATTATGAAATAGTTTTAAATTATATTTTGATACTGATGTTTCCAAGGAAGGGCAAAATCTGTTCTAAATAAATACCTAGATTCTTCCTAATTTTTAAATTTATGTAGCTAGCTACTTTACATTGAATACGTTTATAATATAGGTAGCTAGTTAATGTTCATTTAATTGGTGCCGAGGCAGACGTTAAACCCCCATTAAATAACAAATATATTGTCAACTTAACACAGTAAAAATCCTCTATAGTGAAATCATGTATAGTGAATGAATGTCTACAATAAGGATGTAGCCTCTATAGTGAATGAATTTTCTTCAGTCTGCCCTATAATGGCGATCAGTTTACTATAACTGATGATCATTCTTCGCAGACTAAAGTAAATTTGTTCACTATATAGGCTAATTCCTTACTCAGGATTTACATTCACTATACAGGAAGGCACTATAGAGGAGTTCTACTGTATACAAATTATCTAAATTTAAATTATTTATAATATAAATACTGTTCGTATTTTTCTCATACAGCCTTCATATCTCTCATTGCAACCAAACTTACTTATATATTAAAATAGCTAATATTTAATAATTGTTTTGTATGATTTTATACATTTAAGTATCGATTGTTAATAAATTCTCAATAAATATATATCTTTCGTTAAAGAAAGCCTTTTATTTATAATCACAATGTATTGAATAATAGTCCCTTGTATTTTATTTCCTTTTGATGTCAGCGACATGGCCTTTGGTTCCGAAACAGACTTCAACAACCTTTACTAAATGAATTAAATTATTATTGAATAAATTCAGAAGTGATCAAGTTTTTCCTGTACAAATAGTCTATAATTTTTTCACGCTACTTGCAGTTTTGGAGGGTAAAGTTATGGTTATGCTCAGGGTTGTTAAAAACCAATGTTTTTTTTGAAAAAAAAACAAAAACCAATGTTTTTTTGAAAAAACTAAAAACAAATGTCTTTTTTGAAAAAACTAAAAACAAATGTTTTTTTTTTGTAAAAACTAAAAACCAATGTTTTTTTTGAAAAAACTAAATAGCAAATGTTTTTTTTTGAAAAAAAACAAAAACCAATGTTTTTTTGAAAAAACTAAAAACAAATGTCTTTTTTGAAAAAACTAAAAACAAATGTTTTTTTTTTGTAAAAACTAAAAACCAATGTTTTTTTTGAAAAAACTAAATAGCAAATGTTTTTTTTTGAAAAAAAACAAAAACCAATGTTTTTTTGAAAAAACTAAAAACAAATGTTATTTTGTAAAAACTAAAAACCAATGTTTTTTTGAAAAAACTAAAAACCTATGGTTTTTTTGTAAAAACTAAAAACAAATGTTTGTTTTTTTAAAAACTAAAAACCTATGTTTTTAAAAAAAGAACTAAAAACCTATGTTTTTTTGAAAAAACTAAAAACAAATGGTTTTTAAAAAAAACTAAAAACCTATGTTATTTTTAAAAAACTATAAACCAATGTTTTTTTGAATAAATCAAAAACCAATGGTTTTTATTGGTTTATTTGGTTTTTATATGTAATTATTTAATGAAAGTGCATATAGATACTTATTAGTTCATAACTGATCACTATACATGATTAACATTACAAAACATCATTCATATTTTGGTAAATTATGAAAAAAATAGATTTATTTGAGATAAATTATAAAAAGTTAATTAATGCAGATGCTAAGTAACATTTTACTACCAATTCATGAATAATTCTTAGCTGCTAGTCTACTTTAATAAGCTCTTAAAAAATTCAAAGCTCAAGTTTTAAATAACATAGCTAGATTCAAATATTTCTTAAATTCTTATATTTCCATTGATTTACATTTCAAATGTAGATGTTCAAATTAAAATATAACATATTAGCTAATGAATATCACAGTGTGACTCTAGACTATATTTCAATATTTACTAAATTACTATGTAAAATATCTTTATAAAATGATAACAATACAATATGGTGAAGAGAAAAACCAGTCCATTTTTCTATTTTCCTTTGGTTTTAAATTTTATTGTCTTCCATGAAAAAATTACACTACTAAGATTAACTAATTATATTTTTATATAGCTAGCTATACATAATATATTTATATGATTTAATAAAACTATTTTAAATGATGTAAATATAATATTGATGATTTCTGATAAATTAAAAATGATTTTAGAGCTTCTAAGGATAAAAAATACAAACAAACCATGTTTTTAGCTTGGTTTAAACCAATTGGTTTAAAGGGGGGGTGCGTCTAATTTTCATATCAAATATTTTTTCATAATATCATAAATAAACAATGATTAGTTACGGATATGAAATGTTTCATCTCAAATCACTATATTTTCAGAGAAAATAGGGTTTTTATTAGTTAACATAAGCTTATGCTATCATCTCATAGATGGCGCTGTTTACATTATTTCCAGAACGTTCCAGAACAATCTTCATGAACGTTTATAGAATGTCTGATTATCTTCCCAAATAAGCTATAAATAAATAAATTGGTGATTTATATACCATATACTAACAAATAAAGTATTTTTAGAGTTATAATTAATAATATCACTCGCAGATATACTAAAGTTTTTTGCACAACGTTTGTGAAATCATAGCAAATGACTCGAGCAAAGCTTATGCTATTTGTCACTAGATGGCGCTTTTTCAAAATAAATTAAATTTCCTTTTCTTTAATAAGTATTATTTAGATGAACAGAGTATGTAATCATACATAATTAAATATGCTGATTCCATTAAAACACATATTAACAAATGTTTGATTTTACCCGCATCCTCCCTTTAAACCAAACCACCCTGGTTATGCTCTTCAACTACGAGGTCTTAGATTTTTTTATTTTCTGTGTACACCTCTTCATTTTCCTTTTCCATTCGTGAGTGCAGCCACAGGTGCATGTGTCCCTTTTCGCCACATTTCTTGGTAAGTGACTGTTCTGCATCCATGAGTATTGTTACCGACTGGTGGTAGGTACCTTTGTTCATGGAGCCACTTTTCTTTCTGACTGCTTCTTCCAGTCCCTTATATTTTTAGTTTCCTTCTCACATTAGCGATATGACCGAAGCAGACGGTAACCTACAATAAAGTTTAAAAAATTCTCTTTTTATACACAAATATTTTCAATCCTTTTATGTATATTTTTAAACTTTTTATATATATTTATAATTAGTTCAATATTTTCATATGTTTTTTATATTTATAATTTTTTTTTATATAAATATATTCAACTTTTAATATTTATTTTTAAACTTTTCATTCACATTTTCTCTCTTTTGTATATAATTTTAATGTAATTAGCTACTTTAGAATAGAATAGCTTTTGTATTAGGATAATTACGTTTCTTTGAAGCCAGTGAAAAACCATTGAAAATTCATCTTTTCTTACATCTAATCTCCGAAGCAATCTGATAATGGAACCCAATGACTATTTTAAACGCATGTAGGCGAAGTTCCGAGTTATCGGACTGTTCCACATTCTCGAGCATATAAGAAAAGGGTATTCAAAAATTATTACTTAACTTTTGAATTTGTATCCATGATACCTGTTCAATAATAATTGAATATATAAACAATAATTATTTATACTTTTTTGCATGATCGCAAATGTGGAACTGTCCGATAATCCGTAATTTACCCATCTATAGAATATTATCTTTATTTACAATTTTTCCTTGTTTTTGTTTTTCCTATAAAGTTATTTGATTTCATTTACTTGTTTTTAACTCGTAACTAATATAAACTATATATTTCCAATAAATGTACAATTTTTCAACTACTAAGTGATGGATAAGAGACGTCCCAATAGTCCGACAGAACATCTTGCTGTGTTATTTCTGTTTCTATTTTTGATTAAAATAAAAAAAATATTATTAAATAGGTATACTGAATTAATAACCAATAAAATAATTTTTTTTTTTCATTCATTTTTAAAATTTTGTATTCCTCTCTTATTTTACTTCATTTCTAATATTAATTTATGATGCAATTCCTCACTTGATTTCATCATTTAATGTAGTTTGTTGTATCCGCTAGTTTGCTGTTCTGTGGAAGTTTACTATACAGGAACAAGTTCACTATACAGGAGGAGGTAGTTCGCTATACAGGAGGAGGTAGTTCACTATACAGGAGGAGGTAGTTCACTATACAGGAGGAGCTAGCTCACTATACAGGAGGAGGTAGTTCGCTATACAGGAGGAGGTAGTTCGCTATACAGGAGGAGGTAGTTCGCTATACAGGAGGAGGTAGTTCACTATACAGGAGGAGCTAGCTCACTATACAGGAGGAGGTAGTTCGCTATACAGGAGGAGGTAGTTCGCTATACAGGAGGAGGTAGTTCGCTATACAGGAGGAGGTAGTTCGCTATACAGGAGGTGGTAGTTCACTATACAGGAGGAGCTAGCTCACTATACAGGAGGAGGTAGTTCGCTATACAGGAGGAGGTAGTTCGCTATACAGGAGGAGGTAGTTCACTATACAGGAGGAGGTAGTTCGCTATACAGGAGGAGGTAGTTCACTATACAGGAGGAGGTAGTTCACTATACAGGAGGAGGTAGTTCGCTATACAGGAGGAGGTAGTTCGCTATACAGGAGGAGCTAGTTCACTATACAGGAGGAGCTAGTTCACTATACAGGAGGAGCTAGTTCACTATACAGGAGCTAGTTCACTATACAGGAGGAGCTAGTTCACTATACAGGAGGAGCTAGTTCACTATACAGGAGCTAGTTCACTATACAGGAGGAGCTAGTTCACTATACAGGAGGAGCTAGTTCACTATACAGGAGCTAGTTCACTATAGAGGAGTTCCACTGAATATAATGATCAATATTGTTATATTTACTTCTGTTTCTATTTTTTTTACTGTTTCCTTTGATGTGGTTCATCCTAACATATTCTGTTAAACTGTTTAGACAATGGGTGAAGTTACGTCTGGAGCAGATATTCTCTTATTCCCTATTTAGCTTTATGGAGCACAGGCCTATTTATTATCTGTACATTAGGCCTTGGCAGACACCGGTATGACCAATGTTTGGCTTGTAATATTTTAAATACATTATTTATCTGTTTAAAATAAATACGGAATGTTTGACTTATTCTTCAAGCTCTATCATGTTTTTAACAAATTCAAACATGTTTTAACAAGTTCATACTTGTTTCAGCAAGTTCGTACTTGTTTCAACAAGTTCGTGAATGTTTTTATAAGTTCGTACTTACATGTTTTAACAACTTCAAACATGTTTTAACAAGTTCGTACCTGTTTTAAAATGTTCAAACACGTTTAAAAAAGTTCTTTCACGTTATTAACAAGTTCAAACATGTTTCAAAAAGCTCTTCCACGTTTTTAACAAGTTCTAACCTGTTATAAAAAGTTCTTCCACGTTAATAACAAGTTCAAACATGTTTCAAAAAGCTCTTCCACGTTTTTAACAAATTCTAACCTGTTTCTCACGTACGTCTGTCAGTCCTTACGTTCCTCATTGCCTCTTCAAATAATGTGCCCCTCTTCCATAAGTTTAAAGCTGATATTCGCTAAAAAGATGGCACTGATATGATGAGGCAGTCACTTTCTACTAATATTTACCAAAGAACTCGAAACAATTTGTCTAAACTCTCACAGGTCGATGAATGCGATCGAGAAATTCAGTGTTTATTAAGTACACCAGTAGCACATAGTGAAAATAATCTACTAATTTGATGATTAAAAGTAGACGATAATTATTTAGTATGTATCGGTGATACGTAGAGAATATTATTTTAGTATGTATCGGTGATAAAATTGGAAATCTAGATGTATATGTGATACGTAATTGATCATTCCAATACAGTGCGACCGACCGAATAGTTTATGCATATTACAAAATATGCTTGAATATTGCCATGTAAATAAGAAAAAGGATAATTTTCGTAATATTCAAATTGATAATGTAGTAGAAAATACATTATAATGTAAACATACATTGTTATTGGAAAAAAATAGTATAAATAATGACTGAAAATTGATTTAGCCAAATTATTAGTGAACGAAAACTTTATGCAGAATAAATAAAATTGCATATAATATCAAAAACTGAATATTTGTTGATGAGTATTTGTGTTGATTGCTACAATATGCTTAATTAATTAATAATAATATTGAGCTCAAATATTGTAATGACGAACTCTAAAAAGAAACGTTTACCTATCCACTTTGTGTCGTCCAGTGATTAAGACGTTTATAAGACTTTTATCAGCAGAATTAACCAGGTTACGTACTTCAGATGGAGTAACACTGCTGTATGCCTTTTCTATTTCATTCCACAAGGCGTCATTCGAATTGTACTGCTGCCCATTTGAGTAAACTCTTATTTTAATCGTTACCCAAAGATTTCCAATAGGGTTTACATCTAGACTATTCGGTCGCCAATCATTGATATTCCGTCCATGATTTTAAGCTACGAGAGACTGAAGAAATTCTTTAGTGTATTTAAAAACATTGGCTGGAGCGTTACTGCATAAACAGCATAATTTGCATAAACTATTCGTTCACTTAAAACACTCAAAAATACAAAAAAATTATATTTATGCAGAATTTTCTATGAACTTCAAAGAAAGTTGAACACATATAAAAAACAATATAATACACAATAATCAGTTTATATTTAAAAATGAAATTGAAATTATGGAAATTCCTAAAAATATTACAATTGCATCTTGCATAAACTATCCGTTTGCACTGTATATATCATAACTAGGGTTGTGACAATATGTGTTTAAAATCATAGACATTAATAATATCACAGACGAAATGAAATGAAATGGTATCGAATAGTCTATACCGCTGGTGTAGAACCATTCAATACTCTTTAATTCTCTCCGTCTATAATATTTTCAGGATCTATGATTTTAAACACATATTGTCACAACCCTAATCATAACTATATCTATTTAATACAGTATTAACCTGTGTAATTAATAAGCATTATGTATTGATATAAGAATATGATCTTTATTATATAATAATCAATCATCTGATATATATTTGAAGTCATTAAATTTCATGAGTTGGCCATGAGCTCCTAAATCGCGGAGAAATATCGCTAGATGATAGATTAATGACAGACTGCCTATCGCTAAATATATTGAGAATATACCTCTCTCAGATTTATATATCATTATAAAAAAACCATAGGAAATTTTATACCCGCGTTAGATATTCTCTTCTACTAAATCAAGTATAAAAACTTTAGCGATTCTATTTTTTTGAAGATTTTGAGAATTTGTTAAAAAAAAATTAGGACTTTTAAAATTTAAAAGCTGAATTAGATGATCATCTATATAATAATTCAATACGTAGTAATATAAATTGAATGAGAGTATATATTTATTATGGTAAGAAGAACAGATATAATAATGAAAGAACATGAAAGTAGGAGATGTTAATTAATGGGAGAAATGAATAAAATGTATGAAATGAATGTTATTAGTTAAACATAAAGAAAGATAAAGGTTTGAAGGAAGAGAAAATTTCTTATATATTGCAATATTCTTAACAGAGAAAAAATGATGAAGTCAAAATGTGAAAATTAATAACAAAAATAGATTAAACATGAGAAAGAAAGAAAATTAGATTATTGACTGAAAATTGAAAAAAAATGAAGTAGAAAGAGTCTCAAACATTGAAAATACCCCCCCTCCCCCCCAAAAAAAAAAATGGCTCAATAATGAAAAATAGAAATACTATAAGAATAAAGGGATATATACAATAATAATATATTTACAATACGTTTATATTGAAAACAAGAAGATAAACAGTATAATATCCCTAAATAATATAAAAAAGATGTTATATGTAAACTATACCTATTTGTTATAAGTTAATTTGGTATACAAATTATACGTGGTGTAACACCGAAGTGCTCCGCATTTTAAATTTCAATAATTTCCTTAACAAAAACAATGAAGGAATGAATACAGTAACAATATTATTAATTTACAATACTATAAGAATAAAGGGATAAATACAATGACAATATATTTACAAATTTACAATACATTTATATCTATCTCATAGAGTTATGATAAACTACTCTAGAGAGAGGAAGTGTTGCAGCATTTGCAGGACACTACGGAAGACGGTGTAAAACCTTATTTTGTTTCAGTTATATCATTTCTCCATTAAACTGACACTAGATTGCCAGTCACGTGACACAAAAATAAGGATTTTAGCGTCCCTCAAGACGCGATATTATTTTGGCCACTGACTCACCACTTGACCTACCTATACTAATAATTTCTTTAGTGTGTTTATTTATTTATTTATTTGGTGTCCGCTTTTACTCGACGGGTGTTAAACATGAAAAATGTAACTTTGATACGCAGGGGAAGATATTGACTTGGTATTTAAATATCATGTTTCTATTCAATTTTTAAATGTATTTTATTTATAAAATATATTAGACTATGCAGAAAATTTAATTTTAATTGAATTCATTAAAAGTAACCTAATGACGGGTAATAAATTGGTAATGATGATGAACCGTTATTTTTAACAAGAAAATACACTAGTACTATATATACAGGGTGGGGCGTAAGTTTGGAAGCAATTTTTCAAACATTAATATAATTCTTAAAAATAAGTTCCTAAGTAGGTGATAGGGTTTGAACTATAGTAGAGACAGTACATTATGACGTGGCAGTGTTATTTTTTACAAAAATTTAGTCAATTCAAAAATGTCAGACAAAAGAGAAGCCATTATTGCTCTACACCGTGCCGGGAAGTCAGATTCCGTCATTTCAAAGACTCTCCCAATAGCGAGATCGACTGTTTGGAAGTGTGTGAAGCGTTTTAATGAGAGAGGAGACTTAACTGATCGTCCGAGAAGTGGTAGACCACGCTCACAACGCACCAAACAACTGATAAAATGTGCCCGAGAGAAGATCAGGAGGAACCCGAAAAGGTCAATACGATTGTTAGCCAAAACAGCTAATGTGAGTCCCAGAACAATGAGAAGAGTTGTCAAAGAAGACCTAAAGATGTCCTCTTTCACCCTCCAAAAGAGACAGACTCTGTCAGAAGCTGTAAAGAAAAAGAGATTGGAGAGAAGCAAAGCACTTCTGAGAGAGTTGAAGTCTGGCACGGCTGGTGAAATTGTTTGATCTGACGAAAAAATTTTCACAGTGGAAATGGCTCACAACCGGAGGAATGACAGAATAATTGGTCAAAGTGCAAAAGACATCCCATACAACCAAAAAACTGTCCACAGAACCATGAAACCTGCTTCAGTAATGGTCTGGGCCGCCGTTTCAGAAACTTGGAGATCTCCTTTAATTTTTGTGGAACAAGGCGCCAAAATCAATGCTAAATGTTATATTGAGAATATTTTGACGCCAATGTTGGAGTCAGCTAAGGATCACTTCGGTAATGACACTCTATGGACATTTCAGCAAGACGGCGCGACTTCACATCCTGCAAATGTCACTCAAAACTGGTGCCATGACTATCTTCCACGGTTTTGGTCCAAAGAAATGTGGCCTCCCTGCTCCCCAGATGTTAATCCTATGGACTTTTCGGTATGGTCCATTCTTGAATCAAAGGCCTGTGGTAAATTCCATCGCAGTGTGGATGATTTAAAGCGTTCGCTCCAGAGATCTTGGAAGGAAATTTCACAAGAACAGTTGCGTGCCGCAGTAGGAGGAGTTCGGAGGAGATTTGAGGCTATTATTAAAAACAAGGGGGGACATTTTGAATAAATTTATGATTTTTGAATTCTTAAAACCCTTATGTAAATAAGGGTTTACAAACCCTTATTATTATATATATTTTTCGTTGGATTATAATATGCACTTTCATTTGCTTCCAAACTTACGCCCCACCCTGTAATAAGAGCCGCGTCCGTCTGTCTGTCCGTGTGTCACAAAATGTGTTTAACAGTCATATTCTATCAACAGCGCCTCATAAAGTTGGTGTAAATAAAAGAAAAATCGAAGAAACGGTAACAGAAAAGGAAAACTAATAATTTGCTGCAGTATCATTACTACGGGAGTCACACTAGAATAATTATTAATTGGAAATATAAGAGTTTTGATTCTATAGAGTAAAAAAAAAAAATTGAATATTTTAATATGTATACATATGTGTGCATTTGAATATAAATTCAAACCTATTTTATTAATTGAACACTCAATGCATGAACAACAGGTACTGTACTAGTTAAAAATAATAAGAATTAAAGTATAATATTACAATAATCAATAGATTTGCAAAAACAATCAAAATTAAGATATGATATTAAAGCAATACCTATTTGTTATACGTAAAATTATTGGATACTTATAAAATATCAATATACAGTATACAAGCTGTAACATCGAAATGATCCACATTTTAAACTTTGATATCTTAATATTGGTTCCATTTTATTTCTGTTTGTTTTAAAAGAATCTCAAAACTTTGGAATATTATTCATTATTTAAGTACCAATGTTATTGCTCAAGAACTGAACTATGCTGAAAGAACTGAACTATGCTGCAAGAACTGAACTATGCTGCAAGAACTGAACTATGCTGCAAGAACTGAACTATGCTGCAAGAACTGAACTATGCTGTAAGAACGGAATTTGCTGAAGAAATGTTAGACAAGATTTTGCATTTTCAGGATTTCCCTCAGTTTCTGGGTATAATGTTTTCTGATTTTTTTTTTAAAGGCCCCCTGCCAGAAGAAGCACACATTTCTATATTCATGTCGAAGTAAACACGCACAGTTGTCGTTACTGGGGCAGTAATAACCCTCACTGGACAGCAGAGAAACCACTTCATTCACCTCAAACAACCGTGTGGGGGACTATTGGGTTTTGTATTTTTCGGTCTCGTTTTCGTTCATTCAAATGTTAATGGTGAGAATTATCTCGATTCACTCAAGTCTGAATTTTGGACTGATTTTACGATTTTACCAGATTCGAAAAAATTTGCCTTTATGCAATTACGAGCCCACCTCATTGGTCAAAAACTGTCAGACAGTGGCTGAATGGAAAGTTTCCAAACAGGTGGTTTGGCAGAGGTTCAGATGGCGACATGAACATTTAAGTGGCCACCAAAATCACCTGACTTACACCTTGTGATTTATTTCAATGGAGATTCATCATAATCAAGTTTATTAAACTCAACTAGGGATACCAGTGTGTTGAAAACAAAATTCATCAAGCGTTTGAAAAAGTAACCTTGGAAATGTAGCATAACACGATTGTTTCAGTTCAGATTCGTCTAATTTCAGTCATGCAAAACAATTGTCACCAATCTGAACTATAACATATTTAAGGTTTAATATGAAAATAAATATAATAATACTAAGTCTTGAGATTATTTTAAAATAAACAGAATTGAAATTGATCCAATATTAAATAAGTTATTAAAGTTTAAAATTAGGAATACGTCGATGTTGCATCCTGTTTACTAAATAATAAATAAATTGACTTCTTCATACATGAAATCAGGAGGCTTAACTTTTTCAAGCCTATCATCGACTAAATTATTTATAGACATCAAATACGTCGATATTATTGATCAATTATTGTCTACATAAACCAACATGGAAATAATAATTTGAATCTGTCGCTGAATTCAATTGACCGAAATCTATATTTCGCTTTGAAATTTCCTGTTAAATCATGTAGTGTTTATATAACATGTTTTATTATTATTCGTATTGCCGGCTTCAAATTGTCGATCATCACAATTTTTTCCGGCACTGTAGAGAGATTCATTTATATTAATCTAATTATTTAAATAACAGAGTGTAATCTTTCTTTAATCCTGTGTCATGTTCGTTTGGACATGAATTCATGATGGAGGTTCATAAAAAAAATCTTTATCAATTTGAACCTGGAAATATGTTTGAAAGCGAATTTACTCTTACTATTACATTTCTTTTATCTATTTGGTAAATGTTGTATGTTACATCATCTTTTACAGCACTGTCTCGGTATTTGAATCTTGAATATCATTTATTCCTAATGACATATTGATTTAAAATGAAAAAAAGGAGACAGTTCTACATTTGCAATCATATAAGAAAAAAAAATTACTATTTTAACCTGTAATTGAATTAGTATCCATGATACCTGAAGGTATCATGGATACCAATTAAAATAGCGAGTTAGAGTGTTAAATAATAATTATTGAATATTTTTACTTGTATTATCAAAAATTGTATTGTGTAAAATAGAGATAAAGTCAATATGTGAATATTAGAATATAGAATAAAATGATTAATATTCAATTAACTACGTAATGAATACATAGACATAAATAAGTTCCGCACAATTTTCCGATTTCAGCTATCTTAAGATTGCGCTGCACGTTTTTGCGGATCCTAAAATTGGGTGGGAAATCTCGAGATTCTTTAAAGGTTTCGAGGGCTACTTAGCGATCGTGGCAATCTCGACATTGCGCTATTGTTGGTTGCGTGTTTTTATATCGAAGCCTCCCCCTCCCTTGGTACGATCCCCCTCATGTGACTACCTAACTAGTGTATCTATGTACCAAACCTGTAATTACCTAAGTAGAGTATCTAGGTACCAAACCTGTAATTACCTAAGTAGAGTATCTAGGTACCAAACCTGTAATTACCTAAGTAGAGTACCTAGGTACCAAACCTGTAATTACCTAAGTAGAGTATCTAGGTACCAAACCTGTAATTACCTAAGTAGAGTACCTAGGTACCAAACCTGTAATTACCTAAGTAGAGTATCTAGGTACCAATCCTGTAATTACCTAAGTAGAGTACCTAGATACCAAACCTGTAATTACCTAAGTAGAGTACCTAGGTACCAATCCTTTAATTACCTAAGTAGAGTATCTAGGTACCAAACCTGTAATTACCTAAGTAGAGTATCTAGGTACCAAACCTGTAATTACCTAAGTAGAGTACCTAGGTACCAAACCTGTAATTACCTAAGTAGAGTATCTAGGTACCAAACCTGTAATTACCTAAGTAGAGTATCTAGGTACCAAACCTGTTATTACCTAAGTAGAGTATCTAGGTACCAAACCTGTAATTACCTAAGTAGAGTATCTAGGTACCAAACCTGTAATTACCTAAGTAGAGTATCTAGGTACCAAACCTGTAATTACCTAAGTAGAGTACCTAGGTACCAAACCTGTAATTACCTAAGTAGAGTATCTAGGTACCAATCTGGTAATTACCTAAGTAGAGTATCTAGGTACCAATCCTTTAATTACCTAAGTAGAGTATCTAGGTACCTAGATACTCTTGGTAAGTAAATTCCCTCCATTGCCATTAGCAGAGCGGGTTTTTCCATAATAGGGGTATTTCACCATCATACTCGTAAGTGCCTTGCCCAAACTCAAGATTGTCGAGCAATTTCAGGATCCTAAAAAGCGAAGCGCAATCATAGGATGGCGAAAAAACGGTAAATAACGTGGAACATATACATAGTCATCCGATGACTGAGTAACTTCTTCACTATTTTCAATAACTCATAACTCTAAAATCGTTCATTTTAGGTTACGTAAACTAATTTTGTTCAGAAATTACGAATTTATATCATTATGTTATTGTATATTAACCTCTTTGTCTATAAACAAAGTTAATTTAAAATTGTGATAGGAATCAAGAAGCTGTCAGATGAAAGAATATTATTTTCGACATATGCTGTTATTAAAATTAATGAGCGAATTTCTACTTTATCATAGTCACCCCTCAAAATGCGCCGGTTCGTTTTCTCTGAAGTTTCCTTTTCAAAGATTGCAGCGTACACTTAAGGATTTCACGTGGAAGCTCTCGGGGCAACTGAGCCTATAATTGAATTGCTTTCACGACTGAGAATGTGGTCATAAATTGCTGTTTGCTTAATTTATTGACAATTAGAAGATGGAGAGCATGTGTGGTAGAAGGGCATTGCTTGGCAGAGTCTGTTTTGCATGAGGCCGGTTATTGGAGGGGATCAGGTGGTGAATACATTGACTGTGCAGGTGCTACTGTAGGACCTTAAATGCAAAACTGACCCTCTACAATCTGCATACCTTAAATGCATAACTGACCTTCTGTTATCTACATCAAGTCATTTGAAATCATTTCAATTGAATAGGATAAATGAAACCTTGCGATATAACTTGTAGAATTTATTATGAAAGAATGTTATCGTATTATGGAATATTTTGTTTACAATATTTCAAGGTTTTTGAAGAACTAGATATTATTTATTAATCTATTTGAATGATTATATTATCCCTCTAGAATCTAGATTATTAATAACTTATAAAGGCCCTTACAGAAAATTTCATAATGTTTAAACCCTAGTAACTGATTTGTAACGAGAAGTGCCACTGGCCGTGTCTTAATTTCTTCTGAACCATGAATAAGTCCTCCTTTCACGAGGATGTCTGCAGAATCTATTTTTACGGCTGAATATTGCGTATGCTCGTGTTAAATTATGTTAATTTGATGATTGAGTGGAATAGGCTGCAATTTGGAGCTCACTGACTCAGTTTGATACAGCGAGAGATATCAAAGATGGAATGGAGAAGTGTAGGGGATGGAAGAGGGAATTAGGAGAAGAAGAAATGGAAGAGGGAAATGGGAAGGCGAGGGAATTAGAAGTTATAGAAGAAGAGAGGTGGAAGATGAAATTGAGAAATGGGGAAGGGCATGAATTGAAGAAGGAAGGAGTGTGAAATTAAATGGAGGGAGTTGAAGGAAAGTAGACGAAATAGGAAACTAAGGAATGGGAAAGAAAAAGGAATGAAATAAGGAATTGGGGAGAAAGAGATGAGATGAAATAAGGAATAAAGTATTGCAGATTGAAGCTTAATTTGTATTAAAGAACGTGCCATAAATAATAACAATGAAATAAGAAGTAATTACCAATATCAACACAATTCACATTTTCTATCACTCCCAATGTAATAAGTTTTAGTTTCTTTTTTGGCAGATGTCACTTATATTCAGTGGGTAATACCTTCACATATATCATTTAATGTATTTTCCGGGCCATTATACTTGCTGTTTTTTTTTCATGATTTACACCCTAAATCGAAAATTTGAGGGAGGACGCAAGCAGTGGTGCGTGAGAGGCGATAGGCCCATTTTAGAGCGTTAGGCCTGCTACATTGGCAGATGGAAGAATTAAAGAAAGAACTTTAATAAGAAGAAGAATTATGTTAAGAGGGAAGGAAGAATTTAAAGATAAGCTAATATTGTGTACTGAAAAATAATCTATTTATAAATCTAGAGTTGACTAAAGATTTAAATGATAACTTTCAACCAAAATTTTTGGCTAAAGGGTCTATCTAACATTAGTGAGTAAAGGGTCTTTCTAACATTAGTGAGTAAAGGGTCTATCTAACATTAGTGAGTAAAGGGTCTATCCAACATTAGTGAGTAAATGGTCTATCTAACATTGGTGAGTAAAGGGTCTATCTAACATTAGTGAGTAAAGGGTCTATCTAACATTAGTGAGTAAAGGGTCTATCAAACATTAGTGAGTAAAGGGTCTATCTAACATTGGTGAGTAAAGGGTCTATCTAACATTAGTGAGTAAAGGGTCTATCTAACATTAGTGAGTAAAGGGTCTATCTAACATTAGTGAGTAAAGAGTCTATCTAACATTAGTGAGTAAAGGGTCTATCTAACATTAGTGAGTAAAGAGTCTATCTAACATTAGTGAGTAAAGGGTCTATCTAACATTAGTGAGTAAAGGGTCTATCTAACATTAGTGAGTAAAGGGTCTATCTAACATTAGTGAGTAAAGTGTCTATCTAACATTAGTGAGTAAAGGGTCTATCTAACATTAGTGAGTAAAGGGTCTATCTAACATTAGTGAGTAAAGGGTCTATCTAACACTAGTGAGTAAAGGGTCTATCTAACATTAGTGAGTAAAGGGTCTATCTAACATTGGTGAGTAAAGGGTCTATCTAACATTAGTGAGTAAAGGGTCTTTCTAACATTAGTGAGTAAAGAGTCTATCTAACATTAGTGAGTAAAGGGTCTATCTAACATTAGTGAGTAAAGGGTCTATCTAACATTAGTGAGTAAAGGGTCTATCTAACATTAGTGAGTAAAGAGTCTATCTAACATTAGTGAGTAAAGGGTCTATCTAACATTAGTGAGTAAAGGGTCTATCTAACATTAGTGAGTAAAGGGTCTATCTAACATTAGTGAGTAAAGTGTCTATCTAACATTAATGAGTAAAGGGTCTATCTAACATTAGTGAGTAAAGGGTCTATCTAACATTAGTGAGTAAAGGGTCTATCTAACACTAGTGAGTAAAGGGTCTATCTAACATTAGTGAGTAAAGGGTCTATCTAACATTGGTGAGTAAAGGGTCTATCTAACATTAGTGAGTAAAGGGTCTATCTAACATTAGTGAGTAAAGGGTCTATCTAACATTAGTGAGTAAAGAGTCTATCTAACATTGGTGAGTAAAGGGTCTATCTAACATTAGTGAGTAAAGGGTCTATCTAACATTAGTGAGTAAAGGGTCTATCTAACATTAGTGAGTAAAGAGTCTATCTAACATTGGTGAGTAAAGGGTCTATCTAACATTAGTGAGTAAAGGGTCTATCTAACATTAGTGAGTAAAGGGTCTATCTAACATTAGTGAGTAAAGGGTCTATCTAACATTAGTGAGTAAAGGGTCTATCTAACATTAGTGAGTAAAGTGTCTATCTAACATTAGTGAGTAAAGGGTCTATCTAACATTAGTGAGTAAAGGGTCTATCTAACATTAGTGAGTAAAGGGTCTATCTAACACTAGTGAGTAAAGGGTCTATCTAACATTAGTGAGTAAAGGGTCTATCTAACATTGGTGAGTAAAGGGTCTATCTAACATTAGTGAGTAAAGGGTCTATCTAACATTAGTGAGTAAAGGGTCTATCTAACATTAGTGAGTAAAGAGTCTATCTAACATTGGTGAGTAAAGGGTCTATCTAACATTAGTGAGTAAAGGGTCTATCTAACATTAGTGAGTAAAGGGTCTATCTAACATTAGTGAGTAAAGAGTCTATCTAACATTGGTGAGTAAAGGGTCTATCTAACATTAGTGAGTAAAGGGTCTATCTAACATTAGTGAGTAAAGGGTCTATCTAACATTAGTGAGTAAAGGGTCTATCTAACATTAGTGAGTAAAGGGTCTATCTAACATTAGTGAGTAAAGTGTCTATCTAACATTAGTGAGTAAAGGGTCTATCTAACATTAGTGAGTAAAGGGTCTATCTAACATTAGTGAGTAAAGGGTCTATCTAACACTAGTGAGTAAAGGGTCTATCTAACATTAGTGAGTAAAGGGTCTATCTAACATTGGTGAGTAAAGGGTCTATCTAACATTAGTGAGTAAAGGGTCTTTCTAACATTAGTGAGTAAAGAGTCTATCTAACATTAGTGAGTAAAGGGTCTATCTAACATTAGTGAGTAAAGGGTCTATCTAACATTAGTGAGTAAAGGGTCTATCTAACATTAGTGAGTAAAGAGTCTATCTAACATTAGTGAGTAAAGGGTCTATCTAACATTAGTGAGTAAAGGGTCTATCTAACATTAGTGAGTAAAGGGTCTATCTAACATTAGTGAGTAAAGTGTCTATCTAACATTAATGAGTAAAGGGTCTATCTAACATTAGTGAGTAAAGGGTCTATCTAACATTAGTGAGTAAAGGGTCTATCTAACACTAGTGAGTAAAGGGTCTATCTAACATTAGTGAGTAAAGGGTCTATCTAACATTAGTGAGTAAAGGGTCAGTGATATGACCTTTGGTTCCGGAACAGACGATAATCCTCCACTGAATTTAAGAAAAAAAATGAAATATTCCGGGTTGGAGAAATATACCGGGTTGATGAAATATTCCGGGTTGGAGAAATATACCGGGTTGATGAAATATTCCGGGTTGGAGAAATATACCGGGTTGATGAAATATTCCGGGTTGGAGAAATATTCCGGGTTGATGAAATATTCCGGGTTGATGAAATATTCCGGGTTGATGAAATATTCCGGCTTGATAAAATATTCCGGGTTGATGAAATATTCCGGGTTGATGAAATATTCCGGGTTGATGAAATATTCCGGGTCTGAAATTTTAATTCTCGAATACAAATTAAAATAACGCTGATAATGTTAATTGTTTACTTTTTTCCTTAACGATCAAAAATATAGTACACACAGAGAAAGGATTAGTTGAATCAAATCATATTTGATTTGTTTTGACTAAATTTTATGGTTTATCTGTGCGCCTACCTACGTGGTGAGTTGCAGGTACTATTTAATATGAGTTAAATTGACGTTGGTTAAAACAACACATATGTGAGTTGATTATTTTTAATTCCCGATGGTCACAACAACTACCTGTGATAGTCAAAACTGCTCGTGATGGTTGAACCAATAATATGTAATGGTTAAAACAACTACAGAACAAGGTTACATCAACTACTTGTGTATGTTTCTCCAATCACTTCTATGTGTTATACCAACTACTCGTGTAGGTTATACCAACTGCTTGTGTAGGTTATACCAACTACTCGTGTAGGTTATACCAACTACTCGTGTAGGTTATACCAACTACTCGTGTAGGTTACATTAACTACTCGTATAGGTAATATCAACTACTCATGTAGGTAATATCAACTACTCATGTAGGTTATATCAACTACTCGGTTAGGTTATATCAACTACTCGTGTTGGTTATATCAACTACTCGTGTAGGTTATACCCACTGCTTGTGTAGGTTATACCAACTACTCGTGTAGGTTATACTAACTACTCGTGTAGGTTATACTAACTACTCGTGTAGGTTATACCAACTACTCGTGTAGGTTATACCAACTACTCGTGTAGGATATACCAACTACTCGTGTAGGTTATATCATCTTCTCGTGTTGGTTATATCAACTACTTGTAAACTAAGTAAATGTATATCAACTATTATAGTGTAGGTTGAAATATCGGTCTGGTTAGCAGTAGCCAGATTTTTACAAGACTTTTTCAGTCACTATACATATAACTTAATGAATAATAAATTAATGATAAAGCCTTTATCTTCTAAACCATATTTTAGTGCAATTCATCTTACTCATAGGCACTGATATTGAAATATGCTAATAGAATTACCAAGGTCAAATTGAAAACGAAATATAAACATTTAAGTTTTAGATTTATTATTTAGAAGTTTAATTTGAATTCTCGTCACTTTCTTTCACGACTGTAGGTTGCCAATTCCTGAAATAAGAGATTTGTATATTAATATATATTGAATAGAAATTCACAGTATCGTTCATATACATTATCAATAACATCACCTACTCCTTTTCCTTTTGTGATGAGATAGCGACAGCTTCGATATTCTTTTCATGTCTGGAATCCCTAAAAGGATATGAAAAAGTAAGAGCTAATCATATTGCAAATACATATTTAGAAATCATCTAATATTTTCAAATACTTACTTTGACCTAGCATAATATTGTTCCTGAACCATTCAAAGGAATTGAAGAGGACTCCGATAGTTAATGACGTTGATCTACTTCATCTATTCTTCATGAAGATCTGAAAGTAGATTCAGAAAATATAAAAAAACATATATTAATAAAGAAACGAAAAGAATTATTAACTGAGAATTCTTTCATATAGGTAATTAAATTATTTATATAAAATGTTAAACTAATTATAAATCTTCAGATGCAGTATAAATTTAGCTCTAATAAATGCAATGGATTTTTCTAGCTAATTTTGTTCATTATAAACTCATAATGTAGACTTTAATTAAATACCAAGAAAGTATAATATATCAAAAGGCTCACCTCTGGTTGGAGTTCTCCCTGCTAAATCCCTGGATGGAGTTCTCCCAGTCATAGAAAACTAGGGTCAAGTAGGTAAATTGCGGCACTTTAACTAACTGTGGTCTCTTATCTCAGAAACATTAATAACCATCATGACTTCAAGGCACTCGTGAAATGAATAGAACCTATCGTAAATTGAGCTTAAATTATGATGTTCAACAATTCAGTATATAGCTAAACTAATTTCAGAATGATTTTGAGACTCTCTTAATAGGGTCACAATTAGAAATTAAAGAACAGAATTTGGCTGTGTAACCCTACCTATAGGTACACCAACTAGTTTTAAAATATATAGATAATCAATATCAGACCACTTTACTTAAAATACTAGGATAAGTTCCGAAATATCGGACGGCTCCACATTTTCGGTCGCGTAAGAAAAACTATATTAAATTAACTTTTATTTTAATTAGCTATTAGGTAGCTATATACTATATTTCATACGTGACCGAAAATTTGAAATCGCCTGATAATTTGGAACTTACCCTATTCTGAGGACAGCGCAGTAACTGCCTAGCCTATGTAGCAGGGGTGTAGGTCATAAGCCCCCCCCCCGGTCATGAGCCCCCCCGGTCATGAGCCCCCCCGGTCATGAGCCCCCCGTTCATGAGCCCCCCTAGGTCATAAGCCCCCCCGGTCAAGAGCCCCCACCCCCCGGTCTTGAGCCCTCCCGGTCATGAGCCCCCCTGTTTTTAAATCCTTATTTACCAATACTATTTAATCCTTATTGACACTTTTGTAGTTCATTACTGAATAGACATAAAATTTATGTATATCGGGGGGCGTGCCGCCCCCGAACCCCCCTGCCAGATCATTAAACAATCATGAAGTATGCAGTACAACAAAATAGCAGATACAACAAACTACATTAGTAACTCTCAGTTATTTCTATCTAAGTAATTCTTCATTTGTTTAACTAGGTAAATAAGGGTGGAAGAAACAGGGAGGGGGGCTCGTGACCGGGGGGGCTCATGACCTAGGGGGGCTCATGACCGGGGGGGCTCGTGACCGGGGGGCTCATGACCGGGAGGGCTCTTGACCGGGGGGGCTCTTGACCGTACCCCATGTAGAAGGTATTGACACTGAAAAAATAAAAACAGCTAAGTAGGTATGATGCTTAAATAAGTTAACATATAATAATTTAGGAAAATTAGTTTGGATATCAGTTTACAAACTGGAAGGCAGTAATCAAAATTTATTATTATAAAAGTTATATACTGATAATCAGCCCTTCAAATAACTACCTATATAAAGCCACCAAACTATCAATCACAAATATTTTAGAATATTTAGGCAGACATTTATCAATTTATTAATGGAAATAATTAATAATCGATCGGCAGCGATAATAATATTAAAGGCATATAACGCTATTGTTTGCACTTAAACTAAAATGGTATTGAGGAGCGTTCACATTCAACACGTAACACACTTGAAACAAGATTTGAACTGAAAAGTGTTATGCGAATAAATTAGCTTTGAGGAAAGCATAAGTTGCCACTTACTCATTTGATTGAACTCACACATAAACTTAAAAAAAAAAGTAGCACTAACTCTCATAGTAAGTTAATTTATACATCAGATAAATAAGATTAACAGTCTTTGTGGGTTACATTATCACACTATGTCATAGTTGTTTTAACTCACACCTAAACTTACAAAAAAGTAGCGCCAACTCTCATAGTAAGTTAATTCATACACTGCAGAATACATTGGATTAACAGTCTTTGTGGGTTACTATAACACACTATGTCATAGTTGATTTAACTCGCACCTTAACTTCGAAAAAGTAGCGTCAACTCTCATAGTAAGTTAATTCATACACCAGATACATTGAATTGACAATCTTTGTGAGTTACTTCAACACACTATGTCATAGTTGTTTTAACATATGTTCAAACTCCCAATATGTAACTCCAACTCTCATAGTAAGTTGATTCAATCCATAAAATGATTTGAATTAACTATGTTTGGTGACACACACGTCATAGTTGTTTTGACACACATGAAAACATGAATATAGTCAAACCAACTCATGTAATAAATTGATTCAAAGCATAAATTGTTGACCCATTAAATATGAGTAAACTTTTTTCTCTGTGTACAATCTGAGAAGAACATTGCAGTCCTTAAACACTCAAAGTTCTCTGATAGTGGGGTGACTTGCCTATCATGCCCATATTCTATCACCCACTTCCCGACTACTGCTCCTTAAATCCTATTCCGATGATTTTGTGACATGATATCAAGAGATATTCAATTTGCTGCAGTAATTTCCTAGTGAATTGCTTAATAAGGTGAATGGCTCGTATTTGACTAGTTCCACGGTGCACTGGTTCGAATTAAGGACTGAGTGCCTGCCTGGAAATGACTAGAGGGATTTCGGCACAGGGAATTCGAACTGATTCGTGACATGGTAGAGAAGAAAATCAGTTTATACTCTGAAAGTGGTATGGCAAATGATGTGGTGATATCTACGGAGTATGTCATCTGGTGAGTATGTCATATAGGGAGTATGTCATATAGGGAGTATGTCATATAGGGAGTATGTCATCTGGTGAGTATGTCATATAGGGAGTATGTCATATAGGGAGTATGTCATATAGGGAGTATGTCATATAGGGAGTATGTCATATAGGGAGTATGTCATATAGGGAGTATGTCATATAGGGAGTATGTCATATAGGGAGTATGTCATATAGGGAGTATGTCATATAGGGAGTATGTCATATAAGGAGTATGTCATATAGGGAGTATGTCATATAGGGAGTATGTCATATAGGGAGTATGTCATATAAGGAGTATATCATCTAGTTAATATGTTGGATATATTTGTGGATAGTGTTAAAAATCATTTCTCTTTTTGTCACATTCCTTGGTAAGTTACTGCATTCACGGAGTAGCTTTTCTAGATCCATGAGCATTATCACCGATTGATGGTAGATGTCTTTATTCATGGAGCCACTTTCCTTTCTGACTGCTTCTTCCAGTCCCTTGTACTTAATTCCCATTTGACGTCAGTAATATGGCATTTGGTTCCGAAGAAGACTAAATTAATTATCTACAGTAGAATATTATTCTACATAAATATCTAAAACTCAGATTCTTTTATGAACAGGGTTGTGACAATATGCTTTTAAAATCAAAGAACCCCGAAGATATTATAGACGGAGAGAATTAAAGAGTATTGAATGGTTCTACACCAGCAGTATATAGTATTCGATACCATTTCATTTCGTCTGTGATATTCTTAAGATCCATGATTTTAATAGCATATTGTCACAACATTTTTCATCACCAACATTCACTTTCCAAGTACTGAGAGTGTCCGGTATATCAGTCGATACCCTGTATTACAGAAGAAGCAAAACAAGAGAAGCACACTTTTTCTCTGGTGAAGCCGTCTGAATTTTCCCCACTAAATCTGAATGACAAACAAGAACAAATTGTGGCAAAGTAATTAAAGAGATGAGTATCAGGGACATGCCATGAATAATTAGGTGAGGACACTTACCACCTAGCGACCACTTTGCTACTTCTTGTAATGATAACAAGATTTCTAAAGGCGGTCATTTTTCGAACAGTATCTGCTTTTACTTGACTGTTATCCTTCACTTCTTCTGCTTTGCCAGTTTTTCTCTCCACTTCTCCAGTTTTTCTCTCGACTTCTCCACCACCCCAGTATTCCCCCTTCTCCTCCATATTCTACTCCCCGTTACTTCAGTCTGGTTCCCAAAGATTAGTCGACTTCTCTATTTATTTTGATCGGCTCATTGAATGTTTAGACTTCTGAACTGTCGAGTGATGTAGTAACTCTAGGGAATAAATAGTATACTAAAGTCTGTACTGTACAATATAGTAAAGTCTGTACTGTACAATACAGTAAAGTCTGTACTGTACAATATAGTAAAGTCTGTACTGTACAATACAGTAAAGTCTGTACTGTACAATACAGTAAAGTCTGTACTGTACAATATAGTAAAGTCTGTACTGTACAATACAGTAAAGTCTGTACTGTACAATATAGTAAAGTTTGTACTGTACAATACAGTAAAGTCTGTACTGTACAATACAGTAAAGTCTTTACTGTACAATACAGTAAAGTCTTTACTGTACAATACAGTAAAGTCTGTACTGTACAATATAGTAAAGTCTTTACTGTACAATACAGTAAAGTCTTTACTGTACAATATAGTAAAGTCTTTACTGTACAATATAGTAAAGTCTGTACTGTACAATACAGTAAAGTCTTAACTGTACAATATAGTAAAGTCTTTACTGTACAATACAGTAAAGTCTTTACTGTACAATATAGTAAAGTCTTTACTGTACAATATAGTAAAGTCTGTACTGTACAATACAGTAAAGTCTTAACTGTACAATATAGTAAAGTCTGTACTGTACAATACAGTAAAGTCTTAACTGTACAATATAGAAAGTCTGTACTGTACAATACAGTAAAGTCTTTACTGTACAATACAGTAAAGACTTTACTGTACAATATAGTAAAGTCTGTACTGTACAATACAGTAAAGACTTTACTGTACAATATAGTAAAGTCTTTACTGTACAATATAGTAAAGTCTGTACTGTACAATACAGTAAAGACTTTACTGTACAATATAGTAAAGTCTGTACTCTACAATACAGTAAAGTCTGTACTGTACAATACAGTAAAGTCTTTACTGTACAATATAGTAAAGTCTGTACTGTACAATACAGTAAAGTCTTAACTGTACAATATAGTAAAGTCTGTACTGTACAATACAGTAAAGACTTTACTGTACAATATAGTAAAGTCTGTACTCTACAATACAGTAAAGTCTGTACTGTACAATACAGTAAAGACTTTACTGTACAATATAGTAAAGTCTGTACTGTACAATACAGTGAAGTCTGTACTGTACAATATAGTAAAGTCTGTACTGTACAATATAGTAAAGTCTGTACTGTACAACATAGTAAAGTCTGTACTGTACAATACAGTAAAGTCTGTACTGTACAATATAGTAAAGTCTGCACTGTACAATATAGTAAAGTCTGTACTGTACAATATAGTAAAGTCTGTACTGTACAATATAGTAAAGTCTGTACTGTACAACATAGTAAAGTCTGTACTGTACAATACAGTAAAGTCTGTACTGTACAATATAGTAAAGTCTGTACTGTACAATATAGTAAAGTCTGTACTGTACAATACAGTAAAGTCTGTACTGTACAATACAGTAAAGTCTGTACTGTCTTCCTCTAAGAGAAAGTTATGGTGGGGCCATAGGAGAGTAACATGCAAGGACTCCTTTAATATTTTATACGGGCATACCATAAATTTTCATATTGGTTGCATAATAATGGAGGAAATAACTATAAAGAAAATACTACTAGGGTAATTGAAAGCGATGTGTGAATTAGTATATCGTGATTGACTTTATTGGTTAGTAGGGTAAGTTCCGTTATTCCGACCGTTACACAATTTCGTACATTTGCTAGTTATAATATAAATATTCTGACAGTTTGGTAGAACGTGTCACAGTGAGTGTTTACTTTAATCGTTTGAACAGTAATCTCCAAGAAACAGTTTTTAACATGAATAATTACCAGTGAATTTTGTGTACGGGAATGCGTAACTGTACGGGAATGCGTAACTGTACGGAAATTCGTAACTGTACGGGAATATGTAACTGTACGGGAATATGTAACTGTACGGGAATATGTAAGTGTACGGGAATACGTAACTGTACGGGAATATGTAACTGTACGGGAATATGTAACTGTACGGGAATACGTAACTGTACGGGAATATGTAACTGTACGGGAATAAGTAACTGTACGGGAATACGTAACTGTACGGGAATACGTAACTGTACGGAAATTCGTAACTGTACGGGAATATGTAACTGTACGGGAATATGTAACTGTACGGGAATATGTAAGTGTACGGGATTACGTAATTGTACGGGAATATGTAACTGTACGGGAATATGTAACTATACGGGAATATGTAAGTGTACGGGATTACGTAATTGTACGGGAATAACTTCTTCTACTCCACATCTTCCACTTCTACTCCACATCTTCCACTTTCTACTCTACATTTTCCACTTTCTACTCCACATCTTCCACTTTCTACTCCACATCTTCCACTTTCTACTCCACATCTTCCACTTTCTACTCTACATTTTCCACTTTCTACTCCACATCTTCCACTTTCTACTCCACATCTTCCACTTTCTACTCCACATCTTCCACTTTCTACTCCACATCTTCCACTTTCTACTCCACATCTTCCACTTTAACTCCACATCGTGTTCCCACTACCACCTGTTCTCCCCCCCCCCCTTTAATATCGAGGGGCGCATCCCCCCACCGCCCCCTCCTCTCCGGACTCACCTTCAGTAGCGCTCTCGACGTCGCGTCGCTAACACAATCGATCCTCCGCGTCGCAGTCACCTGTAGAGTGTGAGCACCGAGTAGATTTTCGTCTTCCTTGATCTTCCATTGCAATGGTTTAGGTGGTTTGTGGTGCAGTAGGTAGTGGTGGTGCAACCACAGTGATATATTAAACTAAACCAAAATTTAAATTGAAACTAAAGTATTTACCGGAAAATAAGAGTGATAGTGACCATCAAAATAGTATAGATAGTGTGAAGTGATTGGCAAAGAGTGATAGTGACTATTTAAATTCAATATAGTATAGATAGTACAGATTCTAGCGCTACATCGCTAGCAAAAGCTTAATCGCTTCATCGCTAGCGGAGCGCTACTAGGCGGCGCGAGGCAGCGACTGGTGAAGCATGGCGCGACGCGAGGACGATTTGAACGCTTCTCTGCGACAGGTGAGCGTAGAGCTGTCCACCCCAGGTGGTGGCCACTGGGGTGCTGAGCCCTCGTGGTAACCAGTAACCATTACACTTTTACAGAGAAAAATAGCGAAACATTTTTACAGCACTGTTATCGGGGTAACACTCTCAGTATTCGGAAACGGGTGTAAAAAGTTTTTAAACAATTTAAAACTTGGTTCATGACCTAAGGGGTAATTTCCTAGTTATTGGACAGTTACACAATTTTCTTATGATTCGAAATATACATATTTTTTACTCATATGATCGAAAATGTGGAACTGTCCGATAAATCAGAACTTACCCTATGTCAGCCCCCACTGTCCGAGTACTGTCAGTGTCTGTCTACTGTGTCGTCCTCTATATTGTAAAAAAATGGGGACACTTTCTGCTCAATTTTATTTCTTATGCAGGCATACCCCGCTCTTATTATTTCTCAGACTTATGACAATCGAATAAATGTGGGACATGTCTCGCTTTTATTTCTTGAACGATTAAATACTATTTAATTCTCTCCATCTCTAAAATTTTATGGATCTATGATTTTAAAAGCATATCGTCACAACCCTGGTAATGACAATCGAATAAGTGTGGGACATGTCTCGCTTTTATTTCTCCTGGTATAGAAAATATTTTAGGATTAACTTCGGAAATTTGGTTGTTTTCAGTTAAGCTGTTTTTGCCGTAATTTATAAAGGTGGGATAGATTAAACATAATTTTTATGGTAAATATCGTATTTTACTCAACTTAATAAGTCTGAGACGTAATTATAGCGGGGTATGCTTATATAATTATACGTTTCATTTACCATCATAAAATTTGAATGTGGTTATTTGAGTATAATTTAAATGGGATAGGGGTTGTACTTTCTTCGTTTTTATTACTATATATAAGTAATAATATAAATTATTATAGAAAAAAATTGAGTTAAAAGTGTACTTGATTAACTTTGGTGTCCTGACTTGATCATAATAAGAATTTTTAAATTGACGTTTCTTCAAGTGTCAATCAATGTAATTTTCAGTACAAATTTGATGCATCTTCTAATTTTTTGATGCATCTTCTAATTTTTGATGTTTCGTGATTTAACTAAAAAATATACATTAAAACAATATAAACAATATAACTATAACAATACATAAAATATAAACTATAGTACCCACTCTTCATTTATGTAAACTATATAAATTAACTATAATTATATACAAATATAAACTGTTACTGAACATAGAGTAAGCACCAAGTTATCGGTCAGTACTACATCTTCGGTAATAAGAAAAAACAATATAAAAATTATTGTTACTACTCAGTGCTTATCTTATAGAAAATTTTATATAGTTTTTTCTTATATGACCGAAGATGTGGAACTGACCGGTAATTCGTAACTTACCTAATAATTATATATGTTATAATCATTTTAAACAATAATAAACAATCGATATTATTTTCTTTAACTATATAATGCAAATTATGAATTTCTTCAATATATAATATTATTTAATTACTTTTTTCAATTTAAATTTTTATAGAAATTTTCTCGTCATTTTATAAAAAGTAAAAAATTGTCTTTTTTTCATGTTTAATTTTAATTGAATTTGATGTTATATTTCTTTTGGTGTCAGCCTTGTGTTTAATAGAATGAGTTGTGAAACAACATTTACAACTACATTCAAAACGACATTTGGAACATTATTTACAACAACATTTGAAAAAAAATGTAACACAAAAAAAAAAAAACCTATAACAACATTTATTTTTAGTATATTTATTTCATAATCACTTTTTTATATAGCATCATTTAAAATGATTGAATAATATTCAATAATGATATATCAACATTGAATAATATTCAATATCGAATCTAACCTCTTCATTTTCCTCTCATCTTCCATAACTTTCACTTTTATGTTGAAGAGGAATCTTCCATCTTCCCATGATCTAGTTTCGAAGATCTTCTGACGTCTGACCTATACAGTGTGTATTGCTTTGCTTGGTCATGTGTTGCACCAGTGGTGATTAATCCTAGTAGTAATTATTTCGATCTCTCACTTGTTGTTGCACATCTATTTTAATTAAACCTTAATGAGTAAAATAATTATTATGACAATTACATTTGGTTAGGGTGAGTTACGAGTTATTGAATGGTTCCACATTTTCGAGCATATAAGAAAGTATATGATTTAATAATTTAAATTTAAATCTAAAAAAACTACAACCAGTCAAAATACCAGTATTTAAATTTAATATTTATTTTAATAGATTAAATTTTTTTATCTGAATTTAAATTTTATTTCAAAGCCCTATTTTATATCATTAAATTTTTTCGGCTTATATTTACGATTTTAATAATAATTGTATATTACATTTATTTTTGGCCAATGGTACCGGATACACATTCACGTACATGATAGTATATGAAATCAAATAGTACCTAGTATCAAATAGGGGGTACGGTCAATAGCCCCCCCCGGTCAAGAGCCCCCCGGTCATGAGCCCCCCCCCCCCGGTCAAGAGCCCCCCCGGTCATGAGCCCCCCCGGTCACGAGCCCCCTTGGTCATGAGCCCCCCTAGGTCATAAGCCCCCCCGGTCACGAGCCCCCCCCCTCCATGTTTTTTTAATCCTTATTTACCTAGTTATACAAATGAAGAACTACTTAGATAGAAATAACTGAGAGTTGCTAATGTAGTTTGTTGTATCCGCTAGATTGTTGTACTGCACACTTCATGATTGTTTAATGACCTTGCAGGGTGGTTGGGGGGGGGCGGCACGCCCCCCGATATACATATATTTTATGTCTAATCAGTAATGAACTACAAAAGTGTCAATAAGGATCAAATAATATAGGTAAATAAGGATTTAAAAACAGGGGGGCTCGTGACCGGAGGGACTCATGACCGGGGGGGCTCTTGACCGGGGGGGCTTATGACCTAGGGGGGCTCATCACCAGGGGGGCTCTTGACCGGGGGGGCTTATGACCGGGGGGCTCTTGACCAGGGGGGCTTATGACCTACACCCATCAAATAGTAGGCTCACGCAGGTAAACTGCGGCCTTTTAATTTTTAATTGCGGCCCTCTCAAGAGAATCTCTAAAACATTCTGAACCGAAATTACATTAAAATGTTGCATACCTACCAAAAGAAGCGCAGTGCACGCTATAATTTATTATTTTAATATTCTAGCGAGTGTTTTGAAGCTATGATGTTTCTGTTGTTAGAGGCCGCAGTTAGTTAGTGTGCCGCAATTTACCTGCTTCACCCTACTTAGCATCAAATAGTACTTATAGTATTACTCCTACTACCGTATGGCTCGCTATTAGGAATTTTCGCCTAAAGAAATTCGCAAAATGGAATTTTCTAAATCTAAAAAAGGTTTATCTATTTTCCAGTGTAAAAATAACAGTAAAGTATACATAAGGCAGGAGGTTGGGCCAACCAGGCCGCCAACCTAAGGTGCCATTATCTCAATACATTTACAACTTAGGTAGTTTTTTTAAAATTTTCGGCGAAAGTGTTGTTCGCTAAAAAATACTGTTGGGCGAATTTTCTTGCAGCGAAATTTTTGTGTGGCGAAATTTCCTTCGGCGAATCAAAATTACCTACTTTTTTCCGATTGTACCTACCAGGACTCTTTTAATTTTTGTTTGACGGTATAAGAAGCTATCATTCAGATAGTACCTACCAGGCTGCCTACTTTTCCCCGATTGTACCTACCAGGCCTACCTACTTTTCCCCGCTAGTACCTACCAGGCCTACCTACTTTTCCCCGATAGCACTCACCAGGCCTTCCTACTTTTGCTCGCTAGTACCTACCAGGCCTACCTACTTTTCCCCGCTGGTACCTACCAGGCCTACCTACTTTTCCCCGATAGCACTCACCAGGCCTTCCTACTTTTGCTCGCTAGTACCTACCAGGCCTACCTACTTTTCCCCGATAGTACCTACCAGGCCGCCTCTCTTTTTGTTTGGTGTGACAGCAGCTTTCCTTAATTAAAATGAGTTCTCAAAAGATTCGCCACAACTTTAGAATATTTAGCCACTGCATCAAAATTGCCATCATTTTATACAGCCATTTTAATTCCCCTCAATATTATGCCTATATATCGCATACTAAATTAAATCGATATTATTCATGCATTCACCAATTAAAATAACAATTACCTACCTATTTCTTACACGATCGAAAATGTGGAACTGTCCGGTAAGTCTTAACTTACCCTATAGCTGCATAATCATTTAATTTTCTAATAGATAATTTGATCTCCTTGGCATTACTAATTATCTCTGTTTTATTATAGAGGATTATTATCCAATTAATATCTTTGGATTAACTATACATAGAGTCCATTTATTAGCTATAGTAACTGTTATAGTTATAGTAACAGTAACAGCTATATTGCTATAGAAACTGTTATAGTTATAGTAACAGTAACAGCTATATTGCTATAGAAACTGTTATAGTTATAGTAACAGTAACAGCTATATTGCTATAGAAACTGTTATAGTTATAGTAACAGTAACAGCTATATTGCTATAGAAACTGTTATAGTTATAGTAACAGTAACAGCTATATTGCTATAGAAACTGTTATAGTTATAGTAACAGTAACAGCTATATTGCTATAGAAACTGTTATAGTTATAGTAACAGTCACATCTATTGCTATAGAAACTGTTATAGTTATAGTAACAGTCACATCTATTGCTATAGTAACTGTTATAGTTATAGTAACAGTAACAGCTATATTGCTATAGAAACTGTTATAGTTATAGTAACAGTCACATCTATTGCTATAGTAACTGTTATAGTATAGTAACAGTCACATCTATTTCTATAGTAACTGTTATAGTTATAGTAACAGTCACATCTATTGCTATAGAAACTGTTATAGTATAGTACCAGTCACAGCTATTGCTATAGAAACTGTTATAGTTATAGTAACAGTCACATCTATTGCTATAGAAACTGTTATAGTATAGTAACAGTCACATCTATTGCTATAGTAACAGTCACAGCTATTGCTATAGTAACAGTCACAGCTATTGCTATAGTAACAGTCACAGCTGTTGCTATAGAAACTGCTATAGTATAGTAACAGTCGCATCTATTGCTATAGTAATATATATTTGTAATTTATTTCTGTTTTTTCATTATTTTTTCAACATGTCTTTTATTCGTACATGTTTCTACATGTTTTATTTTATTCGAGTTTATACTTGACTAATTTCACCTTTTTAAATTTTCCTTTAAACTTGTTTCATCCTCTTTAACAAAATTTAAAAACTTCAAACATGTTTTAACATCTACAAACATGTTTTAATATGTACAAACATGTTTTAACATCTACAAACATGTTTTAACATGTACAAACATGTTTTAACATGTACAAACATGTTTTAACATCTACAAACATGTTTTAACATCTACAAACATGTTTTAACATCTACAAACATGTTTTAACATCTACAAACATGTTTTAACATCTACAAACATGTTTTAACATCTACAAACATGTTTCAACATCTACAAACATGTTTTAACATCTACAAACATGTTTTAACATCTACAAACATGTTTTAACATCTACAAACATGTTTTAACATCTACAAACATGTTTTAACATCTACAAACATGTTTTAACATCTACAAACATGTTTTAACATCTACAAACATGTTTTAACATCTACAAACATGTTTTAACATCTACAAACATGTTTTAACATCTACAAACATGTTTTAACATCTACAAACATGTTTTAACATCTACAAACATGTTTTAACATCTACAAACATGTTTTAACATCTACAAACATGTTTTAACATCTACAAACATGTTTTAACATCTACAAACATGTTTTAACATCTACAAACATGTTTTAACATCTACAAACATGTTTCAACATCTACAAACATGCTTGTATAACATCTACAAACATGTTTTAACATCTACAAACATGTTTTAACATCTACAAACATGCTTGTATAACATCTACAAACATGTTTTAACATGTACAAACATGTTTTAACATCTACAAACATGTTTTAACATCTACAAACATGCTTGTATAACATCATTATATTTTCTTCCCATTGTAACGGTATAACGGTGTGTCCGATAATATGGACTTTCCCCCTAACTCACAAAATAATACTCTGTGTGTTTTCTCTTCTATTTAATAGGAACAAAAAGAAAATAAAGAAAAGACCTAATGTAAAGAAAGTCAAACACTTTCACAGTTTTCTTTGTTATTCGAATGAGGTAATTGTCAGTGTACAGATATGGGGTAAGTTACGAATTATCGGACAGTTCCACATTTTCGATCGTATAAGAAAAAACAAATTAATTTGATTTTTAATTGGTATCCATGATACCTGCAGGTATCATGGATACCAATTAAATCAAAAATAGAAATTTGTTCAAAAATGTGGAACTGTCCGATAATTTGTAACTTAGCCTTTTTATTCATTTTTTTAAAGTAGTTTTTTGAATAATTCTTATATTGTTTACAATTCTTTTTATAAATGTTATTCAGAAAAAAAGTCGATTTCGAAATTTTAATACATATCCAATTAACCATTTTAAAATGAAATATACAAAACAATTTCCTAAAGTTTTCGTTATTTCATTTATACCGTTAGTTTTTTTTTTGTATTTAGAAACATCATTTTTCCATTAAATTAGGTATTTTCCGCCAATTATGTATTATGTAACAAAATTAACTAAAGCGACAATTATTTCACATGAGAAGCGTATTTCTCTTATTTAATTATCCATTCATTACTCCATTAATTACTGTATTTAATTACTGTGCCATTGTGCTTTGTACCAGAACAAGGCAATTGACTTTAATGCTATGTACTTTTTAGCACTTTAAGTAAATAATCCTAAACTCTCACTTGGCACAAGAGTTCAAATACCCATTTGGAAGTTATCGTTTCCGTTTAAATAGCATCAAGAGACCGTTTAATCTTTCCCATATAAAAGTCCGTTCCTATTTTATTGAATCGATCACCGGGTTGGAAAAAATATCAAATTGACTTTAGATTGCCATCTGAAAGTTATTTTATTCGGATAGTTTTGGGAAGTTGAGGGAGTTTCTGGAGTGGAAATATGCAGTAGCGACCGTGCAGACTGAGGACTACATCTTGCCGCGCAATTTAGCCCTCTGTGATTCGATAACATTCTAGAAAATGTCTAATGGAATTAAAATATCATTCAGTGCGGAGTAATACCATTCAGTGCGGAGTAATACCATTCAGTGCGGAGTAATACCATTCAGTGCGGAGTAATACCATTCAGTGCGGAGTAATACCATTCAGTGCGGAGTAATACCATTCAGTGCGGAGTAATACCATTCAGTGCGGAGTTAAACCATTCAGTGCGGAGTAATACCATTCAGTGCGGAGTAATACCATTCAGTGCAGAGTAATACCATTCAGTGCGGAGTAATACCATTCAGTGCGGAGTAATACCATTCAGTGCGGAGTAATACCATTCAATGCAGAGTAATACCATTCAGTGCGGAGTAATACCATTCAGTGCGGAGTAATACCATTCAATGCGGAGTAATACCATTCAGTGCGGAGTAATACCATTCAATGCGGAGTAATACCATTCAGTGCGGAGTAATACCATTCAGTGCGGAGTAATACCATTCAGTGCGGAGTAATACCATTCAGTGCGGAGTAATACCATTCAGTGCGGAGTGATACCATTCAGTGCGGAGTAATACCATTCAATGCGGAGTTATACCATTCAGTGCGGAGTAATACCATTCAATGCGGAGTAATACCATTCAGTGCGGAGTAATACCATTCAGTGCGGAGTAATACCATTCAGTGCGGAGTAATACCATTCAATGCGGAGTAATACCATTCAGTGCGGAGTAATACCATTCTGTGCGGAGTAATACCATTCAGTGCGGAGTAATACCATTCAATGCGGAGTAATACCATTCAGTGCGGAGTAATACCATTCAGTGCGGAGTGATACCATTCAGTGCGGAGTAATACCATTCAATGCGGAGTAATACCATTCAGTGCGGAGTAATACCATTCAGTGCGGAGTGATACCATTCAATGCGGAGTAATACCATTCAGTGCGGAGTAATACCATTCAGTGCGGAGTAATACCATTCAATGCGGAGTAATACCATTCAGTGCGGAGTAATACCATTCAGTGCGGAGTAATACCATTCAATGCGGAGTAATACCATTCAGTGCGGAGTAATACCATTCAGTGCGGAGTAATACCATTCAATGCGGAGTGATACCATTTAGTGCGGAGTAATACCATTCAATGCGGAGTAATACCATTCAATGCGGAGTAATACCATTCAGTGCGGAGTAATACCATTCAATGCGGAGTAATACCATTCAATGCGGAGTAATACCATTCAATGCGGAGTAATACCATTCAGTGCGGAGTAATACCATTCAGTGCGGAGTAATACCATTCAGTGCGGAGTGATACCATTCAATGCGGAGTAATACCATTCAGTGCGGAGTAATACCATTCAGTGCGGAGTAATACCATTCAGTGCGGAGTAATACCATTCAGTGCGGAGTAATACCATTCAGTGCGGAGTGATACCATTCAATGCGGAGTAATACCATTCAGTGCGGAGTAATACCATTCAGTGCGGAGTAATACCATTCAATGCGGAGTAATACCATTCAGTGCGGAGTAATACCATTCAGTGCGGAGTAATACCATTCAATGCGGAGTAATACCATTCAGTGCGGAGTAATACCATTCAGTGCGGAGTAATACCATTCAATGCGGAGTAATACCATATAGTGCGGAGTAATACCATTCAATGCGGAGTAATACCATTCAATGCGGAGTAATACCATTCAGTGCGGAGTAATACCATTCAGTGCGGAGTAATACCATTCAATGCGGAGTAATACCATTCAATGCGGAGTAATACCATTCAATGCGGAGTAATACCATTCAGTGCGGAGTAATACCATTCAGTGCGGAGTAATACCATTCAGTGCGGAGTGATACCATTCAATGCGGAGTAATACCATTCAGTGCGGAGTAATACCATTCAGTGCGGAGTAATACCATTCAGTGCGGAGTAATACCATTCAGTGCGGAGTAATACCATTCAGTGCGGAGTAATACCATTCAATGCGGAGTAATACCATTCAGTGCGGAGTAATACCATTCAATGCGGAGTAATACCATTCAGTGCGGAGTAATACCATTCTGTGCGGAGTAATACCATTCAGTGCGGAGTAATACCATTCAGTGCGGAGTAATACCATTCAGTGCGGAGTAATACCATTCAATGCGGAGTAATACCATTCAGTGCGGAGTGATACCATTCAGTGCGGAGTGATACCATTCAATGCGGAGTAATACCATTCAGTGCGGAGTAATACCATTCAGTGCGGAGTAATACCATTCAGTGCGGAGTAATACCATTCAGTGCGAAGTAATACCATTCAATGCAGAGTAATACCATTCAGTGCGGAGTAATACCATTCAGTGCGGAGTAATACCATTCAATGCGGAGTAATACCATTCAGTGCGGAGTAATACCATTCAGTGCGGAGTAATACCATTCAGTGCGGAGTAATACCATTCAATGCGGAGTAATACCATTCAGTGCGGAGTAATACCATTCAGTGCGGAGTAATACCATTCAATGCGGAGTGATACCATTTAGTGCGGAGTAATACCATTCAATGCGGAGTAATACCATTCAATGCGGATTAATACTATTCAGTGCGGAGTAATACCATTCAGTGCGGAGTAATACCATTCAATGCGGAGTAATACCATTCAATGCGGAGTAATACCATTCAATGCGGAGTAATACCATTCAATGCGGAGTAATACCATTCAGTGCGGAGTAATACCATTCAGTGCGGAGTAATACCATTCAGTGCGGAGTAATACCATTCAGTGCGGAGTAATACCATTCAATGCGGAGTAATACCATTCAGTGCGGAGTAATACCATTCAGTGCGGAGTAATACCATTCAATGCGGAGTAATACCATTCAGTGCGGAGTAATACCATTCTGTGCGGAGTAATACCATTCAGTGCGGAGTAATACCATTCAGTGCGGAGTAATACCATTCAATGCGGAGTAATACCATTCAGTGCGGAGTAATACCATTCAGTGCGGAGTAATACCATTCAATGCGGAGTAATACCATTCAATGCGGAGTAATACCATTCAGTGCGGAGTAATACCATTCAGTGCGGAGTGATACCATTCAGTGCGGAGTAATACCATTCAGTGCGGAGTGATACCATTCAATGCGGAGTAATACCATTCAGTGCGGAGTAATACCATTCAGTGCGGAGTAATACCATTCAATACGGAGTAATACCATTCAGTACGGAGTAATACCATTCAGTGCGGAGTAATACCATTCAATGCGGAGTAATACCATTCAGTGCGGAGTAATACCATTCAGTGCGGAGTAATACCATTCAATGCGGAGTGATACCATTCAATGCGGAGTAATACCATTCAATGCGGAGTAATACCATTCAATGCGGAGTAATACCATTCAGTGCTGAGTAATACCATTCAGTGCGGAGTAATACCATTCAATGCGGAGTAATACCATTCAATGCGGAGTAATACCATTCAATGCGGAGTAATACCATTCAGTGCGGAGTAATACCATTCAGTGCGGAGTAATACCATTCAGTGCGGAGTGATACCATTCAATGCGGAGTAATACCATTCAGTGCGGAGTAATACCATTCAGTGCGGAGTAATACCATTCAGTGCGGAGTAATACCATTCAGTGCGGAGTAATACCATTCAGTGCGGAGTAATACCATTCTGTGCGGAGTAATACCATTCAGTGCGGAGTAATACCATTCAGTGCGGAGTAATACCATTCAGTGCGGAGTAATACCATTCAGTGCGGAGTAATACCATTCTGTGCGGAGTAATACCATTCAGTGCGGAGTAATACCATTCAGTGCGGAGTAATACCATTCAGTGCGGAGTAATACCATTCAATGCGGAGTAATACCATTCAGTGCGGAGTAATACCATTCAATGCGGAGTAATACCATTCAATGCGGAGTAATACCATTCAGTGCGGAGTGATACCATTCAATGCGGAGTAATACCATTCAGTGCGGAGTAATACCATTCAGTGCGGAGTGATACCATTCAGTGCGGAGTAATACCATTCAGTGCGGAGTAATACCATTCAGTGCGGAGTAATACCATTCAATGCGGAGTAATACCATTCAGTGCGGAGTAATACCATTCAGTGCGGAGTAATACCATTCAGTGCGGAGTAATACCATTCAGTGCGGAGTAATACCATTCTGTGCGGAGTAATATCATTCAGTGCGGAGTGATACCATTCAGTGCGGAGTAATACCATTCAATGCGGAGTAATACCATTCAGTGCGGAGTAATACCATTCAATGCGGAGTAATACCATTCAGTGCGGAGTAATACCATTCAGTGCGGAGTAATACCATTCAGTGCGGAGTAATACCATTCAATGCGGAGTAATACCATTCAGTGCGGAGTAATACCATTCAGTGCGGAGTAATACCATTCAGTGCGGAGTAATACCATTCAGTGCGGAGTAATACCATTCAGTGCGGAGTAATACCATTCAGTGCGGAGTAATACCATTCAGTGCGGAGTGATACCATTCAGTGCGGAGTGATACCATTCAATGCGGAGTAATACCATTCAGTGCGGAGTAATACCATTCAGTGCGGAGTAATACCATTTAGTGCGGAGTAATACCATTCAGTGCGGAGTAATACCATTCAGTGCGGAGTAATACCATTCAGTGCGGAGTAATACCATTCAGTGCGGAGTAATACCATTCAGTGCAGAGTAATACCATTCAGCGCAGAGTAACACCGTTTAGTTTTTCGGTATAGTTCCCGTTCTACGGTTACTTTTCATTTCTACATTACCTATAAATACTCAATTGCTCATTTAAGAAAGCATTTTCTCAATAGCATTTTTTTTGCGCCATACAATCGAGTACGTCAAGCTGGGGTGGTTTCGCAGCGCGTGATTTCGAGTTACGAACTACTAACCACGTGTGTCTGTTGCGTAATGTGCGGCGGCGTGAGACCGTTTACGCCGCGCTATGGGAAAGAGATTCTACTTACGCACGATAATTAGATGCTGCGTACTAAATCTGACGTCACACTTGCCCATTCAATTCCGCATTATATTGCTCATGGTTAATTCGCTATAATCAGCTTAAAAGAATAAAGTCTATTTATAGTTACGTAACTGAATTGCTGAAATTATTTGTGTAGGTACTATTGTGTTGACCGAAATTGAAAAACAAAAGTGAAAGCGCAAAGTACTTCTACATCTTCCTGTTATTGCTAAAGCTGGTAAAACTATTTCATACTTAGTATTAAAGATTTTTTTACAGATAAATTAATGTATATAAACATTGAATGTATGATATTTTCACATATAGGAAATTAGTGATTTTTATTTGTATGTATTATTTGTATCATACATACGAAAATATTTAATTTATTACATTTACGAGAAAATTCATTGTATCATTGATACGTAAAGTTTATTGTATCAAATGTATTAATCTGCAGTATCACAGGTACACTGTTATTCCGATACGGTATCCCCTTTAGCGTATCACAGCTACCGTTTCTTCAAGTTAGCAATTCGGCGGAAGTTATGCGAGTAATTCTCTTTTTGGCTTTCAGTTGAATAAGCAAAGCTACACAGTTGTTTTGACACTGACTCATTGCTAGGCAGAACATTCAGGCTATAAATAATGACTAAGAAAACTCGGCCTTCGAGTCAGTTATTGTTGATAAAATGAACCTGGTTGAGGTATGTACTGGGATGTGGATAAAGGACAGGGAGGTGGATGAGGTATGTACTGGGATGTGGATAAGGGACAGGGAGGTGGATGAGGTATGTACTGATAGGTGGATAGTAGAACTGATAGGTGGATGGGATATAAGGGAATTGAAAAGTTATCATTAAGGTTGTGACAATATGCTTTTAAAATCACAGATCCCGAAAATGTTACAGACGGAGAGAATTAAAGAGTGTATTGAATCGTTTCAAACCAGCGGTATATAGTATTCGATACTATTTCATTTCGTTTCGTCTGGGATATTCGTAATATCTGTGACTATAAATGCATATTGTCACAACCCTGGCTATCATACTCTATGTGTAGATATCCATCTTTAACTTTATATTTAACAGTTACCTATATGCTTGAATTAATTGAATACTATTCATGAACTAAATAATGAACTACCTCAAAAAAAACTGAAAAAAGTTTCTATTCAGTAATCCGAAATGGTGAGCATCATCCCTTGCAATGGAATGATAAAAACTAACTTTAGATGCTTTTTAGTGCATCATCATCCGCAGTTTAGGGCAAGCCTTGCAGCTTTACTATGAAAATGAACCCTAAGGCTAATGTTAGTGCAGAGTTTCGCCACACTGGCGCTCTGATCGCTACTCAAATCGTCACGAAGTGAAAAAGGGTTAGTGATGTATGTGCAATATATAAATCCTAATGCTTAATTGTTTATGGTCAATTACAAGAACTTTAGACTAAGTTAAATGATATACTAATTAGCTAAACATTCATTTAACATTGAAAAATAAACTATTTTAGGCTATACTCCATTTATCATCTAACGGGTTTGAATTTTATTTATTCATTTAAGTTATCGCCAATGTGTTATTTTCAATGTAAATTAATTTCACATAGACCACTACTAATTTCTCTTTCCAGGCACCATAAATAATGGTTTTCTAATTCAGTAATGATCTCCCTTTGTTGTGATAAGTGAACGCAATTACCGACTCAAAACAAAATCTCATTCACGGCTTTTATTGGCAGGTACGCACGTCCTACAGAGGGTGGGGGAAGTTGAAGTGGTGGGGGAAGTGAAATGGGGGTAGTATATCTAAGTAGCAATAATGTGACATACGAATATTTGTCGCAAAAATGGCCGGGCGAGGTGAGCTCGTCAGATTATTTCATTAAAAGCTTTTGACTTTTGTTTGGACAGTGGGAATGGGGGATAGGAGGGCGGGGGTAGGGGGGGGGGGTGGGTATTGGAATACCCGCCAGTTGGAATTTGATTAGGAGCAGCTAAAGCGCGTCAGGCTCAGATCATAGGCTGGGCGATTAATTTGTGTGACAAACTGGATGAACACAGATTGCAATTGATTTCTCTGCCATGGTGTAGCTAGGGACTATTAGGTAGCCGCCACTGTGCATAAAGTGGTAAAATGCTCACAGAGATTTCATCTTTTATCGGTAGAGAATAATATAGTGAGATTAATTCATAAGTGCTCACAGGAATTTTGATGTAAGAATAAAGATTAATTCAGAATTGTTTGTGGAGAATATCCTTAATATCTCCCATATTCTCCCATAAAATAGATAATTAATAATAGATGGCATCTAATGTTATTTATCATTGTCTCTGACTAAAACTTTAATTTAATGTATTTATTTATCAAATTCATCGATAAACAAATTGTTGAAGCAATATGATTATTATTTAAAATTGTTAAATTTAAAAATATGATAAATAATGATGCGCTTTTATTTAGCCCTTCATAATTTATTCTTCCCCACCTCCACTGCTTTAAAAACTCTTCCTTCCCCATCACTTCCCTTCACAGTCTTCCCCATCACTTCCCTTCACAGTCTTCCCCATCACTTCCCTTCACAGTCTTCCCCATCACTTCCCTTCACAGTCTTCCCCATCACTTCCCTTCACAGTCTTCCCCATCACTTCCCTTCACAGTCTTCCCCATCACTTCCCTTCACAGTCTTCCCCATCACTTCCCTTCACAGTCTTCCCCATCACTTCCCTTCACATTTTCTCCCCGTATCTCAAAATGCCGACTTCGATTTCCTTCTTTTGAGTCCCCAGACAGTTTTTCCCTTCAGTTACAACATCTTCGTAACATCTCTCTGCCGTTTAGAACTGTTTGTGTCTTTGGTGGGACGATTGGTTATTATCCAGTTAGCAGTTTATTAAATTTCGGGAGAGAACGGGTCAAACCGGAGGCGAAGGTATGCGCTCTATCGAGTGCACATAATCTAGTTTAAACATATTAAGACGAAAAGAAACAATTTTTAAAAGTTCAAACATGTTCATTTGCTATTGGAATAATGTTTATCATTGCTCTATTTTAGTTAGTTATTTTTATTTTTATTTATATATATTTTTATTTCTAACTTAGATAATTACACTTTTAGAAATACTTTACATTTTTGTATGAGACACAATGAAATATAATTAAATAGATTGCTCTTAAATTAATATTTCATAAATACCATAGCCATATTTTGAAAGAGTTAAACATCACCAAACTCTGTTCAACAAGTTATAACATACTTAAAAAAGACTACATGGTAACTGTTTCCAAAAAATACCTATAAGATAATATCATCATCAATATTCGCTTTGGGGCCTAATGTTCGAATTGCGATAAAAAGAATTTGAAATTTACGTGTCTTTGGAATAGATTTCTGATTTTCCATTTGGTCACTGCTATAGTCTTATGACTTCGTTTAAAATTTTAAAACATACATGCTTCATTTTACCATTATTTTAGCCTTTGGTTCCGAAGATGACGTTAAACCCCCACTAAAACAAATTTTACAGCCCAGGTAGCAATGTTGTTTGGTCCAATATTGGGACAACATTGGCTATATTGGGACAACATTGGCAATATTGGGACAACATTAGCTATATTGGGACAACATTGGCTATATTGGGACAACATTGGCTATATTGGGACAACAATGGCTATATTGGGACAACATTGGCAACAATATTGGGACAACATTGGCTATATTGGGACAACATTGGCTATATTGGGACAACATTGGCTATATTGGGACAACATTGGCTATATTGGGACAACATTGGCAACAATATTGGGACAACATTGGCTATATTGGGACAACATTGGCTATATTGGGACAACATTGGCTATATTGGGACAACATTGGCTATATTGGGACAACATTGGCTATATTGGGACAACATTGGCCGGGAATCATTGGTTCCTAGGAATTCTTCTCCGTAACCTTACAGGTATCCTTTCCAAGCTAAGGAAGAGTCAATTTAGTCTTGACGATGATACTCACTGACGTATGACATCTAACCCAGTCGGTCACGGACACTCGGTCACACTACTGACCATCACAGCAGTGATCACTATCGGCACAATTTACGGATGAGTATGTATCTGTGATACGTGATATGTATCCACTATATTTTTCCGTTATTTGTGGTTAATTCGCTTGTAATGAATAATAATTATTGTATTTAACTTCAGGGGCTAAAAGTTGGATATCGAACAACAAAAATAAATTTTAATTTATATACAATTATTTTTCCAATCCAAACCACGCACTACGAAATTACATCACCCTTCTTCCTCTGTCAATATTTACATAACTGATGCGGTAACAAAATTTATTCATCACTATTACAATGAACAAATAAACCACCTAGAAACCATGACCTCCTCGATTGAAACTACAATCTACGTTAAATCTGGTTTTTGATGGTCTCATCGAAACTCTACGTCTTACCTCAATAGATGTAGATAGGATAAATTACAAATTATCCGTCAGTTTCACATCTTCGGTCATGTAAAAAAAAACATATTATAATTGTTATTTAATTTTTATTTTAATTGGTATCCATGATACCTGCAGGTATCATGGATACCAATTAAAATAAAAATTAAATAACAATTATAATATTGTTTTTCCTTACTGACCGAAAATGTGAAACTGACGGATAATTCGTAATTTACCCTAGACCCTTCACTCTACCGTCGAATTGGGCTAATTGAAAGTAGAGCTCATAATTGGCTTTCATACAGCTAACTACTAAAAAGTTGGCCTGAGTTTTCTTTAATATAGTGACTTTTAAAGGGCCGGTGCATGCGGCCGAAAGTTGAACTCATTAAAAGATAGCGGCCAATGTGGAGCTGGCGAGTCTAAGTCAGGGATTCTTTTGTATCCGAAACAAATTTTATAATGAGAATAGCATCTTAATTCAAATGGTAGCAGGTAATTTTTATTCGAATGGAAAATAACATCTTTATTTAGTTTCGTAGAAAATAAATAAATTTATAATTAAGATTTAACAAAGAGATGTTATTAAATATTAACATTAATTTTTAAAGAAAACCGTGTGAAATAAATGTACTCCACATCTTCAGAAACATCTATCTGATCACTTTCAACATATTTCTACATTCCAACCACTTCACACCCATTCCCCCTTCATTCCCATATTCCCTTCATTCCCATTCCCCCTTCATTCCCATTCCTCCATCATTCCCTTTCCTCCATCATTCCCATTCCCCCTTCATTCCCATATTCCCTTCATTCCCATATTCCCTTCATTCCCATATTCCCTTCATTCCCTTTCCCCCTTCACTCCCTTTCCCCCTTCATTCCCATAGCCCCTTCATTCCCATTCCCCCTTCATTCCCATTCCACCCTTCATTCCCCCATCCCCTCAGCAAATCTCCATCTTGTTTACGTATCCGTTTCATCTAAAAATGTTCAATTCGAATGAGAGTTTAAAAAGACACAACTCCCTTTCTTTAATTTGTCTTTTGTCAGCACTCTACATCAGCAACTAGAGAATTAAAGACGAGTTTCGAGTCTTGGATACGGTGATGCTGATTCTGTAGCCTGGATACGGTGATGCTGATTCTGTAGCCTAGATACGGTGAAGCTGATTCTGTAGCCTAGATACGGTGAAGCTGATTCTGTAGCATTGGTACGGTGAAGCTGATTCTGTAGCCTAGATACGGTAAAGCTGATTCTGTAGCCTAGATACGGTAAAGCTGATTCTGTAGCCTGGGTACGGTAAAACTGATTCTGTAGCCTAGATACGGTAAAGCTGATTCTGTAGCCTAGATACGGTAAAGCTGATTCTGTAGCCTAGATACGGTAAAGCTGATTCTGTAGCCTAGATACGGTAAAGCTGATTCTGTAGCCTAGATACGGTAAAGCTGATTCTGTAGCCTAGATACGGTGAAGCTGATTCTGTAGCATTGGTACGGTGAAGCTGATTCTGTAGCCTAGATACGGTAAAGCTGATTCTGTAGCCTAGATACGGTAAAGCTGATTCTGTAGCCTGGGTACGGTAAAACTGATTCTGTAGCCTAGATACGGTAAAGCTGATTCTGTAGCCTAGATACGGTAAAGCTGATTCTGTAGTTAATTCTCTATATTTCTCTCAACATTTAACATTATCACCTACAACAAATATTTTCCCTACATATTTTCAAGTATTACAGGTTACTTTTCTCCAAAATAACATTTTATGAATCAACACCTAGAGCAAAACTTGCCTAGCGGTAACGATAGCTCTGATACCGATAGTAGCAAGTGTTCTCCATGACACCGTAGTACCGAATGCACCGTAAGTTAACAGTACGTATTCTAGTTGTAGGATGTACGACAGATTGGAATCAGCATTGTATAAACTTTGTTGTTTGAGATATCTGATATAACTTTTATATTAGTTTAGTTGTTTTTTATTTTTGTATTATAGAATGATTGTTGGTGTTTGGTCTAATGGAGTAGCTTTTCTGCATCCATTTGCGTTGTCAATGCGTTAATATTTTTTGAATTGTTTCAAATGACTGACACTTTAGTAAAATTTTATTATCCTCTTTTGAAATTTTTTAATCATTATATTATCAACTTAGGAACTTCAAGTTAGGTAATCGAAGTTAATTTTATTTTTATTTCTGATCTTTCCACTCTTTTTCATTCATTATCTTCGTCCCATTCATTTTTCTTCACTCCCTCTCTCCTTTCACATTCTCACTCCTCCTTCTTCTCATTTTCTTCTTATCCCATCTTCTATTCCATTTTCCTCCATTCCTTCTTCTATTCATTCTCCCAACACCAAATCTCCCTGAAATTCCACAACGGAAAACTCCCTCAAGTTCCAATCCAACTTTGAAGACTGATTACTATCGAACTCTTTGATTCCCTCTACGTCATCTGGCCAATAAATGTCTCCAGTGGGTCCCGTGTCCAAATATTACCCACGTCATTTGCTCGGTTGTCATCATCATTATTACTATTGAGTTGCAATAAGGCGAATATAGGTAGGTAGTTTGTGGAAACTTCCTCTATCCATCACTAGAACCTAAGACTCCTTTCTTCTTATTGAAGACCAATGCCAATCTGCCGCTTATTATTGATGAGGAGAACTCCCTATTTTTATGCTCTGCCATCTCTCTTGTAGGTACTCTTTCCAGGATTGAGATTCACTTTCCAGTATTGTGTTTCACTTTCCAGAATTGTGATTCACTTTCCAGGATTGTGATTCACTTTCCAGGATTGAGATTCACTTTCGGGGAATACAATTCACTTTCCAGGATTGCGATTCACTTTATAGGATTGCGTTTCACTTTCCAGGATTGCAATTCACTTTCTAGGATTGCAATTCACTTTCCAGGATTGCACTTCACTTTCCAGGATTGCGATTCACTTTATAGGTTTGCGATTCACTTTATATGATTGCGATTCACTTTATAGGTTTGCGATTCACTTTATATGATTGCAATTTACTTTCCAGGATTGCAATTTACTTTCCAGGATTGCACTTCACTTTCCAGGATTGCGATTCACTTTATAGGTTTGCGATTCACTTTATATGATTGCGATTCACTTTATAGGTTTGCGATTCACTTTATATGATTGCAATTTACTTTCCAGGATTGCAATTTACTTTCCAGGATTGCAATTCACTTTCCAGGATTGCAGTTTACTTTCCAGGATTGTAATTCACTTTCCAGGATTGCAATTCACTTTCCAGGATTTCAGTTTACTTTCCAGGATTGCAATTCACTTTATAGGATGGCAGTTTACTTTCCTGGATTGCAATTCACTTTCCAGAATTGCAGTTTACTTTCCAGGATTGCAATTCACTTTCCAGGATTGCAGTTTACTTTTCCATCTTATATTATTTAATCAACCAAACCGTTTTTTATCAAATATTCTAGTTATATATTTTTCAGCTCCAATGAGTTTGTCAGTAATTCGAATCAAAGGATATAATACAAAGGACTTTCTTAATTTCAATTGTATTTGACAGGGCCTTTGTGATTCCTAACTGTCGGAAATAGGACTCGGATCTTTCTCATCGAAAACCAGAAACTACCAAGTGAAAAAATAAAGAGAAGTCGCAATTACGCTTCCGATATCGGACAGATTTGATTTAAATTAGACTTTAATTGAAGATCTATTTAATTATATACATTTTGTAGTCGAGTAACTTTATGTTCTTGCCTAACTGAGTTTGTTGAAGAGAGTCTCTGAAAGAATTCTTTATTGAATGTAAAACTTTAATTTCGAGTTCTTATCCTACAGTCAAATTGTGATATTTCTTTCCTATACCTTGCTTTGATTTTTAATTTCTTTAGTACTACCATGAACAAAACCCACAATGGTTACTCAATGTACTATCAGGAACAAAACCTTCATCCTGTACCCAGACCAATTTCAAATTATTTTCAAGGACCATCGAAGTTTATTTTGAAAATGTGAAAATATTAAACTGTGTAAAATTCATCGCGGATACACACTTTTTTCTTATAGTGTACAATGTATAGATTATAGGTTATTAATAGTCAATCACAGTTTATCCATCAGTTAGGTAATATTTGTATACCAGAGTGTACCGACAATGTCTAGGAGACTTTATTGCCTTCATATGTTTATTCGCACCTAATCAGCGGATGGGTAATCTGGAGAAATAGATTGGGAGGAGTAGCTACAGTCAACAGCGAGAAAAACAGTCAAGAGAGAAGGAGTATGCCTCTAGATGAAAGTAGAGGGGTATGCCTCTAGATGGAAATAAAGGGGTCTGCCTCTAGATGGAAATAAAGGGGTCTGCCTCTAGATGAAAGTAGAGGGGGATGCTTCTAGATGAAAGTAGAGGGGTATGCCTTTAGATGAAAGCAGAGGGGTATGCCTCTAGATGAAAGTAGAGGGGTATGCCTCTAGATGAAAGTAGAGGGGTATGCCTCTAGATGGAAATAAAGGGGTCTGCCTCTAGATGGAAATAAAGGGGTCTGCCTCTAGATGAAAGTAGAGGGGGATGCTTCTAGATGAAAGTAGAGGGGTATGCCTTTAGATGAAAGCAGAGGGGTATGCCTCTAGATGAAAGTAGAGGGGTATGCCTCTAGATGAAAGTAGAGGGGTATGCGTTTAGATGAAAGTAGAGGGGTCTGCCTCTAGATGGAAATAAAGGGGTATGCATCTAGATGGAAATAAAGGGGTATGCCTCTAGATGAAAGTAGAGGGGTATGCCTTTAGATGAAAGTAGAGGGGTATGCCTCTAGATGAAAGTAGAGGGGTATGCCTTTAGATGAAAGTAGAGGGGTCTGCCTCTAGATGAAAGTAGAGGGGTATGCCTCTAGATGAAAGTAGAGGGGTATGCCTCTAGATGGAAATAAAGGGGTATGCCTCTAGATGGAAATAAAGGGGTATGCCTCTAGATGGAAATAAAGGGGTATGCCTCTAGATGGAAATAAAGGGGTATGCCTCTAGATGGAAATAAAGGGGTATGCCTCTAGATGGAAATAAAGGGGTATGCCTCTAGATGGAAATAAAGGGGTCTGCCTCTAGATGAAAGTAGAGGGGGATGCTTCTAGATGAAAGTAGAGGGGTATGCCTTTAGATGAAAGCAGAGGGGTATGCCTCTAGATGAAAGTAGAGGGGTATGCCTCTAGATGAAAGTAGAGGGGTATGCATTTAGATGAAAGTAGAGGGGTCTGCCTCTAGATGGAAATAAAGGGGTATGCATCTAGATGGAAATAAAGGGGTATGCCTCTAGATGAAAGTAGAGGGGTATGCCTTTAGATGAAAGTAGAGGGGTATGCCTCTAGATGAAAGTAGAGGGGTATGCCTTTAGATGAAAGTAGAGGGGTCTGCCTCTAGATGAAAGTAGAGGGGTATGCCTCTAGATGAAAGTAGAGGGGTATGCCTCTAGATGGAAATAAAGGGGTATGCCTCTAGATGGAAATAAAGGGGTATGCCTCTAGATGGAAATAAAGGGGTATGTCTCTAGATGGAAATGAATGGGTATGCCTCTAGATGGAAATAAAGGGGTATGCCTCTAGATGGAAATAAAGGGGTATGCCTCTAGATGAAAGTAGAGGGGTATGCCTCTAGATGAAAGTAGAGGGGTATGCCTCTAGATGGAAATAAAGGGGTCTGCCTCTAGATGGAAATAAAGGGGTCTGCCTCTAGATGAAAGTAGAGGGGGATGCTTCTAGATGAAAGTAGAGGGGTATGCCTTTAGATGAAAGTAGAGGGGTATGCCTCTAGATGAAAGTAGAGGGGTCTGCCTCTAGATGAAAGTAGAGGGGTCTGCCTCTAGATGGAAATAAAGGGGTATGCATCTAGATGGAAATAAAGGGGTATGCCTCTAGATGAAAGTAGAGGGGTATGCCTCTAGATGAAAGTAGAGGGGTATGCCTCTAGATGGAAATAAAGGGGTATGCCTCTAGATGGAAATAAAGGGGTATGCCTCTAGATGGAAATAAAGGGGTATGCCTCTAGATGGAAATAAAGGGGTATGCCTCTAGATGGAAATAAAGGGGTATGCCTCTAGATGGAAATAAAGGGGTATGCCTCTAGATGAAAGTAGAGAAGTATGCCTCTAGATGAAAGTAGAGGGGTATGCCTCTAGATAAATTAGAGGGGTATGCCTTTAGATGAAAGTAGAGGGGTCTGCCTCTAGATGGAAATAAAGGGGTATGCATCTAGATGAAAGTAGAGGGGTCTGCCTCTAGATGGAAATAAAGGGGTATGCATCTAGATGGAAATAAAGGGGTGTATGCCTCTAGATGAAAGTAGAGGGGTATGCCTCTAGATGGAAATAAAGGGGTATGCCTCTAGATGGAAATAAAGGGGTATGCCTCTAGATGAAAGTAGAGGGGTATGCCTCTAGATGAAAGTAGAGGGGTATGCCTCTAGATGGAAGTAGAGGGTATGCCTCTAGATGAAAGTAGAGGGGTATGCCTCTAGATGAAAGTAGAGGGGTATGCCTCTAGATGAAAGTAGAGGGGTATGCCTCTAGATGAAAGTAGAGGGGTATGCCTCTTGATGAAAGTAGAGGGGTATGCCTCTAGATGAAAGTAGAGGGGTATGCCTCAAGATGAAAGTAGAGGGGTATGCCTCTAGATGAAAGTAGAGGGGTATGCCTCTAGATGAAAGTAGAGGGGTATGCCTCTAGATGAAAGTAGAGGGGTATGCCTCTAGATGAAAGTAGAGGGGTATGCCTCTAGATGAAAGTAGAGGGGTATGCCTCTAGATGAAAGTAGAGGGGTATGCCTCTAGATGAAAGTAGAGGGGTATGCCTCTAAATGAAAGTAGAGGGGTGTGCTTCTAGTCAAGATGAAAATAGATGAATTGTTCTCTAAGACCAATTAGAGGTTGAATGGTTACTCTCGTACATAATAGAAGTAGAAGTAGAATGTCTCCTGCTAAATAGAAGCTGTTTCATCCCCTCATCTCTCTAAGAGGGTACACAGTACTACACAAGGCAAGAGTTACAGTGAGGGAATCTGAACATCAATGAGAAGAGGGGAGATCCATGATCAATGTCAATATTTGCAATCTAAATGCAAATGTTAGTCTGCAATAGATTGTAGTACCTACCTCTCTCAATTTTTTATTTCCTTATTGCTCTATAAGCATTATAGAGTATCGGACTGCCTAAACATTTATTATACTTTAACCGTTATATTTTGGAAAATTTCTAAAATATTTGAACATTAGGGTAAGTTTTGAGTTATTGAACAGTTTCACCTTTTCGATAATATATAAAATATATTATTTAACTCGCGTTTAAATTGTTATCCATGGTTCCTACGGGTATCACGGCTACCAAATGAAATAAAAGATAAATTTATAAACTTTTCTTATGTGATCGAAAATGTGTAACCGCACAATGATTCGAAACTCACCCTTACCAATTTCTTCCCCTGTTCAATAAAGATTGGGTCATTGAACATATAGATATACTCTGCATTTCTTGTCCTAAGTCCGATGGTGCTTTGAAGCCTGTACTGGCATCCTATCTGATCCAGACTCTGGCCAAACTAGACCACTGGATTAGCCCCTGGATTAGACTGGTCTGAGACACGGTGTGGTGGTCTGAGACACGGTGTACTGGTCTGAGACACACTGTGTATACTGGTCTGAGACACGGTGTGTGTATTGGTCTGAGACACACTGTGTGTACTGGTCTGAGACACACTGTGTGTACTGGTCTGAGACACACTGTGTGTACTGGTCTGAGACACACTGTGTGTACTGGTCTGAGACACACTGTGTGTATTGGTCTGAGACATGGTTTGTTGGTCTGAGACACACTGTGTACTGGTCTGTACCATAAGATACACACTGTGTACTGGTCTGTACCATAAGATACACACTGTGTAGTGGTCTGTACCATAAGATACACACTGTGTACTGGTCTGTACCATAAGATACACACTGTGTAGTGGTCTGTACCATAAGATACACACTGTGTAGTGGTCTGTGCCATAAGATACACACTGTGTACTGGTCTGTACCATAAGATACACACTGTGTACTGGTCTGTACCATAAGATACACACTGTGTAGTGGTCTGTACCATAAGATACACACTGTGTACTGGTCTGTACCATAAGATACACACAGTGGAGTGGTCTGTGCCATAAGATACACACTGTGTACTGGTCTGTACCATAAGATACACTCTGTGTACTGGTCTGTACCATAAGATACACACTGTGTAGTGGTCTGTACCATAAGATACACACTGTGTAGTGGGGTGCTAGGACAATTGCCACCCGCGGACAATTGCCACCCGCGGATAATTGCCACCCCCGGACAATTGCCACCCGGACAATTGCCACCCGGACAATTGCCACCCGCGGACAATTGCCAACCAAATAATTAATATCAGACCTCTTAACTTCAAAATGGTGATAAAATATGTATATTATTGTTGTACGATTAATGAAAAATTATATACATTATAAGATAAAAAAATATTATTATTTGGTTTTTGAATGTGCTTTTTAAATCTTATATTTTTTAAGTCTTATGTTATCGAATACTTTATACCACTAGTTTAGAACGATTGTTTAATTCCCTTCGTCTATAACATTTTCAGGATTTACACTAATCGATTTTCTCAAAGGGATAGTAAAGTCAAAATAAAACAATCGCCAAATTGGTTTTAAATCGATTCAGAATATTTCATTATGTAATATTTGAATGCTCGTTTATTTTTGAAATGTTCATATAAATAGTATATAATAAAATTAGCGACACCTAGCGGAAGCATTTGCACTCATTAGTATGTACGTGAGTATGTTTGTTGTTTTCATATTAATTTAGGTATGCAGTAATTAACCTTTGTTGCGTCAAAATGGTGAGAAGATTATGTGAATTCGTAAATAAGAAGGTATAGTTTTAAAAATAAAGCCATCTCTTCACTTGAGCTAGAATCTGGGTAAAAACATATATCAGTTGTTTGTTCACAAGATGGCATTTGTTAAGAAATTACTTATATATAAAATGATATATTTCAATTATTAGATTTTATACTTTTTTTTTCTGAGCAATCGCTTGACATTGAAAATTTTCAAACAAAAAATGACTACTGCCCCATTAAACACCACGCATCTACAATTTTAAGCCAATTAATTTTTTCACAGATTATTAATTCTATAAAAAATATCAAATGTGGAATAAATTTTTTTATCTTATAATGTATACAATTAATAATAATTAATCGTACAAAAATAATTTACATATTTTATCACCATTTTTAAAGTTAAGAGGCCTCATAATAAATAATTGGGTGGCAATTGTCCGGGGGTGGCAATTGTCCGGGTGGCAATTGTCCGGGGGTGGCAATTGTCCGCGGGTGGCAATTGTCCGGTCACGGTGTAGTGGTCTGTGCCATAAGATACACACTGTGTACTGGTCTGTACCATATGATACACACTGTGGAGTGGTCTGTGCCATAAGATACACACTGTGTAGTGTTCTGTACCATAAGATACACACTGTGTACTGGTCTGTGCCATAAGATACACACTGTGTAGTGGTCTGTACCATGAGATACACACTGTGTAGTGGTCTGTACCATAAGATACACACTGTGTAGTGGTCTGTACCATAAGATACACACTGTGTAGTGGTCTGTACCATAAGATACACACTGTGTAGTGGTCTGTGCCATAAGATACACACTGTGTAGTGGTCTGTACCATAAGATACACACTGTGTAGTGGTCTGTGCCATAAGATACACACTGTGTAGTGGTCTGTACCATAAGATACACACTGTGTAGTGGTCTGTGCCATAAGATACACACTGTGTAGTGGTCTGTACCATGAGATACACACTGTGTAGTGGTCTGTACCATAAGATACACACTGTGTAGTGGTCTGTGCCATAAGATACACACTGTGTACTGGTCTGTACCATGAGATACACACTGTGTAGTGTTCTGTGCCATAAGATACACACTGTGTAGTGGTCTGTACCATAAGATACACACTGTGTAGTGGTCTGTGCCATAAGATACACACTGTGTAGTGGTCTGTACCATGAGATACACACTGTGTAGTGGTCTGTACCATAAGATACACACTGTGTAGTGGTCTGTGCCATAAGATACACACTGTGTACTGGTCTGTACCATGAGATACACACTGTGTAGTGGTCTGTGCCATAAGATACACACTGTGTAGTGGTCTGTACCATGAGATACACACTGTGTAGTGGTCTGTACCATGAGATACACACTGTGTAGTGGTCTGTACCATAAGATACACACTGTGTAGTGGTCTGTACCATGAGATACACACTGTGTAGTGGTCTGTACCATGAGATACACACTGTGTAGTGGTCTGTACCATAAGATACACACTGTGGAGTGGTCTGTACCATGAGATACACACTGTGTAGTGTTCTGTACCATAAGATACACACTGTGTAGTGGTCTGTACCATGAGATACACACTGTGTAGTGTTCTGTACCATAAGATACACACTGTGTAGTGGTCTGTACCATGAGATACACACTGTGTAGTGTTCTGTACCATAAGATACACACTGTGTAGTGGTCTGTACCATGAGATACACACTGTGTAGTGGTCTGTACCATGAGATACACATTGTGTAGTGGTCTGTACCATGAGATACACACTGTGTAGTGGTCTGTACCATGAGATACACACTGTGTAGTGGTCTGTACCATAAGATACACACTGTGTAGTGGTCTGTACCATGAGATACACACTGTGTAGTGGTCTGTACCATGAGATACACACTGTGTAGTGGTCTGTACCATGAGATACACATTACTTCATATTCCTTTCAACCTATAGTTACTCTGAATATATTGGTATCGACTTGTTTAGAAATGGTAAAAACCAAAGATAGTATTCGACTATTTGCTCAAATGTGATTTGGAAGAGTTTTAATATATCGTTTGTTATCCTGATATCGTGTCATCAAAGTTTCGTTTGGTCTTAGTACCGATCTATGTAATTTTCTGCAAAATAACATTTATAGTTACACGTAAAAATTATTTACCTTGATTTTGTTTTAGTCTACTTCATTTGGTACCATTCCATCTTTTGGTATTCCCATTCCCACTCTTCACACTCCCATTCCTATTCCCATTCCCACTCTTCACACTCCCATTCCTATTCCCATTCCCAGCCCTAACGTATCAATAGGCCTTTAATTTAATTCAGTGGTGACGTTGCTGTGGTGTGTCACTGGAGATTACTTTGCCTTTTGACGTCAAAGTGTTGCGTCATGGTGGATTCCTAACATCAAATGGTAGCGTCATGGTGGATCAAATTGTTGCGTCATGGTGGATCAAATGGTTGTATCATGGTGGATCAGATGCTATCTTGAACACAACCAAAAGTCATGATAGTAACATTCGAAACACGCACAAGGGATATTCGTTACTGATGAACATTTGTATGGTCCTTTGAACTGTTCACTGAAGAACATTGTATAACTTTATTGGATTCAGAGAGAAGAGTCTTCCAAAGTTGTTATTTTCACAGTCCACGGACATTTCACATATGAAATGCTTTATTTTGTATTATATTTATAATATGTATACATTCTAAATAATTTATTTATATTCAGATATATAAAAATAGAAATCACCCTTAGTTAATTAGAAATATGTGTTCTTTGAATTAATTCTTAAAGTAATCTTCTTCTGCTGCTCCAACTGGCCGGCAACAGTGAAATAATAAACAGAATATTTGTTCAGTGATATACTGGCAGACTATAATTAATAATATTATATATATTTACACCTGGCTGTTAATGTAATAGTTAAAAATAATACGAAGTATATCCAACATACACTTTAAAATACAAAATAAAGCAATTCGCGAGAGAAATATCCGTGTATGAAATGTCCCAGACCCTATTTTCACAAATAGCAGTTTTCTTATTACCTTCGCAAATTTGCGTAAGGTTATATTTTAAGCGGTATTTATTTATTTATCATCTTGTTAATCGCATAACTGGAAAAGTATTCGACCAAATTGGCTGAAATTTGGTGGCACGATTTGTCAATGTCCAGGAACCTGCTGGTGGAATTTTGGGAGCGATCCGGTCAAATATAAAGGTCAAGGTCATTTGTAACTCAATAACTTTTAAAGTATACATCAAATTGCCTGAAATTCGGTGGGACGATTGGTCATTATCCATGAACCAGTTTATTAGATTTTGCGAGCGAACGGGTTAAAGGTTAAGGTCAAGGTCATTTACTATCAGTAGCGAAGGTATGCGCTCTACCGAATGCTAGTTCTAGTTTTCTATTATTTTCAAATGTCACAGTTTTGTCGTCGTGTACCCAGACCAATTTTAAAATATCTACAAGTATTGCAATTATTAAAGTTTCTTTATGTGAAACTAGTAAAATATCAAAAAATCATTCTTTACTGCACATAAACACGCTTATACTTCCATTATAGAGTTCATTAGGGTAAGTTCCGAGTTATCGGACAGTTCCGCATTTTCTCTTCCACCCAGGTTATTAGTTGAAGACTTTCCACGTCGCTTTTGTACCATAATGAGGCGTGTTTTGGATTTTTTGACCCCTAACAAGCACATCTGAAGTGCACTTTAATAACAGTATATATAACCAAACCATCTAAACTTTTCTGCCACGTCACCATTTTTCTTGCAATAAATGAGAATATCGAAGCATCCCAAAAACGGCGGAGAAACGCCGGCAACAGGAAATGACAATAACTGTGTCGGATATTAGAAAGAGCCGACCGGTCGAATGGTGCAAGCAGTTGCATCTATTTACCACGCGAATTAAGATATTAACTCGAGTGTATACCAGTTAGTCGAGAAAATGTGTAGTGATTCATATTCCGGGACAATTAGGTTGTTCTGATATTTATTATATTTTCTAATTTATTATTTGATAAAAACTGTTATGCCCACAGAGTAAAATTTATGATTCTGGAGACTCATCGACTGAGTCGAGTCGAACTGACTCAGTCGATACACAGTTTGACTCAGTCGATACACAGTTTGACTCGTCGATACACAGTTTGACTCAGTCGATACACAGTTTGACTCAGTCGATACACAGTTTGACTCAGTCGATACACAGTTTGACTCGTCGATACACAGTTTGACTCAGTCGATACACAGTTTGACTCAGTCGATACACAGTTTGACTCGTCGATACACAGTTTGACTCGTCGATACACAGTTTGACTCAGTCGATACACAGTTTGACTAGTCGATACACAGTTTGACTCGTCGATACACAGTTTGACTCGTCGATACACAGTTTGACTCAGTCGATACACAGTTTGACTCAGTCGATACACAGTTTGACTCAGTCGATACACAGTTTGACTCAGTCGATACACAGTTTGACTCAGTCGATACACAGTTTGACTCGTCGATACACAGTTTGACTCGTCGATACACAGTTTGACTCAGTCGATACACAGTTTGACTCAGTCGATACACAGCTTGACTCAGTCGATACACAGTTTGACTCAGTCGATACACAGTTTGACTCGTCAATACACAGTTTGACTCGTCAATACACAGTTTGACTCGTCGATACACAGTTTGACTCAGTCGATACACAGTTTGACTCGTCGATACACAGTTTGACTCAGTCGATACACAGTTTGACTCAGTCGATACACAGTTTGACTCGTCGATACACAGTTTGACTCGTCGATATACAGTTTGACTCAGTCGATGCACAGTTTGACTCTGTCGATACACAGTTTGACTCAGTCGATACACAGTTTGACTAGTCGATACACAGTTTGACTCGTCGATACACAGTTTGACTCAGTCGATACACAGTTTGACTCAGTCGATACACAGTTTGACTCGTCGATACACAGTTTGACTCGTCGATACACAGTTTGACTCAGTCGATACACAGTTTGACTAGTCGATACACAGTTTGACTCGTCAATACACAGTTTGACTCGTCGATACACAGTTTGACTCAGTCGATACACAGTTTGACTCGTCGATACACAGTTTGACTCAGTCGATACACAGTTTGACTCAGTCGATACACAGTTTGACTCGTCGATACACAGTTTGACTCGTCGATATACAGTTTGACTCAGTCGATGCACAGTTTGACTCAGTCGATACACAGTTTGACTCAGTCGATACACAGTTTGACTCGTCAATACACAGTTTGACTCAGTCGATACACAGTTTGACTCAGTCGATACACAGTTTGACTCGTCGATACACAGTTTGACTCGTCGATACACAGTTTGACTCAGTCGATACACAGTTTGACTCGTCGATACACAGTTTGACTCAGTCGATACACAGTTTGACTCGTCGATACACAGTTTGACTCGTCGATACACAGTTTGACTCGTCGATACACAGTTTGACTCGTCGATACACAGTTTGACTCGTCGATACACAATTTGACTCGTCGATACACAGTTTGCACGTTGATTCACAGTTTGACTCGTAGATACACAGTTTGACTCGTCGATACACAGTTTGACTCGTAGATACACAGTTTGACTCGTCGATACACAGTTTGACTCGTTGATACACAGTTTGACTCGTCGATACACAGTTTGACTTGTCGATACACAGTTTGACTCGTCGATACACAGTTTGACTCAGTCGATACACAGTTTGACTCGTCGATACACAGTTTGACTCGTCGATACACAGTTTGACTCGTCGATACACAGTTTGACTCGTCGATACACAGTTTGACTCGTCGATACACAGTTTGACTCGTCGATACACAGTTTGACTCGTCGATACACAGTGTCGACTGAGTCAGGAGAGTGTCAAGCTGCCTGAGGTGTAATTGTTCTCCTGCTCACAGACTGCCAGTCACTTTGTTTACCTAATGCACCTATCAGTCACTGCACCAATTTAGGGCCGATATTGACCTCTGCAGCCATGAATGTATAACCCTAACTAACAGATGAAAAGGGGGGCTCAAGGGCCGTACACACGCACGTTTTTTTTAACTCTTTCCACCAGTCTTTTTGCTAAGCTCCTCCTACTTTTTCCACAAGAATATAAGAAAAAACGATATAAATGATATTAAATGTGGTTACCGTTGATTAGATACAGAGAAAATAAAGATTTTAATGAAATAATATCAAATAAATGTGGTTAGCATAGTTATATATAATATATACAAAAAAAAACAGAGTTTCGATATATAATTAATATTAAATGAATATTTATCACCTCATCTGATAAACATGAAGTTTCACCAATCTACCTCAAACAATATTATACTGTTATTACCTCAAACAATATTATACTGATATTACCTCAAACAATATTATACTGATATTACCTCAAACAATATTATACTGATATTACCTCAAACAATATTTATACTGATATTACCTCAAACAATATTATACTGATATTACCTCAAACAATATTATACTGATATTACCTCAAACAATATTATACTGATATTACCTCAAACAATATTATACTGATATTACCTCAAACAATATTTATACTGATATTACCTCAAACAATATTTATACTGATATTACCTCAAACAATATTTATACTGATATTACCTCAAACAATATTATACTGATATTACCTCAAACAATATTTATACTGATATAGTAAATCACATAAGTGTTTAAAACTTCAAATCCTGATGATATTTTTCACATTTTGCCTATTATGATACAATTTATTTATTTGATATATTTATTTATACATCAATACGTTATTAGTTTAAGCTTCACTAAACTACAATATACACTCTGCATCGCCCCGTTAATTCTACATTAATTAGAACAGGTAAACTCATTATCCAAATAATAACTAACTCTACATCATTCATTTTAAAAACACGCTTCATCAATCACCATTAGAATAGATATGAAAGAGCCTATGTCCTACAGATAATTTACATTTAAATTGTAGCTCTCCAACCCTAATTGTTTTGTGGTATAATGAAACCTGATATCGAATCAAGAAAAGTGATTGAAAATTTATATTTTTTAAAGTACTCATGACCTATATAATGAAATTCTTATAGTTTCTCAAATCTACATGATTCTTGTACGTAATGTTTTATCTAGGTATAAATTCGCCATTTTCTTTTAGGTATTTTATGGATTCACTTCTGCTGTAGAACTTGTTATGCAATCCAAGTTAACTGCTATAGTGTAAGTTTCCAGTTATTGAACAGTTCTACATTTTCGATCATGTTATAAAAAAGTATATGATATTTATTAATTAACTTTTATTCTATTTGGTGTTGATCTTTTATTTCAAGGATTGTATTTTTTTCTTATATGATTAAAGATGTGGTACCGTCTAATAACTTAAACTTACCTTATCAATAGAAAAGACTGAGAATTCTTCCTACTTTATAAGTTTTATTTTAAATAGATCTGTTTGTGTACTATCTAGTTGCGGGTCTTTAAATTAATTGCTGACTGTGCATGTTGCAAAGAAGGCTGTAGATTTTTATGTGCCAACACTGTGACAATGAATGCTGAAATTGGTCCCCCCATTTGCTGATTTACGACTCTAGGCTGAGTCTAATATTTGCTCGAAAGCTTTCACTACTCGGCAGTATGTTAACTAGCTCACAATTCTCACTCACAACATCACTTACACTTCTCTTCTTTCGCACTTTTGACGTAGACTGACGACTGGGTACTACAGTTAACTCGCTTCCGGTGGCTCTTTTCGTCACATTCCTTGGTAAGTGACTGTATCCATGGAGTAGCTTTTCTGCATCCATGAGCATTGTCACCGACAGGTGGTAAATGAATTTGTTCGTGGAGTCACTTTCTTTACTGACAGAGTCCCTTGTATTTAATAGTACTATGATATTAGTGATATGGCGTTTGGTTCCAAAGCAGACGTTAAACCCCCACTAAATTATTTATAGCTAACTTGGTTGTAATGTTTTATTCCCGACCTTGGTTTGGTTGTAATGTTATATTTTCTGTTATCGCTGGTTAGTAAAATATTGCAGATGAATTTGGTGTTTTTTGAGTGAGGTCGGAAACAGTCTGAGGAAGTTGCAAGTCGTTGCAGGTTTTCCGGACTGAGCATTTTTTTTTCGCAGTAGTTGGCATTTTCTTGTTTTCACAACATTTGTTTTTCGGTATCGGTTTATTCGTTTATAACGTTTGGATAAGTTACGTTATACCAACAATTACGCAATTCTTTTAAAACTTTAATAATTTACCAGTGCATGTGATGTTTTAATTGTTTAATTACATAAGTTTTTTTTGAATATTGTCACTACCGCATAAGTTTCTATCGATACATACTGCAAACATCATGTTTTCAGGGATAACTCTTCTCTGATTGGTCGGCTATATATTCATGAGTTGAATTAAAATACATTACAAATAATAAAAAAATGAAACTCTCAACATCTTGACTGTTATATAGTTTCTAGTTTGTTGTATCCGCTAGTTTGTTAGACTTCACACTTTATGATTGTTTAATGACCTGGCAGGGGGATTCGGGAGATGACATGCACTCCATACACTTATTGGTCAATCTCCACAGCCAATCAATGAGTTAGTAACCTTAAAAATATTATCCTAAAAATTTATTCGCAAGGAACAATATTTTCGAAATTATATTCATAATGGTAGTAACCTTTTAATTTCAAACCTTAGAGGTTGGTGTACAAAACTACTAGTGATTTCTATAGTTACAAAAAAGTGATTCAATCGCATTTATCCAATTATGTATCCCGTTTTTATTCATTAATGTACCGTATATTTCCAAAAAACTTTGAATTATTATTTAAATTGTATTTGATAGTTTTAGCTATTTTAAATGTGGTGCAAAATTTAATAGTATGTTTCATGTAGATGTGAAAAGTATTATTTGCCGATTAATCATAACAAGAGTATTATTTTAACCGATTAATCGTAACAAGAGTATCATTTTAACCGATTAATCGTATCAAGAGTATTATTTTACCGATCAATCGTAACAAGAGTATCATATTAACCGATTAATCGTAACAAGAGTATCATTTTAACCGATTAATCGTATCAAGAGTATTATTTTACCGATCAATCGTAACAAGAGTATTATTTCAACCGATTAATCGTAGCAAGAGTATCATTTTACCGATCAATCGTAACAAGAGTATTATTTTAACCGATTAATCGTAGCAAGAGTATTATTTTACTGATTAATCGTAACCAGAGTATTATTTTAACCGATTAATCGTAGCAAGAGTATCATTTTAACCAATTAATCGTAGAAAGAGTATCATTTTAACCGATTAATCGTAACAAGAGTATTATTTTACCGATTAATCGTAACAAGTTTTCAACAGAGTGAGTGATATTTCGCCGCCAAGTTTTAGTTTTGAATGGCATCAGACATGGCTAGCTACAACCAACCAGCTGCTGTCCAATTGATTTCCATTCTAACTGGCAATGGCGAGATAGCGGCAGAAGCCTTCACTGCAAAGTTGTTCTAATTGAAGGCTTCAGTGGGTAATTAAAGGGCTTCATATCAGCAGGCTCCCCTCCACTGATTGCCTTTGTGCCGCACAAATTTACATCTCTTCAGTCCAAAGAGAACATAAGTTATGCCGCACCGCCATATTATGAGGCAGCCATATCACCCGCCAGAAAAAAAGAAAACTACCTACCACGCTCTCAAACCTGGGAGGCAGTGCCGAAAATTTATGCGATCATTGGTGCGGTCGGTGTAATATATTTATATATTTTTTGACGGAATATATCACGTGATAGCGTATACGGGAGTCACTCCATTGATTGAAAGCCTGCAATATTAGTTTGTTTTTGTTTATTAGCGATAGAATCTAATCAGTGTGTCCACTGGTATGTTATTGTAAAGGTGGCGATATTATCCGTGGAGTTTCAATTGATATGATTTTTTGACAATCATTTTTGTTCAATTATATGTTGTACTGTAGATAAAACTATTATTTGAACATTTTAAAATGATATTTTATGAGTTTTGTTGATATATCATATTCATGATTTTGGTACAGTTTTGGTCGGATGGTAATTTTCGAAATGATACATTTTAATTATGATAGTAATTGATAATGTATTTGGAAAATGGTATAATTTAAAATATCTTTTACAGATTATTTTTATTTCTTCGAACAAATTCTCGTATATTTCTTATTAATTTTTTTTTTTAGTTTTCATTTATATTGATTTGTAGATGAAGAGAAGATCGCAAGGCAGGGTACGTTCTGAACTATCGGACAGTACCACATTTTCGTTCATATGAGAAAAAAATATATTTTAACATTTTAACTACTCATTTTGATTTGTATCCACGATACCTTCAGGTATCATGGATACCAATTTAAAAATAAAGTTAAATTATATATATTTCCGATAACTCGAAACGTAGCCTACCTGTTAAACACTGCAATATGAACTATTCTAAGGTATCTTTATTACAATTATATAATATTGTATTTTAATTATTATGAACACGTGTATTAAAAATGAAAACTTGATTCTTCTCTGTTTCTATCATTCACTGGTTTATTGTAATCTAACTATGTATATATTCCATCCCTACAACATAGGAGACTAGGTTTTGACTACAAAAAGTCACCAGACTTCTGTAAGTAACACTCACTGTGGAATGTATATACAGGGTCCTTCTGAATTAAAAGTAATAATTTAATGTAAAATAAGTTATTTCTAGAGTTGTGACTATATGCTTTTAAAATCATAGGTCCTGAAAATATTACAGACGGAGAGAATTAAAGAGTATTGAATGGTTCTACACCAGCGGTATATAGTATTCGATACCATTTCATTACGTCTGTGATATTCTTACGATCTATGATTTTAAAAGCATATTGTCACAACCCTACTAATTTCTATAGTACCTATAATACTCTGTATCATAGCTACCTAATCCACAAAGGAAAGAAAAGTTAATTTTGTTGCCTATATAAGATACCACTGTACAATAAATATAGTTTATATTCATTAAACCTTGTATATCATTCATCCAGAGAGGAAGTTATGGTAGGGCCTTAGAAGATTAAGTAAGGTCTTAATCTTCTATGGCCCCACCATAACTCCCTCTCTGTCTCTGTGCACACCGTAAACTGAATATGCACTTGCACTGTATATGCACCTCTGTAAATACTCGGCACCATTTATTATGCACTTCACGTCTCCCGCCAGAGAATCTAGAGCTTAATTATCTCCGTAGCCGTGGCATATGCCACCTCCAGAGCCACAAGATGCCAACTTTTTTAGCTTCTCTTGGCGAGACAAACCATTAGCTTATCCAACTGGTGCCCTGAGAATCACGAGAAAATTATCCGTCTTTTCAACGTCGAGAGCAAATTATTGGTGCTAAATTAAGGGTCAAAGTCTTAATTCATATGCATAATGTTTGATTCTCTTGATATCTCACCAGTTTGATAATGTAAGTCATTATTCACTTGTAATATATGGTACATTACTGGGCACATGGTTTGCAGTTGTGAAAAAAGCTGAAAATAAGTAATTCCGTCGAGTACCAGAATAGAGTTTTCAATCGAGAACCAAGTTAGGTATTTTGAGCTCTTATCACTCTGCAAACCACAGCAGACCTGTAGCCTTTGGGTCTGTACCCTCTGGGTCTGCAGCCTCTGGGTCTGCACCCTCTGGGTCTGCACCTTTTAGGTCTGCACCCTCTGGGTCTGCACCCTCTGGGTCTGCACCTTTTAGGTCTGCACCCTCTGGGTCTGCACCCTCTGGGTCTGCACCCTTTGGGTCTGCACCCTCTGGGTCTTCTCACCCGTTTAGTTAATCCCTCACCGCCCATTCACTTTCTTTCTCTGCACTTTAGGTCCCAAATGCACCAGTTCAGCAGCCATCTTCGTCATTCTTCCAGAGAATCAAACTGCAGGCCACAGTGAGTTTGTGAAGCTTTTTCTGTTCTGTTTCGCATGCCCTTCCTTCTCCAAGTCTTCATCTACTGCTAGAGATGGCTCCTCTATTTCTATTGGACTAAAGCACTTTACGGATACTAAAACGGTTTAACCAATTTGTCTCAAACCATCCCCAAACTATTCATAATTACTATTCATATGTGTTTTTTTCCCGCCTGTTTAAGTTTGCTAGAAGTACATTTTGTTTTGTAATGAATCATTTAAATGAAGCTAAGTTTCTTGGTAAAGTCGGTGAGAAGTCTTGAAGCTGTAGTCAGCAGCTCTTGGTCGACAATTCGATTACCTTCCTGCAATTACAGTGACAATTTTCAAACGTTTAGGCAAGCGGCGAATTAGTTTTTAAAAAGCTCTGCCACCATTAATCGTATTGGGCAACTGTTTCATAATTGGCTATTAGGGGGGCAAATGGGTGTTCTTATACCTCTGCAAATGTACTTTGTTTGCTCAGGGGAAGAAGCTGAGGGGAATTTAGTCTGGGGAGTAGAGGGGAATTTAGTGAATTGGGGAGTAGAGCGAAATTTAGTCTGGGGAGTAGAGGGGAATTTAGTGTTTGGGGAGTAGAGGGGAATTTAGTGAATTGAGGAGCAGATGGGAATTTAGTGAATTATGGAAGAGGGGAATTTAGTGAATTATGGAAGAGGGGAATTTAGTAAATTAGGGAAAGAGGGGAATTTAGTCCATTGGGGAGTGGAGAGGAACTTAGTCTATTGGGGAAGAGGGGAATTTTTTTCTAACGGAAAAGTATATAAGTCCTGGATTAAAATAAGAAGATTTAAAACTTTTTCGTAGTTATGTTTCAAAACATTATAGTTCAGTGGAAGAAAAAATCATAGAAGTTTATAAATTGCATTCTGCTTTTTATGTGCATATAATGATAATGCATTATATGTAGATATAATGGTAGGTAGTAGTTCAAGTAGATTTTGAAACGTGTATTATATTGGCAATTTTTGATGTAAAATTATTGAACACACGGCTATTGTTAATAATGGCAGATAATAATAAAGAACATTTTTGTAGGTAATTCAAGTAGATGTTATAACGAACAATATAATACATATATTGGGAAGATAATTTAGCTCAAGATTATGGAACGTATATTAAATTGTTAAAGAGTTTACAAGTAATAGAGCATAAATTAGATTTCATTGATTATACATGTAGATCAATTTAGTCAATGTTTTTGACTTTTATTTCAACATTTGATATCTTTTCAATTTGTATAATTTCTTTGCCCATTACAAATTTTACAACTTTATGTGTCTTTATTTACAACTTTATGTGTCTTTATTTACAACTTTATGTGTCTTTATTTACAACTTTATGTGTCTTTATTTACAACTTTATGTGTCTTTATTTACAACTTTATGTGTCTTTATTTACAACTTTATGTGTCTTTATTTACAACTTTATGTGTCTTTATTTACAACTTTATGTGTCTTTATTTACAACTTTATGTGTCTTTATTTACAACTTTATGTGTCTTTATTTACAACTTTGTGTCTTTATTTACAACTTTATGTGTCTTTATTTAGAACTTTATGTCTTTATTTACAACTTTAATTGTGTATCTTTATTTACAACTCTGTATATTATTTTTTTATCTTACCATCATGTAAATACCACCTAAAATGCATGTCTAATTTTGAAAATAGAGTACATGTAAAACATGCAATATATTATATACTCATTATACATGTTTGATATTTTTTATCTAGTCGACTTATTCCTGTTTGAAATACAAATCCTGTGTTTGTGCTTATTATTAATTTATGTTTTTTTTACCCATTTTATCCCCGTCCAACCAAACACTGAAAAACACTCCTCGGCTCCTCTCATATTTTCCCCGGCTCCTCTCGTACTTTCCTCGGCTCCTCTCATCATATAACTCGGCTCCTCTCATCATACTACTCGGCTCCTCTCATCATATTACTCGGCTCCTCTCATCATATTACTCGGCTCCTCTCATCTTATTACTCGGCTCCTCTCATCATATTACTCGGCTCCTCTCATTTTTTTCCTATCATCTGTTTTATCATTCCTATTTTTTCAAAATTCTTTTCTTGATTCCCTTTTTTACATTCGTCTGCTTTTCCCTCTTCCTTTCCCTCTTTTTCATCCACTCTTCCCCCAAAGAATTCTTTGGAAATCCTCCCCAAATCAATCTTCCCCGGCTCCCTCCCCTCCCTTCCCCCCGCCCCCGTCTTGCAAAACCCCCCACCCCCCAAAAACATCATCACCTCCCAAAACTTCAGCATCCCCCCTTCTTCAACACTCAACTCCACCACCAAAACCTCTCCTCCACCCATTCCCCCCAAACCTCTTTCCCCCGACCCACCACAGGCACCTCCACACCACCACCACCCGAGTAGTAGGGCTTCTACTGACGAGGGTCTAAAGAAGGGCCTAATAGTTTTGGGGCCCGAGACCACGTTTGCCAGTAGGGCTTTCAACCAGTTTGGCAACGATGTGGATGAGGTGAGTTGTACAGAGCATGTGTTCCAGCCAAGGTGTATTAACTGCAAGGTAAAGTAGGTTCATATCAACTTGAATCACAGTTTTGTATTGTGAAACACGCACGTACGAACGCACTTATGTGACCCTGTAGTATAAGATTACATAATCTATGAACTATACAGCGGGTTAAATTGTTATTTGTATATAAGGATTTTGACATGGTTGTTTGTTCAGTGTACGGATGTCATGAAATAACTATTTAACTCGCTGTAAAATTCATAGAGTATGTAATCTAATATTGCAGGGTCACATCAGTGCGTTCGTATGTCCGTATTTCTTTATGCTCTGAAGAGTTTAAACCTCGTATCAAGACGTAGCATACCTTGTAAGTTAATGTACCTTGGTTCCAAGTGGGATTTGGGAGTGATTCGTCCCCCATAAGTGGGGAAAATTGATTTCAAAAAGACTTAAACATTCATAGTTATGAATGTTCGATTAATTAATTTACGTTTAGACGTTTGAATTGAAATGTTTTAGAGCATTTTTGAACGTGCTAGAACATGTTTTGAACGTGTCAGAACATTTTTGAACGTGTTTACAACATGTCCTAATATATTTCATTAAAATCACTGCCCAGGTCCCCCATTTATTAAATAATTCTTTGTTAATATTTTACCATTCAACCCTGACTACACAGGTATATAATTCATTTGTATTTATTAATTACTTGTTACTTCTGTCTTCTCTTCTACTATTGGTAAGTCCTTTGTATCTGATGAAATACTTTCTATCTTTTGCCAATTCCTAAACTGCATTTTATATAAATACTATAAGGATTTTATACATGTAAGTTTGATATATGTTTTTTAGAAAGGATTTTTTAATTGGGTGTTGTGAAATATGTTTTCGATAGGTACTGCGGTCGCATTAATCGGGAAAATGATTTAATATCAGTTCTTTATTTTAGAATTTTAATCCAAATTATAATATTGGAAATTAATGGCAAGACCAAAAATGATTTCATGTCATTAAATTAGTTTTTTAAGAAAAGAAAAACTAAATAAACTAATAATCTAGTGATAAAGAAAACTCAATAAGGAAAATTGATATAAAATGTATAAAGAACAGGGTTAGTTCTGAGTTATCGGACGTTTAAACATTTTCGATCATATAATTAATAAATATATCTTAACATTTCAATTCGTAACTTTCACATGATCGAAAATGTGGAACAGGCCGATAAATCGTAGCTTACCCTAACGAAAAACTAGTATCTAGAACCCTGAGTACCTACTAATGCATATTAGAACACATTTCTCCCTCATATCTTAAAGTCCTCCCTAATCCATACGCCCCCCCCCCCGCGCTCTATACCTCCCCCCCATCCCCCAAATCAAATCGGCAGAAGGTTTCTTGTCTCAAAGACTCCCTCTCTCTCTCAATCTCTCTCTCTCTCTCACTCTCTGCCTCATTCATTATTAATCAGAGGGCAGGTTTTTGCCACACTGGAATTTAGGGGAATTTAAAGGAATTTTTTTCTAAGGTTCCAGTGCCTGCCCAGAAATAAATTCTATAAATTTAAGTAATTTGAAATAGAGACATACCCTGCTCTTGTTACGTCTCAGACTTATGACAATCGAATTAAGTGTGAGACATGTCTCGCTTTTATTTCTCTTGGTATTAAAAAAAAAGTAAGAGTAACTTTGTTAATTTGGTTGTTTTCAGTTATGTTGTTTTCGCCGTAACTTATACAGGTGGGATTGGTTAAAATCCTTTTATGGTAAATATAATACGTTATTTACCCTGCTAATATTTTTTAATCTATCCCACCTACATAAGTTACGGCTAGAACAGCTTAACTGAAAGCAACCAACTTATCAAAGTTACTCCTAAAATATTTTCTACAAAAGGAGAAATAATTGCGAGACATACCACACACTTATTCGATTGTCATTACTAGGTTTGTGACGATATGCTTTTTAAAATCATAGATCCTTAAATTATTTTAGACGGAGAGAATTAAATAGTATTGAAACGTTCTAGAAATAAAAGCGAGACATGTCCCACACTTATTCGATTGTCATAAGTGTGAGACGTAATAAGAGCGGGGTATGCCTGTATCATTTTTATGACTTCGAAATGTTATAGTTTTAAAAGATGTTTTCAATTAATTATTTATCATATAGTTCTTTATTTAATTCTTATTATTTCAAGCAGGGGAAATTAATTATTATTTCCTATACATGTTGTCTATAGGAGAATGTCACAGTACTCGGATAGTGGGTGTTAACACAGGTCATGGTAGGTCAATGAGTAATTTCTAAAGGTCGGATTGGTAACATCCACTTTTCAAGTACTATGAGTGTCCAACATAAGCATACGATCTTAAATCTAAAAATAGGATCATAAATTCTTATAAATATTAATTTACATTTTAATTTTTCTCATCTGTATTCTCTATTTTTTTAATAGTAAATAGACTCTTTTGGCAAATTCCTGTTTTTTAACTATAAGGTACCTGACCAATGTTCCAGATTCCTATTCCAAACACGTAAACTTCAGTTGCTAGAAGTTTTATTAATTCCGAAGCCTGCAACTTCGGGGCATTCATAAATCAGGGAATTGTTCGAATATTCCAGGAAGTGGAGGGAATAGTTCCTAATAATGTGATCGCAAATGAACTTTCTATGGAATGTTCCCTTTTTAAAACTATAGTTAATCATAAGAATGATGTAGAAATTAGAGCGTAAAATATGCCTAAAATTAAAGATCGTTATTAACATTTTTCTTTATTTAAAAGTTTCAGAAAGTTCTAAAAAGATATCCCATATGCCCAGTCTTCTAAACATAAAAATTAAGACTTAAGTGATTGATTTCTGTATACTTTTTTTTTAATTTGAAGTTGACAAATTTTAGTATGCAGTTGAATAATTATAGTTTGAGATTTGACTTTTTTTATTTTGAGGATAAAATGGTATGTTCTGAGTTATTTATATGTTCCACAATTTCGATTATAAAATAGCAAGTTATATATTTTTATATTTTAACTTGTGAAAATTGGTTCCAATTCCCGCAAAAGATATACAAATAAAAAAAGAATTTAAATTTACATAATGTTTTAGCTATACCAATACCGACAATACACAGTTAAATTACTGTTAATTATTTGAAATTTAAATTAATAAAGATCACTTTTACGCCAAAGAAGCGTGTGAAGCTGTATGTATATTTATTTGTATCCGCTAGTTTGTTGTACTCACACTTCATGATTGTACGTCCTCTTTTATACATATTGTCGTCCATGTTGATTGTTCTTGCAAGTTAAAATAGAGATATCAAATTTGTTTTGAATTTCTTAACTAAGTAATTCATACATAAGAATGCCAATATATTTTTCTGTTGGGAGGACAAAACGGAACAAATCCTAAAACAAAATATTAAAATGTTTTGATATATCTTATTATATAACTTACCTATTCTTTGATTTCATAATTAGTGAACCAAGAGAAATAGTTATAGTGGGCCATAGAAGATTAAGAGGAGGGCTTCTGTTAATCTTCTTCCTACTAATAGGTTACTAGCTGCTTCATGTCCCCAGTGCATATTACCCATTGAAGTCCCATCTGGGTATTAGCTGCTTCATGTCCCCAGTGCAAATTACCCATTGAAGCACCATCTCTGAGTATTAGCTGCTTCATGTCCCCAGTGCATATTACCCATTGAAGCACCATCTCTGAGTATTAGCTGCTTCATGTCCCCAGTGCATATCACCCATTGAAGCCCCATCTCTGAGTATTAGCTGCTTCATGTCCCCAGTGCATATTACCCGTTGAAGTCCCCATCTCTGGGTATTAGCTGCTTCATGTCCCCAGTGCATATTACCCATTGAAGTCCCATCTCTGGGTATTAGCTACTTCATGTCCCCAGTGCATATTACCCATTGAAGTCCCATCTGGGTATTAGCTCCTTCATGTCCCCAGTGCAAATTACCCATTGAAGCACCATCTCTGAGTATTAGCTGCTTCATGTCCCCAGTGCATATCACCCATTGAAGCCCCATCTCTGAGTATTAGCTGCTTCATGTCCCCAGTGCATATTACCCATTGAAGCACCATCTCTGAGTATTAGCTGCTTCATGTCCCCAGTGCATATCACCCATTGAAGCCCCATCTCTGGGTATTAGCTACTTCATGTCCCCAGTGCATATTACCCATTGAAGTCCCATCTTTGGATATTAGCTGCTTCATGTCCCCAGTGCATATTACCCATTGAAGCCCCATCTCTGGGTATTAGCTACTTCATGTCCCCAGTGCATATTACCCATTGAAGTCCCATCTTTGGATATTAGCTGCTTCATGTCCCCAGTGCATATTACCCATTGAAGTCCCATCTCTGGGTATTAGCTGCTTCATGTCCCCAGTGCATATCACCCATTGAAGCCCCATCTCTGGGTATTAGCTACTTCATGTCCCCAGTGCATATTACCCATTGAAGTCCCATCTTTGGATATTAGCTGCTTCATGTCCCCAGTGCATATCACCCATTGAAGCCCCATCTCTGGGTATTAGCTACTTCATGTCCCCAGTGCATATTACCCATTGAAGTCCCATCTTTGGATATTAGCTGCTTCATGTCCCCAGTGCATATTACCCATTGAAGTCCCATCTCTGGGTATTAGCTGCTTCATGTCCCCAGTGCATATTACCCGTTGAAGTCCCATCTCTGGGTATTAGCTGCTTCATGTCCCCAGTGCAAATTACCCATTGAAGCACCATCTCTGAGTATTAGCTGCTTCATGTCCCCAGTGCATATTACCCGTTGAAGTCCCATCTCTGGGTATTAGCTGCTTCATGTCCCCAGTGCATATTACCCATTGAAGTCCCATCTCTGGGTATTAGCTGCTTCATGTCCCCAGTGCATATTACCCGTTGAAGTCCCATCTCTGGGTATTAGCTGCTTCATGTCCCCAGTGCATATTACCCGTTGAAGTCCCATCTCTGGGTATTAGCTGCTTCATGTCCCCAGTGCATATTACCCATTGAAGTCCCATCTCTGGGTATTAGCTGCTTCATGTCCCCAGTGCATATTACCCGTTGAAGTCCCATCTCTGGGTATTAGCTGCTTCATGTCCCCAGTGCATATTACCCATTGAAGTCCCATCTAAGTATTAGCTGCTTCATGTCCCCAGTGCAAATTACCCATTGAAGCACCATCTCTGAGTATTAGCTGCTTCATGTCCCCAGTGCATATCACCCATTGAAGCCCCATCTCTGAGTATTAGCTGCTTCATGTCCCCAGTGCATATTACCCATTGAAGCACCATCTCTGAGTATTAGCTGCTTCATGTCCCCAGTGCATATCACCCATTGAAGCCCCATCTCTGGGTATTAGCTACTTCATGTCCCCAGTGCATATTACCCATTGAAGTCCCATCTTTGGATATTAGCTGCTTCATGTCCCCAGTGCATATTACCCATTGAAGCCCCATCTCTGGGTATTAGCTACTTCATGTCCCCAGTGCATATTACCCATTGAAGTCCCATCTTTGGATATTAGCTGCTTCATGTCCCCAGTGCATATTACCCATTGAAGCCCCATCTCTGGGTATCAGCTACTTCATGTCCCCAGTGCATATTACCCATTGAAGTCCCATCTTTGGATATTAGCTGCTTCATGTCCCCAGTGCATATCACCCATTGAAGCCCCATCTCTGGGTATTAGCTACTTCATGTCCCCAGTGCATATTACCCATTGAAGTCCCATCTTTGGATATTAGCTGCTTCATGTCCCCAGTGCATATTACCCGTTGAAGCCCCATCTCTGGGTATTAGCTGCTTCATGTCCCCAGTGCATATTACCCGTTGAAGCCCCATCTCTGGGTATTAGCTGCTTCATGTCCCCAGTGCATATTACCCGTTGAAGTCCCATCTCTGGGTATTAGCTGCTTCATGTCCCCAGTGCATATTACCCGTTGAAGTCCCATCTCTGGGTATTAGCTGCTTCATGTCCCCAGTGCATATTACCCGTTGAAGCCCCATCTCTGGGTATTAGCTGCTTCATGTCCCCAGTGCATATTACCCGTTGAAGTCCCATCTCTGGGTATTAGCTGCTTCATGTCCCCAGTGCAAATTACCCATTGAAGCACCATCTCTGAGTATTAGCTGCTTCATGTCCCCAGTGCATATTACCCGTTGAAGTCCCATCTCTGGGTATTAGCTGCTTCATGTCCCCAGTGCATATTACCCATTGAAGTCCCATCTCTGGGTATTAGCTGCTTCATGTCCCCAGTGCATATTACCCGTTGAAGTCCCATCTCTGGGTATTAGCTGCTTCATGTCCCCAGTGCATATTACCCGTTGAAGTCCCATCTCTGGGTATTAGCTGCTTCATGTCCCCAGTGCATATTACCCATTGAAGCCCCATCTCTGGGGTGTTTGTCTTCTTCTTCTTCTTAAAATGTTTGCCGAAAGAACTGCAGAGAGTCGTCTGAAGCCACTGTGTTTGGGGAGCACTTCAGCCGACCGATAACCGCCTTTGATGGCATGCGTCGATGTCGCTGAAGTGGCTCTGATTTTTCAAAAAGGAGCAAAGAAGAAAAGTTCGGGAGACAGGATTCATAAACTTGAAAACTGAAAAATATTAATAACTTGCCGCCAAGGCTCTGATGAAATGATATTTTATTAGTATTCTACTGATTCGATAAAATCTAGGATAACAGAATTTCGACATTCACCGTAGTTAAAAAATAGGTGTTAACTAGTTTGACTTTTTTAATTTTAGATTGAACAGCCAACACCAACTATTAGAATACTGTAAACCCAATTAAGTGTCAGAATACAGTCACCTTACACTATATTCATTTCCAAATCAAAATCTTTAAAATCTGACTCCTCTCAATCGTATTCTAGAACAATCAATCGGTTCTTTGTAATATCCATCCAGTTTCTCTCCCCTATGATTCTTTCACTACAACACCACTGAGGATGTTCGTCACTGCTTACAAATACACCCACCGCTTGCCCCAATGAAGCAAATGAAGATGCAGGGGGAGCGTATTTCTTGTTTTTAGTGTTATTCGCTCCGTAGAACACAATCATAACACTTCAGTAGAGCATATGCGGTACATGAAATATCATCTGCAGCTTGTTGCTTCTTCCGCTTTCGTTCCTTGACTGAGAATTTAAGCTTCAGCCTTTCTTTATCCGTATCAGAATGTTATGAAATTTAGTTTGTAAAGTTTTAGTAACTTACATGTTTCTTTTATTTAATTTCATTTTGAAGTCACCGATATGGTCTTTGGTTCCGAAACAGACGTTAAACCCCTACTAAATTTATCAACTAACATCAGCTTGGACTTCTCTACCATATGATGGGGTACGTCGCAGTGTTCGGAAAGTGGGTGATTAAATAGGTCATTATAGGTCAATTAAAATTTTCCACAGGTCAAACTGGTTCATAACCTATATTTACCTTTATCGATTTAGTGATCATGTACATATACCCAGGAATAAATCCTTCTTGCCTGGGATATTCCCTTAACATCCCAGTAATAAAACATCTTAACTAGGTAGTTAGTCACTTAAACTAAGTTTGAAAGCCGGTTTGCCAAATGATAAACAGTTAACTCTACCTTTTCAATTACTGTAGGTGTCCAGGTACTCCAACACATCCTTTAGATGGTCTCCATCTTGTTCCCTCTCTCTTCCCCATTTGTTTACGCCTAAGAACTCCTTTTCCAGACACGACTCCAGAAAGAGGGAATCTAATTCCAATAACCGCGCATGGTTTCGAATCCGTCTCAGCCACAACGTCTGGTCTCATTATTGGAGTGTTTTGATCGTCCAATACCGTAATTGAATTGCACTTTCTGCCTGCCTCCGACAGCGGGGGTAAGCTAGGAGTTATCGTACGGCTCCACATGTTCGGTCTTACAAGAAACATATATTTTATTTTATCCTATTTAATTATTGTATATCTTACTTGTTCGAAAACGTGGAAGCGTTCGATAATTCGGAACCTACCTTATCCAAACATTTTGGCATTCGTCTTGATTGAAGTTGTTTTTCAGTCGATTTAAAGGGCCCGTCAAATTATTAGGAAGTTGTTCTTTTTGCTTTTAAATATGAATAATAATTCGGACTATTGGTCGAAAATTTTCCTAATTTCAAACTTTGTCAACAGGATTTTATTCTATTTATGTCCGACGAAAAACGTAGATAGACGATCTATTTATCATCGTCGACCCAATACTGATTTTATGAAAAGCATAATTTTTACGTATAATAAAAGTTAATTAAATTTATAAATAGATGTTATTTAAAGGCATTTCAAATTTAACGAACACTATTTTCTTCTATAATTAATTACTTCTTCCTCGCTTCACATAAAATAAAAACATTTTCAAAGGTTCATTGATATCGCTATTTATAGCCATATTTACGTAATAAGGTTTCTAATACATCTATATATTATATCTAATAGTTCATCTACTTTAAATCTCTAACATCTTCTGCATACAAACAATAGATATACCTACTTTATTACATATTTTCAAAATCGATCAGCATGTGAGTGGGTTGATTTTGTTAACGTGGGCGTCAGTTCATAAGTCTTAACTCCATCAACATAGACCACTTTGCATCCACCAACATAGACCACTTTGCATCTAATAACATAGACCACTTTGCATCCATCAACATAGACCACTTTGCATCCACCAACATAGACCACTTTGCATCCACCAACATAGACCACTTTGCATCTAATAACATAGACCACTTTGCATCCATCAACATAGACCACTTTGCATCTAACAACATAGACCACTTTGCATCCACCAACATAGACCACTTTGCATCCATCAACATAGACCACTTTGCAACCATCAACATAGACCACTTTGCATCCATCAACATAGACCACTTTGCATCTAATAACATAGACCACTTTGCATCCATCAACATAGACCACTTTGCATCTAACAACATAGACCACTTTGCATCCATCAACATAGACCACTTTGCATCCACCAACATAGACCACTTTGCATCCATCAACATAGACCACTTTGCATCCATCAACATAGACCACTTTCATCTAACAACATATACCACTTTACACCCATCAACATAGACCACTTTGCATCCATCAACATAGACCACTTTGCAACCATCAACATAGACCACTTTGCATCTAACAACATAGACCACTTTACACCCATCAACATAGACCACTTTGCATCCATCAACATAGACCACTTTGCATCCATCAACATAGACCACTTTGCATCTAACAACATAGACCACTTTACACCCATCAACATAGACCACTTTACAGTTCACAGACTCCTCTCAGTACTTCAATTTCCTATATCTTGATTTAGGTTTATTAATACGGTAGAACTCCTCTATAGTGAATGTAGTGTCATAAGAAAAAAACTACCCCGTATAGTGGACAAATTTTCTTTAGTCTGACATGAATGGGCATCAGTTTTAGAAAATTTCTTCACTGTATGGAGTAGCTCTCTGACTCATGACTAGATTGAGTCAAAATCATGTCACAAAAGATAAACATTGAAAAAATAAGGATTTAATTTATTTCAAATTGGTTTTTGGTTGTTTAACATATTCCCCATGAATCTGAATACAGTCTGTATTACTTCATCTAATTTTTATGTGCAATCAAATAAAAGTTTATTTTTTTCACTGTTTACTAATTTCACTTTCCCAGTAAGAAAGAACCAGTGACTTTTTACTTTGACAGTACATATAAATGCTCTATTATTGCGAAAATTCGAATCACTTTTCAAATTTTAAAACCGGTTCTTGGTACACAAGTGGCCCAATACGTTCATAACGTGTTAAAATATGCACAACTACAGCGCATTGCAGTTGCCGTGGATATAACCTTTAAAATCCTCTCGGTGATTTTGAAGGGACGGGTACTGTAGCTGCTCTTTAATTAATCTTGGCCATTATGAAGACTGACAGGTAGGCAGAAACGGCGAGTAATGCCAAAGCAGTTGCGTGCTGTCGAAATGAGAGCCTTGGCATGATCTATGAGCGTCCGACGAAAGATTTCAAAGCGACGTAATGAACGTAGAAGTTGACGATGATGTAATGGACGTTGATGATTGTTACGTTTGCACCCAGTGTGAAATTTATGCCGGGGTCATCTAATATCAGCGAAAACCAGTTGTAGGTAGGGTTAATACGCAAATGCCGATTACAAGTTAGAAACATCTTCAATTTTCGATCTTCCTAGCCACCAAACGGTATAGTTTAGACTAAATCCCGAATTATCGGACGGTTCCACATCTACTTTCATATATGAAAAATGTGTTATTCATCTTTTCTAACTTGTATCAATTTTTGAAATCATGGATACCAATTAAACTGAAATTTAAATGATTATTAATTTATTACATGATCTAAAATGTAAAACAATCCAATAACTCGTAACTAACCTTACATTAAAACACCTAATTATTTCACAGAGTAAATTTGATATCCTAGTTAAGTTTAAGATTAAGGTGAACATACGGATAGCTACACGTACCCTTTGGCAAATCTTCATTTCTTGTAGGTTTAATGGCAGGCCTAAGAATCAATTAGGCTCCACAGGCCAATGAAGCCAAGTCTTGCCAAATGAACGCTTTTAATCAAGTAATGGAGAGTCTATGCCTAATAGAGATGAAAGGATTTGCTCGATTTATTTTCTAACCTGATACCAATGGTGAAACATTTTAATGCAGTAATTGCTTTGTAATTGCCTTCTTCTTTAAAAGAATATTCTTTCTGAAGAAATTAACTGTAAGAGAACAAATTGGAATATATAGAAGATGAATAATTTCTAAATTGTAGCAATTTAGTGGAACTCGTAACACAATTTTACTCTGTTTTACTTCATTGAATGCTCATTATTTTAACTTGGGAATCGTATTTCACATATATGAATAAATAGCTCTTAAACGCAATATAAATGGTGATAACAATTCACTTCATTTTATATAGTCACTTAATCCTACTATTCCCAATTTACTCTGACATACTCACCTCTCCCCTCCATTCCCACTTCTCCCCCTCCATTCTGCACTTCTTCCTTCCATTCTGCACTTCTTCCCTCTATTCTGCACTTCTTCCCTCTATTCTGCACTTCTTCCCTCTATTCTGCACTTCTTCCCTCTATTCTGCACTTCCCCCCTCCATTCTGCGCTTCTCCCCTCCATTCTGCACTTCTCCCCTCTATTCTGCACTTCTCCCCTCCATTCTGCACCTCTCCCCTCCATTCTGCACTTCTCCCCTCCATTCCTACTACTCCCCTCCATTCCAACTCCTCCCCCCTCCCCTCCCCCCCTCCCCCGCAGTCCTATCAAAGACAACCGAAGGTCAATCACTGCACGTTATGACACTAAAATACGGAATTTATTGTACTCCTCAATTTCCTTTTTGTTCCACAGAACTCTCTCTCTCTCTCTCCGTGGCCGAAACCAGAGCGAAATAAAGGAAAAACGTCTACGATTCGGACGAAGAATGTCGCCTTGAATTTTATCCAGTCCGTTAGGTCCGCGATACGCATCATCAATTTGGGCCTAAATTGAGCGTGAAAACGAATTACTTCATTTTAATTTGGACCGGCTTCTTGCTCTTATGATTTCTTAATACCTCTTTTTCAATTTGTGTGTGGTTCTGAAGTCCTTTTCTCTAACTTTTCGATAAATAACTCCTGCTATTAATTATAAAAGCTTTTGGTTTCTAAGGAAAAGGCTATGAATGCTATCACAATGGATTCTCAAACTTCACTATTTCGATATTCGACACTGGTATTTTTGCGCATTATTTTCTTGAACGTTGAGTAAAAAGGTGAAATTAATAGCCTTAGATAAATACCTTAGATAATAAAAAAGTATCTATGCTACGCGGTAATAAAATATCTTAGATTAATAGTATCTATGCTACGCGGTAATAAAATATCTTCGATTAATAGTATCTATGCTACGCGGTAATAAAATATCTTCGATTAATAGTATCTATGCTACGCGGTAATAAAATATCTTCGATTAATAGTATCTATGCTACGCGGTAATAAAATATCTTAGATTAATAGTATCTATAATACGCGGTAATAAAATATCTTAGATTAATAGTATCTATGCTACATGGTAATAAAATATCTCAGATTAATAGTATCTGTGCTACTATGCAATGTGGCTCAATTTCGAAGTTCGATTTGTTGAAAAAATGTGGTTTTTGAACACCAATAAATAAATTGAAACTTCTGCCTATGAAATTTCAATTTATATATCAATTCTATCTATTTCATGACTATTTCAGTTAATAGGACGCATATTTACTATACAGTTTTGAAACATTATTTCACGGGTAAAATTCCGAACTCTGTAATCCAGTGGCCGAAGCCACGGCTATCCTTTATCTGTATTATTGACAATATCGAGTTGATAATACCAAATTAAACATTTATACCATTTTCTATAGTGAGTTAATTAATTTATTATAATTATATGTGAGGGGAATTCGGGAAGTTTAATTTAATTTCGTCCGCATTCATTATAATTGAATTGGTGAAAAGACTGTTTAATTTAGCTACTGTGGCGCCATCTGGTGGGGATATTTAGCCTTTATAAATACCTCCATTGCGCCAATATCAAATTAGTACGTAATTAATGGCCAATTGGTAAATTTCCTTAATTTAAATATTATTGCAAATGGGTTACTGGACAGTTATTGAAATTAAAATGTTATTTGAGTTTAATGAAACTTGTATGGAAATTAGGAATTAAATTTAACTTATTTTTCTCCGCTCTTATTATATTTGCATAAAACAAATCAATTACTTATTTGTGATCATAGATGAATATATCTTCTCAAAATGACAATTTTGATTATTTTATTTGCTAACACTATCATATCCGGTAATTGAGTGCTTGCAACAAAAGGCTTCTTTGCACATGTCAGGGATCTGTCCGGTACGTCACCGGTCAGTGATTTTTTTATCACTGCGAGGAGCCGGTACTGTGTGAATGTGTCCGTTGAAATTAAAGTAACGATATATTTTTTCATGGACACTGAATGACTGAGAGGAGACGGACCGGTGACGTCCCGGACGGATCACTGACATGTGTTAAGCAGCCTTAAATCTAGCTTCATTTCCTTGAATGCGTGAGTCCCTTACTATGCCATAAATATTTTGCAATAATATTATTGAAAGGCTTAGATTTATTTGCCTACATTGTTTGATAGGGATTGAAAATACGGAATGGCCATAATTTCAAGAGATAATTTTAAGTTAACTTTAAAGTTATTTTAGTATTCGAGCTGTTAAACAGATGTATATTCATTATTAGGAAGAGAAGCGATAAACTCCTGTTACTAATGAGGAATCGACATTTTGCTTTTTGAAAGCTCTTACTTTAAATATTACATAACACTATTTCATTTCGCTACTACCATTTTTCATCTTTAGAGTTCTACATCTTGCTATTCATAGAGACGTATCAGAAGTTATGCCTAAAAGTTATAACTCTAGATACCAAAGGCAAATCTCAGAGTCTTGAAGAACGCCTTTAAAGATGCACAATGTTGTGCTTTGGCTTTCTGTTCTGGGAGGAGATCATGAGTTTTTATTGGTCGTAAACAGGGGGGTAATACACCCATGATAGCGACTGACGGCGGAGGCAGATAATGGGTCTGGAGTGAAATTTCATTCCCAGTGCTTGATCCTCTTGGGGGTCACATGCAGATTTAACTCCTTATATGAAATTTAGTGTAGTGGTCATCATAGAAATTTTCTATGGTGTGGCCACCAACCATTAAAAGTGGATTCTATTGAACCTACAAGACCCAATCCTATAATTTTCTCCATTGGTATTCACGTCCGTAGATACAAAGTATTCGTATGCGTATCATAGATACTCAGCAACACCCACGCCTACCTTTCCTCCCTCAGCACCATCCTACTTCTCATTCATATATGGACATGGTGGCAACACTTTGTTTCCTTGTGTTTTACCTTTTAGTCACTTTCAATAAAGCCAAAGATAAATATCTTTTCGCCAGGCTATAAATAAGAAAGGTACCTGTTGCTCTAAAGATTCCGAACACTCGAAGACGGCTTCCGAAGAAGAATAGCCGCATAAATATTGTGCCAGACTATTGATAGATGACTTTAGGACTCAAACGGTGTTGAGAAATGCGCTGCTTGACGCGTCATAGTGATCTTTTCAAGTATTAATATCAGCGATATCTTGGAACTGTGATGATGATGTATTATAGGAGATATCTAAATAGAGTCAGCTTAGGAATTTGATCTGCATTCTTCCATATTACCTGTATTAGTCTATCCCTCCAAGTTTCCCTGATGTATAAACCTGTGATATTTCTTCAAAGTACATTTCTTCAAAGTTCCCTGATACTTAAATCTATTTGCTTATCCATATCACATCTTCCCTATCTTACTTGGTAGCTTCCAGATCTCATATTCTCCTGATCTTCAATCTAATAACTGATCTCTACAACATTCCATCTGCATTATTCATACCTTGATGTAAGAACGCCATTCGAAATGCTTCTGTCGAAGGTATTGAGATTCAACTCCTCTCCAAATCCTCCCACTGACCATTTTCTTCTCAAAAGATAAAAATGTCTTCTTCAAAATGCGAGAATGTCAGAGCGGGCATGACAAAATCAACATTTCATCTCTTCAACTACTTCGACTATTCGTCGAAGTTTTCGAACTATTTTTTTCAAAAGTAATAACTAGCGCTAAGTTTGTCGTATATATATTAGTTCCATTAGTGAAAAGGTTCGAAGCAGGCAGTAAACTTCTGACAACTTCAAATCGCACCAATTATCCCTTGACTAACGAAGCTCATTGCCAGTTGAAAAATATCTGCTGAACAAATGTCTGCATAACTCTTAATGAATTTACCTGAGGGGGGGGGGGGGTGCTAGAGTGGAATTGGAACCTTTATTCAGCGCATCTCTTTTAATTGCACTGACGAATTCTGGAAATTGAGAAAGGACGACAGTGTTTGAGATTACGGTACACGACGCATTGCACCTTGTCTATCTAACTGACAATTACAAGCCAGGAATTCATTAAAATGACCCTGTTTATACGACTGACTCAAGAGTCATTAAAGCTCGTAGAGTTACTGACGGATCCGGAATGCCTTTCCGACACTTTTCGTTGATCTTCAGGCATTTGTAAAGCTGATGGAGATACCTACAGTTGTATCTCTTTGAAATGATGACAGATCATGAATGGACAGTCCTATTTTATTGCAAAAAAATGATTGAAGGATGACATAAATGACAATCAACTGTAACTAACATGCTACTTTTAGATTTATATTAATACTAATTTAGTTAAATATCAATATGAATACTTTAAGAATGAAATATTGATATCATGACAAAACTGAAAGTTAGCTTCAGAGTTTTCACTGCTAAAAGATAGAGTGTAACTAATTTTATGAAGAATAAAATTGATGATAGCTGTCTCCCTTACAAGGGTAGGTCCATTTTGAGATAGTTGTGTTCCACCTGTACCGCAATAACAATCGCTTTAATGGCTACAAAGACTCATCCATTGCGAATAAATACCCCCACCACCGCCATAATTTGTCTCTGCGACAGCCTCCTCCAATAGAACAGCTCCAATTCGATCCATTAATGAAGAAAGAGGATCTCAGAAGATACAATGTAGGCCTGCCTCTCAATTTGAGGTGAAAAATAGTTTATGATGCTGTACAAGCCCCAACAGACTAATTAGATATTGATGAAGATTAAGGATGGCCTTTGCCGGGACTTTGGGACCAAAGTTTGTGCATACATTATCTGCTGACACAGCATTGTTGCTGATACATTGAGTCAACACCAGAAATCGATTGTGATGACGTTAGTAATTACAAGAAGTCTTGGGATGGAAATAGAATGAAGTGAATATTCATTGATTAGTTCAATAAAGTGATTCTGTATGTAAATTTTAATCAAATGAATCGCAATTTAGATATTCTTACTAATTTCAATTTGAAATTCCTTACTGGAACAGTCTCCCCAATTAATAATGAAGGAATTACTGCAAATGCTAACTATGTCGTCCAGCATTCATTGCAATGTTATAAGCAAAGTTGGTGACACGTCGCATAGTAACTTCCAGGTGTCTCAATTCAGGCGAAACTTGCCAAACTATAATTAATATTTCACGAAATGGTGTCACATCGGAGACGTCTTTTTGGCGTCGGTCGCATCTTCTGGAAGGAAGTTGCCGTAATTGAGACTCTTTTTGTACCCAACAGAAGTTAATTGGGCCGTCACTCAAGCTTCAAAAGCCCACTTCATGGACTCTGAACATATAACAAGAATACCTTCAGGATAAATCAAAGTGGTGTTTTGTCAGACTGGCTATTTTCAATCCTAGCGCTTTCTTTACATATAAACACTTAATTCATACTCTCTTCATATCTTATTCTTATAAATAAAGTTATACATATCCAAACATTGAATTGTTTGAGAATGTTTGGATCCAATGCAATCAATCAACTTTATCGAATCAAGAAAAATACCTAAAATTTTGAAAGCAAGAGGAACAAATTTGAAAAGAATCACAGAACCGGAACGGTATTCAACTCACATGACTGTTATTAAATTACATGTGGGAATTAAAAAAATAAACCAAGGGGAAAAAATAGGTTCATATGATAACAATAAAAACTCAATATTAAAAAATCATTCAAAAAATGAAATAATTAACCAAATTCATATCAAAACTCATAACAAAATTAGTTTTCACTTAGTCTATAGCCACATTTCACTATAGTATTCAACTGTGACTCACATTCAGAATTAATTTACGTTCTCGCCCAATTGTAGTGACTCTATTAGAGAACATCGATGCCATGTTCCAAATCTAAACCGAAACCAGATGCAGATTCTGGTATTTTAACCACTGCCCTTATAAAACACATTTGCCATTCCAAATGTCAATAATAACACTTACAATTGCCTATAATACTTTCAAAACTCTTTAATTTACTCTTTTAATACATTTCACCTTTGATAGCAAGCGATTTAGTTACATCAATTGTTTGCGTTAGAAGATCAAGTTAACAGAGAGGCTTAATTTGGTGCAGCTGCTCTAGCCATCTATCAAAGTTATACTCCAGCCACAATCTTCAGTGATAACTAATAGTTAGAAGTGATAGCTAAGAACACGAAACACTTTGTGTTGCTTACGTCCTTCCTGGGATACAATATGAAAATAGGGATTTAATTTTTGAACAATTTTCAGCGGTGTCTACAGGCCTCATCATTTACAGTGTCTACAGGCCTCATCATCTACAGTGTCTACAGGCCTCATCATCTACAGCGTCTACAGACCTCATCATCTACAGTGTCTACAGGCCTCATCATCTACAGTGTCTACAGACCTCATCATCTACAGTGTCTACAGACCTCATCATCTACAGCGTCTACAGGCCTCATTATCTACAGTGTCTACAGGCCTCATTATCTACAGGCCTCATTATCTACAGTGTCTCCAGATTTATCTACAGTGTCTCCAGATTTAACTACAGTATCTCCAGATTTATCTACAGTGTCTCCAGATTTATCTACAGTATCTCCAAGCCTCATTACTTTACAGTTTCTTTTGCAGTCTTCACTTGCTTCAACTTACGCTGCTTGTTATTCAGTGTGAAGTCCCAGCAAATTACGTACCTTCATTGGGCTGTCAACAGCAAAACTAACAAGAAACCCGCGGATAAATAGCCGCAATCAAGCCGCTCAAAACAAATTAGCTAGTACCGTATTCAAAGGCAGCATCAACATGTTTCTATGTGTTACATACGCTGCTTATATTTTCATGTATTATGTTCAACAATGTACTCATTAACGTTATTTAATTACACTCTCCTCATCTACCGTTAAATTAACTTAATCCGAGTAAATTCATTAGTGTTGGAATGGGCCCATGTATTCTCCCGTCATTAGCGAGAGTCGCAGACTGTTACACTGTCTGCCTAGTGTTAAACCTAGATAACTTTGAGGAGAGATAACATGTAGAGAATACTAGCTCTAGTAGTAGGTAATCACTAGGTGCCTAGTAGGTAAAAAATAGGTCACCTAGTAGATAAATAGTAAGCTACCTAGTAGGTAAATACTAGGTAACCTAGTAGGTAAATACTAGGTAACCTAGTAGGTAAACACTAGAGGTAACCTAGTAGGTAAACACTAGCTTACCAAGTAAGTAAACACTAGGTAACTAGTAGGTAAACACCTGGTAACTAGTAGGTAAATACTAGGTAACTAGTAGGTAAACACCTGGTAACTAGTAGGTAAATACTAGGTAATTAGTAGGTAAACACTAGGTAACTAGTAGGCAAACACTAGGTAACTAGTAGGTAAAAAATAGGTCACTTAGTAGGTAAGCACTAGGTAACTAGTAGGTAAACACCTGGTAACTAGTAGGTAAATACTAGGTAATTAGTAGGTAAACACTAGGTAACTAGTAGGCAAACACTAGCTTACCTAGTCAGGTAAGCTAGTCTAGATATATCTAAAATTCAGTATAACTAACACTTCTTAAATATATCTCTATCACAGCACTGTTTTACCTCTTCAGATTGATGGTCTCTAAGGCTATATTAGTAGGTACTCATATTAATATATAAGCATTAAGATTCATTCACTGCATGGCACACATTAAGGCTCATAACAAACAAATAAGATAGTTAGGCCGCATTAAATTATTAGATGAGATTTTCATGATGATGAGTTGCATGGCCTTATGACATCTTAAGCCTTATAAACTTGAAATGTTACCTGTAATACCTAGCTAATGTGAATTAGGATTAAATTGATGTAAAGTGAAACTACTGAGTTATGAAGTATTGGTTCCTTCATAACTCAAAGGCACTTGATAGTTTTCTTTGATTAATATCATAGAAAATTATGGCCATTGAGGGATAAACTATGGGAAAATTCTTGACGTATATCATTTTCTATGATTCAAACATAGAAAACTACATCATAATTCTGGTCTTCATTACTCGAGTGCTTCATAACTCAGGAGTTTAACTGCAATTAGTAGAACTCAGAAGAAAATTGTTTTAGTGGTCCAGTAATTTATTCATACGTTTCATTGGTTTCCATTACACTAAAAGATATGAAGGGAAAATGAATAATTTAGCAAAAAGAAAGCAGGAACAAAATAGGATATCGTCATAGATTTTTTTTATTTTGATTAAAAAGAGTTTTTTAAAGCTGAACTTTTGAAATTTGCATATGGCTCTGTGATAGTAAAGAAAGCTGTCTTTGGCATCCTTTAGGATTTATTTTATTCCAATTCATTTAGTATTTTCCAAACAATTATACCAAAGATATTATACTACAATAAGATACACTACTCTTGACAATTTCTATTTTAAAAGTGCTTTGTGGCGCCCTCTGGTTTCAAAAGCGGGAAATAGAATTGAAATATTGTAAGGACAATCAAGGTATGTTGTGGCCGTGACGTCAACAAGGCAACACAAATAAATAGAAAATTAAGGTTAAGCAGTGTGAATAACATGAATGGATTCATCACTGTTTTCTTATAATGGAAATAAATAAACATTTATCATAATGTTACCTTCTTCAATTGTCTTAAATATGATTTTAGAGTGTTGCTGTTATGACGTCACAAACACAACATACCTTGATTGTCCTTATAATATTTTAATTCTACTTCCCACTTTCGAAATCAGATGGCGCCACAATGCACTATTGAAATAGAAATTGGCGAGAGTAGTGTGTCTTACTGTAGAATAATATCTTTAATTGTACTGTAAATTAGTATTTTATCGGTGTTCGAAAATGGAACCCTACTCTAGAGACTTTGTTCCAGAGGTTTTATTTTTGTTGAAGATCATTATTCATTCATTCACTTTATAGTTATTAATTCACTACATAGTCATTCAGTCACTACATAGTCATTCAGTCACCAGTCATTCAGTCATGTGTCCTAAGGTTACTGCATCCCCAAAGGCCAGGTTTCTAAGTATGCCTCTCTCTCTCTTCAAAAGACTCCATTCCAGTCACAACTCCACGGACAATGACTCAAATGATTTCACGGCTTTTTTCTTAGGCCCCTTTTGTGGTGGCTCCTCGAGGGCTACCTCCAAGCGTGACCTAAAATACTGTCACTGGTATCGCCCTGAACTTTTCTCAAATCTGAATAGATCGTGCATGGAATATTTTCTCTGATATTTCAATACTAAGGTTGAATTAGTTTCATTCGAAATTCTGCTATGAACGTATCTGTCTTGGAATAAATCTAACATCAAGTAAATTCAACTTCAATTGAATCAGTATGTCGCCATGACGTCAGAGTAGAAGCATAGGTATAGACACTGAATTACTTTCAGAGGACAAAATCATATTAAAAAACCTTTAATAATTCAAATTGTCGACTATTTTTATGAGTAAGTTATACATAAATCCTTGTTTTTCAATTTTCTTTGAAGCAATATCAGTCCCAAAAAGTATATTTGACCCTGGAACGACCAACGAGTCTGATCGGCCCGGTCTAGTTTGAAATATTGAGGCCTAACTAAAAAAACAATTAGCTTGAGCTTCTGTAACTCCGTGACTTTCATTGTCTATGACGTATTTATTTATCTTAAAATTGTCAGTGAAAATAATGGCACATAATAAGTGCTATATTCAGTTTTATAATATTTTTTGATAAAAGGGGTCTCTGGAACCCAGCTGAAATACAATCGACGTTGCGTCACACTTTCATCAAAGTCACAGATGACTTTGTTCATAGAGCCACTTTTCTTTCTGACTACTTCTTCCAGTCTCTTGTATTTCATTTTGACATCAGTGATATGGCCTTTGATTCCATAACCCCCACCAAATTAAATATTCCCCATTTCTGAATAACTAACATCTTTTCAATCTCTCCCCCAGAAAACAATGAGCTCCGGAGTCCCCTGCATGAGAACCGACAGTCTCACCAGCTCGGAGCTGGGGCTCAGTAGGGGTCGTCACCAGTGCCCCAGAAGGTGGAGTCTGTGTCTGCTCTTAGCAGTGCTCTTTGTAGCTCTTGGGGCTGCTCTTGGCATATACTTTGCATGTGAGTAGAACACTAACTTATATCAAAGATTATAAGATTGTAGTATAATCCTTTATAGTGAACTGACTGAGTAGGAGAAATATCCCATACAGCGAAAAAAAATTTCTTCATTCTGTCATGAATTGCCATTCGTTTTCTAAATCTGATGCTATTCATGGCAGACTAAAGAATACTTGTTCACTATTCAGGCTAGCTCTTTTACCCAGGACTCTACATTCACTATAGAGGAGTTCCACTTAACTAAAATTGTACCTAGTACAATATTTTTCTTATACAATAAGGATAAAAGAGGTAGACTGTTATACAGTGAAACTCCTGAGTTCTGAAGTATTGGTTCCTTCATAACTCAAAGTCACTTCATATCTCAGGTGCACTAGATAGTTTTCTATGATTGAAATCTTAGAAAACTATGGTCATTGAGGGGAGACCTGAATGACGAAATTCTTGATGTATATCATTTTCTATAATTTAAACATAGAAAATACTTCATAAGTCAGGTGCATTTTAATAATTCAGGTCTCCCATTACTCGAGTGCTTCATAACCCAGAACTTCATAACTCAGGAGTTTTACTGTAGTTAATTTATGCCTAAGAGTTTTCGAGCATCGTCACAATCTACTGCTACAATATATTAAGAAAAGAAGCTTGACATTTTATTGAACGAAAGCTATGGGGCATTAAGCCTTTCTCTTTATTGTTGAATTTATAACTAACTACATTATTTTAACAACAACTTAGGAATTTATTCAAAATTTAATGTCAATTGGATACATCCGAGATACGAATTTGAAAATGTAGTGACAAATACTAAACAGGATCTATAGTACATTTAAAAAAATATATTGTAATGAGTAAAGAATATAATTATTACTTAGACCTTTTACTAACAAACTTTAGGTATATATTTTATCCAATTTTCCTTCCACTTGCTATCTATGCATCGCCTCCATAGCCTGTATATTCTTCGCCGAAGAAAACTGCCGTCATTATTTCAAAGATGAAAAACACTGCTGTCAGCATTTCGATAATAAGTTCTTGGGAGTTCTTTTTGGTCCGTCAGAAGTGATTTAAAATGGGATTCGTCAGTTGTTGCAGAATTCGCAGACTTATTGGCCAACTTATCATCTTTTTGTTTATTTCTTCGGACATTCTTTAAGTCTTTTGAGGTTTGAAGCTCATAGGAACTGTATTCAGAGCTATGAATTTATGGGAAACAATGGTTGGTGTATGGAATATGGGAAAAAGTGGGCGGTTCATGGGAAAAAGTGGGTGATTTATGGGGAAACAATGCCTTATAGAAATTAAAGATAGAATAAATTTGTCTTTAGAACTAAGGTCGCTGTATTAGGACACTTAATTAGACAAACAGTTCTCGGTAAGTGGGCATTAACATTGGTCATGATGGGTCAATTTTCTAAATGTGAGGAAGGTCCATGACCTCTTAGTGTTAAAATCTACATACTATAAATACTGATACAAATACTATAAATAAATCCTTTTTGATAATAAGTTTGCAATAAAGTATCTCAAATAAAAATATGAAAATGTAATAAATATTAAAGAACGCCTCTCATATTTATTCATCTAACAAATTTAAGCGACGGTTCAAATAAATGCGAGATTCGTTTGAATCTTTCGACACTTTCAAGATTCGGAATAGCATTCGAAATGAAATACATTTTGATGGGACGATTGGAAAGCAGTTATATGCTTTTTAAGAAGCTGTCTTTATAAAAAAAGGAATAAACTAGGAAATATTTAATGCATTATTAGGGTTAAGAACATATTCAAAAATTTGGTAGTGGTATACATATTTAAACATCTATAATTCTAAAGAAATAAACTTCATTATCTAATTATTCATCTGTTTAATTTTTTTTAATTTTGAAAGGATATCTTAAAAATATATTTTTATTCGAAAATTACCCCCGTACTCTAAAAAATCCCAGAAAGCAATCAAGTAGAATACAAGTCAGGTGTTTTCAGCTATTCAGATACCTACCTTTTTTCCCGATGTATTTGTCTGTCTTCCATTCTTTAGTTTCCCCGTAAATTGATTTCGCTGTAGCTCTCCGGTCTCAATGTTACATTTATGAATTTTCTATTTGTTTTGCAGATTTTCAAACTCAGTTCATTTTTAGCCTCTTCATTTAGGAGGTTTCAATCGGTTTTATAGATATACATACGTTGACTCTCTAGTTCTTCTATCGTCTGAATTGTGTAACTTAATGTAATTAGCATTATTGAAAATTAAAATGATTATTGAATATGAAACTGTTCAAATTATGGCGACATCATAGATCTCAAAAAAGTTATAGACGGAGAGAATTAAAGACTATGGAATCGTTCTACACCAGCGGTATATAGCATTCGATACCATTTCATTTCGTTTCGTCTATGATATCCTTAAGATCTATGATTTTAAATGCATATTGTCAAAACCCTAGCTATGGGAATATGGTAGGATTCTCAAGATTGTTTTTAGTAACCTTAGATGTCCCCTTCTTTAAAAAATTATTTAGAAATACTTTAAATTGTAGAGCTAAGGTTATTGAACATATCACAGTTAATCAAGTATTCGCTTCATAATTAATTATATAAGAAATAGTCACACTTAACGTACCGTCACTGTCCGACTTTCTAACAATTAAGTAGAAGAACAAGGATGGCTTACTAACTATCTGTCGCATTGTCGTAAGTTTAATGGTAATGAGTGGGGTTGTGACAATATGCTTTAAAAATCATAGACGAAATGAAATGGCATCGAATACTATATACAGTGAATTTTGAAGTATTGGTTCCTTCATAATTCAGGGACACTATAAATCGAACATATAAGAAAAACAAGATGAAAATTGTTACTATTACCGAGTGCTATCTAATACTTCTGCAAACCCGGGTTTGCAGAAGTATTAGATAGCACTCGGTAATAGTAACAATTTTTTATTGTTTTTTCTTATATGATCGAAGTTGTAGTACTGACCGATAATTCGTAACATATTGAAATAAAAATACAGAACCAATTTTGAAATAATTTGCCGTTTATAGCCTTTAACCTTAGATCCAAATTGAGAAAAAAAATTGGTGTGGAGCGGACTCTTAAAAAACATTTTTTATATCAAAAGATGAATTATATTGTTGATAAACAATTATATTGTTGATAAACAATTAACAATCATAACACAGATATAGCAATGATATTGTTTGTGATATTTCTAAGAATTATACTTAATATAGTTAATATCTTCATTTTGACTTATTAAAACAATATAAATAAAAATATGAAATATTCTAGATACCAAAAAGGTTACCATCGTTTATTTAATGAACAAGCAAATTCTTTTAAATTAACTTTACTAGGTTGATAATTTGTATATGATTTTATTTATTTAATAATTATTTAACAATTTAGGCGACTTTATTATTTTTGGTAACCAAAATTCTTTTAGTTTCATATATTTATTTCTAAATTGGACAAATTATGGTATAGAGAATCCTTATTGAATTTTTTATTTTAATAATTGTTTGAATAAATCTATATTAATAGGTACCTACTTCACTAAGTTTATATGAACAAACACTTCAATAAGTGTATAAGTACTTAAAAATCAAAAAGTGAATTGATTAAATTTATCATCCATGGGAGCGCATTTTTTGAGATTTGTGACCGCGTCATCACAGATAGATATTGCCAGCCTGCATTCAGCGACTAAAATCTACGATTCAATTTATCCCTTTGAAAGCGACGGGATTCCATTCCAGCGATATGTTATATTCAAAGATTCCAATCTCATAATTCGCACCCTGTAAAAATACTGATAATGCACTTACACATTCATAGCGCCTTTAATGGAATAATAGCCTTGTTAGCTTTGGCATATTGGCTCAGCTAGGTTGGTTTTAGATACGACACTTTTTGAGGAGTAGTAATCTTCAACTTCCATATTTAAATGAAAGATTCAGATTGTATTTGACTGTAACAAATTAGAACTTTAACATGTAGGCCCGCGGAAAAAAAAACTCTTGTTCACACCTGCGTTATTTTATCGCTGAAGGAAAAAAACTTCAAATGACGCACTTTTTTCCGAGGGTTAGAAAAAACGCAAGTGTGAAACGGGCCTAATGAATATTTACTGTAGCACTAAATACTATGTCAGTAGGTGTTAACGTATGGCATAAACCAATTTGATCTTTAGAAATTTCTGATTGGTTCTTCCACGTTTCGAGTTACTGTGAACCTAACTTAGTGTTAGAGTTTGCGACGTTCTGAAGGTTTGTAAGGATTTCAACTCCATTCTATCTCCATTATGTCCTTTCTTCCTTAAGTAAAAGATAACAAGAAGTCCCATTTAGATTATTATATTCCCCATTGACACAGCTTCGTCTGAATAATAGTTTGATCCAAAGATCTCAGAAGAAACGCGGCTGACGGGCGTCTTCTATCATGATTAGAATTATTGAAATAATGGGACGCGTGACTTTCTGAAGATGAGATCCTTGTACCTTCCCCATCCATCCCCATCCTTCCCCTACCATCCTTTCTTAGCGTGGGTGGGAAGGTGTAATTTATCTGAGCTGAATTTTCTAGCGGCTTGAAAATAGTTCGAAGCAGACGTTAAACCTCTTAGTAAATTGGTTTTAAAATAGTAGAGAAATCGGGTTACCAAAAATTTGGTGTTTCAGTTTTACGAAACCATGATTTCAAACGACTGTGATAAAAAGAATGGTAGGCCTCCCTAGAATCCTTTGTATTGTACTCTATGAGTCCTATTTGTTCTCCTCCGTCTTCTCGGGGCTGTAAAATGGAATGTAATCTGCCGAGAGACGGAATGATCCGAGGTGCAACAAGAAAAGATACCAGGCTTTACTTTTTTCTTACTGTTGCTTTATATATCTTCTGAAGTGAGTCGAAATTCAGAAAGTTTTATTCAAGAGAACACGAGACGAGAATACAAGAGGTGGATTCGTCTGTTCGGATCTGACGGAAACGAGGAATCTCTTGCAATTTTGTTTCAAATATCAAAATAATACCACTGCGTATGTCAGGGGAAATCTATTTTTGAAGATAAATAACTTTTCCCCCCATCACATTTCGTGATATTAAGCTCTATATAAATTAACTCTTCCCATTGTATATCAATCAAAACAATTTGCTCTCTGATTCGAGACTTCAAAGGCCAATTTTAAGCTTGTTTCGAAATCCACACACATCTTTTGCTCCTTTCTATAGGCCTAAACTTTCACTAAAGTGAGCCAATTACTTACGACAAATTTCAGTTTGTTGACCTTACTCTAAGAGCCGAAAATCTTCCTAGATTTATAGACACAAACTTCAGGTGGGAAGTTTTTGATGAAATTTAGGTTCACGGTTGAAATCCATCGGATGAGAATTCTCTACACCTCTATAATCTGTAGTGGAGGAAGTTTCTCATATTAGGTCTATTCTCAAGAGAAAAGAACATCCAGACAAACTTATTTAGGGTTTTCTTTTCTTGGTGTGACATTGCAATTCGTGTGCGGAGAATTGTTGATGAGGTTTGTCTTTGACTTCTGAGGCTGTGAACGGAAGCAAACACTGGGATTTTCACGCGGACAGCCTTGTGGTCACGCAATGCTATTTTGATTTGTTTTACTCTATAGAATTGAAGAAATGAAATTTGTTTCAGAAATGAAATCTCACGAGAAAATGAATTGGTTTGAAAATTTTGTATATGAAGTTTTATTGTATTGATGATAATAAATGGTTAAAATCTCTATGATATACTAATTAATTCAGCTAAATATTTATATCAATAATGTAGCTTCATGGCTGTTCGAATACGTTTCAATATTTTCTGTAAACATGATCATGTAGTTGATGGTACTATATCTATTTATGGTTAAGATTGTTTCCTGTATTTCATAACTTTTGTTCATAATTCTTCATAGTCATTAAATACTCAAAAACATATAAATCTTATTTTAATAACCCAAGAGAAGGATAACTTTGGTGAACAATTTAACAAATAGGCTGTTAGGACATCAAATTTATTGGTCTTTGTCGCACGGTAGGTTATTTATGTCCCGGGCAATTCGTTTCCAAGTCCTGATACCATGACTCTGACTCCGTAGACTCGTTGCTATTATTGATCTTATAGTACTGTTAGTATTTGATTTTAGTATGACCAGTTGATTTTCTGGTAGTATAATTGCCAGAAAAAATCAAATCAGCGAAGAGATACAGTATAAACTTTAACCAAATGGTTCGGTAGGTGTCATTTAACGTCATAGTCTATACCAGAGTTGAAGTTATAAGTGAGAATCAATCTTAGTCTTTGGTTACAATACCATAATCTTATCTCTATGAGAAATAGAATTAGTTATAGGAAAAATATGCTTTTAAAATCATAGATCTTAAGAATATCATAGACGAAATGAAATGGTATCGAATACTATATACCGCTGGTGTAGAACCATTCAATACTCTTTAATTCTCTCCGTCTATAATATTTCCATCCTCTATGATTTTAAAAGCATATTGTCACAACCCTAATCATTACATACTTATATTACATTTTAAATTATTTTTTTGGGAAATATTCCCACAAGTAAGAGTATTTACCTGAGATAACATCAAACTATTCTATAGATTCCCCTGTTCACAGACTATAAAGTTCTACCTTCTTAGCCAGTGCGTAAAATGTGGCAAATCCCCCACCGTCTTTTCCCCTTCATTAGACATAAGCCGCTATGTTCTACACGGTTTGTAACTAACAAAGCACGGCCTAATGAAGAGTTCTTCCTATTTTTACGCCATCGGATCATCCCCCTGTTCTAACTTAATGAAGGAGAATGATTATAATGACTGTTATTGGGACTCTATCTGTTTATTAGCTTTAGTGGATATTATATCATTTCAAGGGCTTTTTCTTCTTCAGTTATTTCATATTTATTCATATTATTAGCTTTCTATTTAGATTTGAAATTAGATTTCAATTGTTTACCCCTCTCCGGTTTTTCATATTTATTCATGTTTTGCTTTTTAATTAGATATGTAATTTGTTAAGCTTCTCTTGTCAAATATTGTAAAAATTGTTATCGAAATATTCTCAGATTTTTCGATCAAACAAGCAAGAAAAATATAAATTTGTATCTATGATACCTACAAGTATCATGAATACAAATTAAACAGTTACATCATAATTTTACTTATATGATCGAAAATGTGGATCTGTCCGATGAGTCGGAATTTACCCTTCGAAAACTCTGGCACGAATTTCTCGCATTGCAATATAAGTTCACTTTTCGTAAGGACCGTTTAGAAGATTTCATAGGACTCACAGTTTCAATTTCGGGAAATAGGTTTTATTATGATATTATCCTATGAAAATGTTTCGATGTCACTATTTTATTTTTAAAAGATATTATTTTTCCATTAAAAATAAGAATTTGAAAGTTTCATTAACATTATTTTTTGTATGTTTTTCATAGATAAAAAGAGTTGTCAATGAATTTGATAAAAATAAAATTCATAACGAAACATCTATTTACAGAATAATAATTAATTATTTAATAAGAACGGCTTCTGTCTGTCCGTCACACTAACCTAATAATACGCTTGGCCAGCAGGTGATAGCATGGATAGGAAATTATTCTGATATCAGTTCAATAATTGGTTTCAATAACTAAAATAAATTTTATTCAGTTGAAAATATTGGAGTAAAAGCGGAGTCAGGGATAATAATTATTACATAAATTGAACTACCATCAGTGAACATAAAATTTATGTATATTAAGGATGGGTGTATTTTCATAATAGTGCAGTAGGTTTTCTGCATCCATGAGCATTGTCACTGACTGGTGGCAGGTGACTTTATTCATGAAACCATTTTCCCTTCTGACTGCTTCTTCAAGTCCCTTTATATTAAATTTCCTTTCGACGTCAGCGATAAGGTCTTTGATACATCCCTCTACTAAAGCATTTAATAACACTAGAAACGATCAATAAGGTTTTTACACCATGTGATCAAGGTATTCAATAAATGTGTCCTTTGTAGCGAGGTCGCCTCAGCGAATTTTACGTTCAAACTCCGCTCATTACGCATAGTTTCATCTCCAAAGATTCGACTCAAGTGTTTTGATAGCTTCTATCTACCTGCTGTTCCTCTTTCGGTAGAGAGAAAACCTAATTGGAGAAATGACACAGTGGATGCTAATCATTAAGTAGCTACATAATTTGTCCTTGAAAATTGTGATAGGGTAAGTTACGAGTTATTGGACAGTTCCACATTTTTGATCGAATAAGAAAAAATACATAATTTAGAATTTTAACACGTTATACATGCATCATGGATGCAAATTAAAATGACGCGTTAAACTGTTCTCCTCTTCCCCATTTCGTACTCTCCTCTTCTCCATTTGATACTCTCCTCTTCTCCATTTCGTACTCTCCTCTTCCCCATTTGATTCTCTCCTCTTCCCCATTTGATACTCTCCTCTTCCCCATTTGATACTCTCCTCTTCCCCATTCCGTACTCTCCTATTCCCCATCCTAGAGGATTGTTCTCCACTTATTGACTGGTTCAAATGTGTCCTACAGACGAACCCGTAATTGCTTTCTTGCACTGCCATCTTCCAGGGTTTTATTTGAAACCAATTCTAGGGAGAAACCTGCCAATGTCAATTGAGAATCGATTTGTGGGCCAAGTGGCAAAGAAATTGAGAACAGTCTCTACTCTTCCCCCGTGTACAACAGCTTGGCTTGCAAGGTCCTGATTTCATTTGTATGTGTTGCTTTCAGTGCGTAATTATTGTAGCTCGGTGTATCGCCGAATTTCCGAGCTCCACACGCACCAATCCAATTAAGAAATTAAACTCACTGCCTCTGAATAACTTCGTTCATTTCTCTCCCAATTCCTAGTGGCTAAAGTTTGTAAATTGAAATAATTAAACCAACTCGGAGCAGCATATGAATTTGATAGGAAGGTGTATCGCCAAAAGTCGAAGGTTTAGGATACCCATAGGTAGAGTCGTGGAAGCCATATACAGGCCTAAGATTCCAGAGCCAAAATCCCAATAGCTATGCACATATTGATCCAATGGGCCTATTTGGGCCACCTGCCTCCATTCGACTGCATTTGCTAACATGGCTGCAATGGGGGCGAATTGTTCCCTTGACTTCATTGGGTCAATATTCGACGGCCAAAATCTCCGTTCACGTATTGCATCGTCTTAATATATTGCGTAATGGATGAAATATTAATTGGAAAGTTCGTATGCACCTCAGGTTCAGTTCGAGCAATGTAGTGTCGGAAGTTTAAATAGATGTTAAGTCGTAGCTGACTATGCCTTTGTCGCAGAGATTCCCTCCATAGATCCTTATAAGTTAGACACGGCAATTCATTATAGATTCGACGCTGATGGAACATCTTACCGTTACTCGATAGATTGGGATTGGGTGGATACGGGAGGGATGGGGAGGGTTGAGAGTAGATTTCGGTCTCAAGTTTCAAAGCTCAATATTTTCTTCATCAAAGAAAATGTGAAATATAAAAAGAAGATTCAAAAACGTTAATAATTTATCATTCCTTCTATATCAGTGATGTAAATAATCATTTTACGAAATCCGTCTTTTGAAGTTCCTAACTACTTTTCTTAAATTTTTTTCCAATAAACATTTTGAAATTCCAAACTCTAATGAGAATTCAATCGCTGAAATTGCTGGGACTTCAATTGTCAGAACGTTCTTTCAATTGGTTCGAACACATGCAAATTGTGTTTGATCTATAAATAGCCGTTGGCTGAATGTCTGTCACATCGACCTGTCAGAAACACAACCTTACTCAGACTCTCAGAAACTCTACATGTTGCGATTGGGATGACGTAGTTCTCGTATCAGAAATACTGAAAAATGTCCGATAAAACTCTTGTAAAGAATGAAAACTTGATTCAAAAATGTATCTTGGATAGTAAATCTATTTTTGGAACTGTCCGTTCGAATCAATTGAAGCTTTTGCGCATTCATTAATAAAAGTTTTTCTTTCGTTTCAGATCAATTTATAGGCGATGAGCCCAGAATCGAAAAGGTATTCAAAGGAAAGTTAAGAGTGACTGGAGTGGATACCAGCAGGACAAGCATCAGGGGGATGGGTCTGAGCCATGAAGACATGGGTCAGAGGTCCAGAGTCACCCGTCAAACCTCAAGAAACTCCAAGAATAGGGGAAAATCTCGCAACGGAGCACAAGGTACCGGAGTTAGGCGAAGAACTTTTAACGAAGACAATTCTAAATACGAGGCGCCCTGGCGGGATTCCTTAGCGGACACCTCAAGCAATGATTATTTAGACACTGTGGAGGCGTTTAGAAAGAGAATGGATAACATTTACTCCACATCTCTCTTAAGAAAAGCATACATCAGATGCGAGATATTGGGACTTGATAGGTAAGAAACAGTCTGCACAATAATTGTGATCGTTCATATGAATCATTTACATCATTAGGAGTGACTAGTCAGTTGCACTATCTTAGTTTCGAGACTTCTATTGTGATTTCATTAATCATTCTAGAAACTATTTGATAAGGTAATATACAGTTATATACTTTAATTCGTTAGGTATAAGATCTATTTGTACTCCAAACCAAGCTGTAAATAGACAACTACTATATTTTGCTTTCCTTTTTGGAAGGGCCTTGTTTCCTCTCTCCTAACCCGCTATTTCCGCAGAGGGGAAGAAGATTCTCTCATCGTCCACTTCAACATCCACATAAACATTGAGAAGCTCCAGTTGGATGCTTCTGATCTCTACCTCGTCATCCTGTCCGAAATCCGGGATTCAAACTCGGAAGCTTTCGCAGGGCTGGTGTTGGATGAGGAGAGTGTGAAGATAGAGGGTATGTTATCTTGTCAGATTACTGAGGCTTTGTGCCACAATATTACCTACTCCATGCATAGCCTAATAAAGTATGGTATGGTTAGAAGTAGAGGCAACAGTGACTCTTGTAGAGAAAAAACAGTGACTCATTGCTGTGACAGTGAACGAAACTGTGATTTTTCTGTAGTGACTCACAAATGTGACAGTGAATGGAACTGTGATTTCCCACAGTGATTCAGTTCTCAGTATTTTATTCATATATTTTATTGAGACGGAATATTCCTTTAGATATAGGAAACTATAGAATTGTGGATTACAGTATAAAGAGATATCCCACTTCATGGACAGCCTATAAATGATAAAAAAGCTAAATATATTATACTGAACGACTCAAATGATATTTATTTAATCTTCGAAATACTTATATCTATATTTTGTAATTCTATATATATTTTGACCTAATGGTTTCTTATTCTAAAACTACTTCCATGCACTGACTCTCGAAATGCTTTCCTGTTGTAGTCTGTTGTAGTCGTCTTCTACTAGACCTTCTTTCTTATGCATGTCACTAGATAACATTTCAGTTGATAGGGATATCCCAGGTAGCAATGTTTCTTGGACCAATGTTGTCCCAATATTGGGACAACATTGGACCGAGAATCATTGCTAACTGGGCTCTTTGAAAACCCTATAAAATGCTAATCATGCTACTTCATTTTGTTTTCTCAGAACGCAAGCGTGCAGTAGTTGCCCTTACTACTCCTCCTACCGAACAAAGTCTACCACAACACACTGCAGACACCATCAGCTCAGCATCTGCGTCAGGATACGCCAACCCACCTCCCAAGAAGACAAAATCACAGAAGAACACCTACCACCCCACTCGCTTCACTCTGCAAACACCGAGGAACTTCTCCTATGGGGACAGCAAGCGCCAATGCTCTAGACTCGACTTGTCCTTCTGTGCGGTTCTTCACCACAACCTCACCACGTACCCTAACCTCATGAACCACAGTAACTTAGAGGAGGTGGAACGGGACCTACTGTCTATAAGGTACGAACTCTTCTATATTCCTTTAGGCCCCTTTCACACTTGCGTTTTTTTAACACCGCGTTAGAAAAAAAAACATCTTAAAATGCAAGTATGAACACATTTTAAGAAGAGCTTTTTTTTAACGCGCTGTTAAAAAAGCCAAGTACGAAGCAGACCTTAGGCTCCGTTCACTCATGCTTTTTTCTCATATCGCAGTCAAGAAAATTGTGCATGAAAAACGCTTTGACTGAATTAAACCTATGCGTTTTGTATGCCCGCTTATATTTGACGTTTTACATGCTAGGGCTTATCCCTCTACCATACAGGCTTTCATGCTCAGTTCAGGTAATTGAATATGATCACTAGACCGCTAAAGGGTTTAATATATCCATGATATGACAATTCACGTAATTCTTAAAAACCTCCACCTCAACAGTCTCCACAATGTAGGTTTTCTTTTTCCGAATAATGGAGATGTGTTTCTATCACCCGTTGCTTGTTCCCTCACCGCAAACACATGCAAAACAATTTAACTATTGTTTGTTTTTGAGCGACTGAGACTGATTGCAATTCTATTTCGGTGTTCAAAGTGAAGAGTCACATTATAATCTAAATCTGCGTTCATTCAATCGGTATTGTACTCTGTCAATGTGTATCTCTAAAGAACTGTAAATATCACTGATGATATCATATTGATTTTATACAGCGTGTTCCGAAAGTAATTCCCCCTTTTGTTTTTGCTAAATAAAAAGCTAAAACTGCTGGAACGTGTTTGTTTTTTAAAGTGGAACAGTTTAATGATAAAATTACACTAAAAAAGAAAAGGGAAAGGGATAAAAAGAAATATGTAGAATAAAATTAAATAATAAAAATATTTCCCTGTTCCAGTGATACAATATTCATGTTGATGCTAATATCAAAATATTAATTCATGTAAGACACCTTTGTTTGCAAAGTAACATGTTATCCCTCTTCAATAAGTTATCACTAGTGTTTATCCGAGTACACGGTGCTTCTGTCTGTCTCGACGTAAGTGGCTGAAACAGGCGAGCAAATTGACAAATCGCTGTCATCAAATGACTAATGACGGCTCCATTTATAATGACGAGGCATTATATCTACTACCTCATTACTCATAATAATTATTTGGCTAGTAATCTGAGGCAGCTAATGTAACACGAGTACCTACGGCACTGAGTAGCTACGTACAAATTGAGCATCCATGAGCTCTAGCTATTGTAGTTAATAGACTGTAGGCATTTAAACTGTGTTCATATAATATCATGTCTATTTTATAATGTTTTAATATAAATAATTATCCTAAAAGTAATTAAAGATGAATATATAGAGTACAACATTTATCGATCAGCTAACTGATCATTATATTTAGTTTAAGTTACTAAATATGATCACTAAACCGATAAAGGGTTAAACATTTATTTTCCAAGGGAATGGAATAATTAATTGATTAAAAGGATAACTAACCCCTTACCTCAATCATATTAAACTTGAACTTTATTAATAAATTAAAAAAAACCTTTATAATGTTACCAGAAAAACAACGAAAGTAAATTAGTCACATTTACAAAGAGGAAAATCATTAATAAACAATATGAATGTTTTGATAAAAGGAACTGACCTTAGTATGTTTGCCTATATAAAATAGATCATTAATGTTTTTTTAGTACCTAATTGAATTCTCTCCCTTTTCTACTGTTCCGCAGAGAGTTGATAGATTCCGAGTGCCACCCCCTAGCTCTGGAGTTCATGTGTGAGGTCCTGCAACCAGACTGTCACATTCAGACTCAACCCACGCCAAGGTAGGGTTTGTATGGTTGTGTGTAATCAACCTTGTTGTGGGGTTAGTAGGGTTGTATGTATTCAACCCTAGTTCATTGGTTTGGTGGGGGTAGATCTAGAAATAATGAGTTGAATGGTTTAAGTGATTCAGAAGTCCGAAAGAAAACATGAATTTGAAAAAATTTAGTCAATGAAAAGAAGTTATATTAAAATTTATAAACGTTCCATTCTCACACAAATACCTCAAAATTTTATTCGAATCATTAAGGGGATTAACTTTGTAGTACAAGATATTATAACAATTTCGTTATCACGTCATTTTACCGGTAAGAAAATTGGGTACTACATGATAAGTTGAATAGTTCTTTTTAATCTAATAGTGCACTTTGATGTAACCTACCTAACCCTATTAATGTGTAAAACCTTTTAAAGTAGTATATGTTATAATATTTAGAACCTATTATTGTTACCACTCCTAACCACTGACATCATATCATCAAAGTACAATAATTGTCAGACATACCAACTCATAATGAAATTAGAATCCCTTCAAAAAACCTACCCGATGTTCTGATAGTTCCTGAACAATTTAATTAAGCGTAGCCGGCTTAAGATTTGACGTACAGTCTGGCACTCAAAGATCTTCTCACTGAGGGTAGAAATGCTAAGACTCTGATGGTAGACTCTAAGTCCAGTCTTTTGGGGAATGTTTCCTATAATGAGGTGATTATTTAATCCTATCAACAGGCCACCGCCATCCCATTGACTTCCATAATTACGAAGCATAATCTTCATGCCTTATTATTATTTTCAGAAAATCCCGACGCCGTAATCTCACTATAATTAAGTAAGCAAATTTCCCTTCTGTTTTTTTTTTATATTTCTAGTGTTTTTTAAATGGTTTTGCACAGCAGCAAGTTACAAATTTGAACGTATTTTTTTATCTATTTCATTTGCGTAGTTCTTTTCTAATAAAGACTAAGAAAAATTATCGAATAAATGCTACCTAACTTAGATATTGAAAAGGAAGAGACGACCATTTTTCATATTTTCGTTCGCTTCGTGTTTAAATAATTCATAGGAACTATTCTTCTGCATACGGTAAAGCATTTATGGATCTCCAAAGATTCTTCTTTGCATGCATGATATGGATAGCTATTAAAGGTTGTATAATTGATATAATAGTATGCATTCGCAGAGAATGTTTGTCAGTACTGTAAGTAATCCATAGTGTTCTTCATCAGCCAGTTAGGAAAACATTATCATTTTCCTACTTGTTTGCTGTGTTTGGAATGCCTAATGAATAAATAAAACCTATTTATTGTGATAAGTACTCTAAACAGATCAATAATATTCTACTAAAACCTATTTATTGTGATAGGTACTCTAAACAGATCAATAATATTCTACTAAAACCTATTTATTGTGATAGGTACTCTAAACAGATCAATAATATTCTACTAAAACCTATTTATTGTGATAGGTACTCTAAACAGATCAATAATATTCTACTAAAACCTATTTATTGTGATAGGTACTCTAAACAGATCAATAATATTCTAATAAAACCTATTTATTGGGATAGGTACTCTAAACAGATCAATAATATTCTACTAAAACCTATTTATTGTGATAGGTACTCTAAAGAGATCAATAATATTCTACAAAAACCTATTTATTGTGATAGGTACTCTTAACAGATCAATAATATTCTACAAAAACCTATTTATTGTGATAGGTACTCTAAACAGATCAATAATATTCTACTAAAACCTATTTATTGTGATAGGTACTCTAAAGAGATCAATAATATTCTACAAAAACCTATTTATTGTGATAGGTACTCTAAACAGATCAATAATATTCTACAAAAACCTATTTATTGTGATAGGTACTCTAAACAGATCAATAATATTCTACTAAAACCTATTTATTGTGATAGGTACTCTAAACAGATCAATAATATTCTACTGAAACCTATTTATTGTGATAGGTACTCTAAACAGATCAATAATATTCTACTAAAACCTATTTATTGTGATAGGTACTCTAAACAGATCAATAATATTCTACTGAAACCTATTTATTGTGATAAGTACTCTAAACAGATCAATAATATTCTACTAAAACCTATTTATTGTGATAGGTACTCTAAACAGATCAATAATATTCTACTAAAACCTATTTATTGTGATAGGTACTCTAAACAGATCAATAATATTCTACTAAAACCTATTTATTGTGATAAGTACTCTAAACAGATCAATAATATTCTACTAAAAGCCTGTTGCTACCAATTTACTTTTATAAGTACTCGAATAAAATATATAATATTGTACTACCTAAAACCTATTGCTACCTATTTACTGTGATAGGTACTCTAATCAGATTAGTAGTATAATTAGATAGATAGTATTCTACTAAATCCCATTGCTACCTATTTACTGTGATAATTACTCTAATCAGATTAATAGTATTCTACTATAATCTGTTGCTACCTATTTACTGAGATAGGTACTCTAATTAGATAGATAGTATTCTACTAAATCCCATTGCTACCTATTTACTGTGATAGGTACTCTAATCAGATTAATAATATTCTACTATAATCTGTTGCTACCTATTTACTGTGATAGGTACTCTAATCAGATTAATAATATTCTACTATAATCTGTTGCTACCTATTTACTGTGATAGGTACTCTAATGAAATAAATTTGTATGCTATACTAAATCCTGATGCTTTCAATTTATTATGACAGGTACACATATTCTAATAAAAAAAATTTATGAATACTTCACAAATTAACTTATTATTTGCATTTTGAGTAATTTGAATTTTTCTATTTTGCATCTTACATAACCGTAATTCTGTTCAATTCTCATCTTAATAACTTTAATATAAGTAACTACATTTATAAAAGAGACGCCGTAATTCTAATGTAAGTTGTAGATATACATCTGTAGACTCTATAAATAAGACGCTGCAAACGGCAGACTAAAACTTTGAATTTCAAAAACTCTTAAATTCTTTTTCTTCATCAGATAGAAGCCATAAAAGTTGCTCCAGAAGCTCTATGATATCTTCGAATAGTGTAATTCGTACCACAAGAAACTTGCGCATGATGAATACCTATAAAAAACATTCTGTAAAACATTCACTCTTTTTTTATTCTTTGGTAGGGATGTTAATCCGTTTTTATTCAACTTTATGTAATTTGGAAAAAAAGCAGAGTTTTTTCATTGGGATGAAAATTTAGAATTCGCTTCAACAACTAGTAAAATCATGACATTTACTAGTTATTTTTTTAATAATTACTCTTATTGTTCAATCTGCATTATTTTTTACCTCTATTATGTTTATTCCCTTTAACACTAGAAATTCAGGACAAAACTAGTGTTCCTTTCGAATTTTTTCACTTTTTTAAACTTCACGCATTTCTCAAATCGTAATTGATAGTTATTACCTGGGTTGGGATAATATGCTTTTAAAATCATAGATCTTAAGAATATCACAGATGAAATGAAATGGTATCGAATACTATAAACCGCTGGTGTAGAGCCATTCAATACTCTTTAATTCTCTCCGTCTATAATATTTTCCGGGATTTTGATATTACAAGCACATTGTCACAACTCCAGTTATTACAGTTAGGGTAAGTTTCCGAGTTTTTGCGTATAGGAATTTGTTTCATTATTTAAGTCTTTAAATCATACGTAACGCAAAGATTTCATTCTCAATTGATTTAAAGTAACATAACCTGAAATGTTGTACAGTTTTGTTCTTCCCAATGATGTTTTTAGCGTCTCATGTCCCAGTTTCTTAGCGAGTTTAATAAGCCTAACTAAATTCTTTTTGCATAATGTCAGCAGTAACGAGACCTCGTTAAGTTCCACTAACCAGTTTGTGCTGACCGAAATTAACCATGTGGGCTTAGGAATAATGGGCCAACTTTCCCACTTTCAGGGGTTTCTTTGAGGATGAGCTTATCCCCCCATGTAGGGATTTTTGCGAGGAGGTTATGGGGGCTTGCCGTACCCGTCTGCCCCCCCGCCTGCGACTCACCATTGACTGCGGGCAATACCCGCTATTCGAGGACCACAACAAGTGTACAGCTAAGCCAGGTAAGCAGATATCATTACAATTATGAATTCTTTAATAAAATATAATTTTTAACATTCTATTCGACGGATGTTTCTAGAGAAATTAATTATTATTAATCTCAATAGACTGTGTATTTTCCCCTATTTCAAAAGTGTCTCTGCCACCATTTTAATATTTGGTATATCCCAAGTTTTTTCTTTATTAGAAGTTGGGTTCAATTTGCTGGGAGTTTCGGAACAAGTTGGTCTAAAATATCAGGCTGATCAAGTCCAGAAAAAGTTGGCGGGGTGGAAAAAAAGTGTCTGTAGATTGCAGGTTCCGCTGTTTTTATTGCCATAATTACTGCAGAAGTTGCCGCAAAAAGCAAACGATTAGCAGAGATAAATTATGCATTTATTTGCTTGGAAAGTATGTTAGTAGAGTTCAATTATCAGGCTTGGAAGAGGATATCATAGGGTACGTTCTGAGTTATGGGACTGTTCCACATTTTCGATCATATAATGAAAAAATTTAAAACTATTATTATTTACTATAATTTTTTTCTTATACGATCGAAAATATAAATCTCGGAACTTAACCCAATCAGGTAACTCACTATAAGCATTATCAACCACTGTTTCTCAACCAGGTTGTTCCCGAGAGTTGCGGTTGAAGGGTTGGCCTGAGAGAGTGTGTGATGGTGTGGTTGACTGTCTGGACATGTCCGACGAAGATCACTGTGCTTCCTGCACTCCTGGATCTTTTCGGTGAGAATAGCACATTGATGCTGACTGATATTGTAAATTATTTCAGATTTAGTTATATATTGATTAAAGACTATTAGGGTAAATTACGAATTATCGGTGAGTTACACATTTTCAGTAATAAAAGAAAAACCGATTTAATAATTGTCATTTTATTTTAATTGGTATCCATGATACCTGCAGGTATCATGGATACCAATAAAAATAAAAATAACAATTATCGGTTTTTCTTTTATTACCGAAAATGTGAAACTGACCGATAATTCATAACCTACCCTACATCCTGCAGTGTTTAAATTCCTTATCGAATTAATTCATCTGTATATTTTATAAATGATATATAAATAAAAATTGAATTACAGTTTAAAAGTTGAAGCAGTCCCTTACATTCCCGTACGTATCTTCTTACATTCTTCAATTCATTTCCCCCCAATGTATTATACAGCAGTGAGATAAGAGATTTCCTTGGTACATTGTCTGTACTTTCTTTTATCTGATAGTTAGCAGGAAGAGTCTAACCGTGATACAGTGCGGGAATATGTCTATAGGATATGTTATGCTTTTATTCAACGCTAGTGTACTTTCCCGTCAAAAATAACGTGTTTACAATGTTATTTTTTTTTTGTGTAACTTTAGAATCCGTGTCTTTTTATTTAGTTACTTTCTGATTAAAGACTATTATATTATACCATGCAGTGTTTCTATTCTTTTTCAATTGATTTATTTTTCTGCATATATATATATATTTTATAGATAATAAAGCATATACAAATTGAATAGAAACTTAAGAATTGAATTATCTTATCAATATATTCCTGTTCGTATAATGGTTACAAATTTTTCATGTTAATAAGAAGCGGACACTAAATAATTTAAAACACGACGGGTATTATTAGGATATATTTATTCTATTTATAAAAAATATCAGTTTATATGCAGAAAAATGTACTCGCGAAAATGAATTAAACAATGTATAATATAGGGTAAGTTACGAATTATTGGTCAGAATCACATCTTCGGTCATATAAGAAAAAATAATATAAAAATTGTTAATATTACACAGTGCTATCTAACAATTTTTTTCTTTTATGTCCGAAGATGTAGTGCTGACCAATAATTCGTAACTTACCCTAATCATTCCATAATATTATAAACAAATAATATAATAATTTTTTATTTCTCCCCCATCTTACCCCTATTCCCCCAGGTGTGGTGGAGGTTCCCAGTGCGTCTCACAAGACCGCAAGTGTGACGGAGTGGAGGACTGCCTCAATGGGGCGGATGAGAGGAGCTGCTGTGAGTGGTGGTGGGGTGGTGGTGGGGGGGATTTAATTGGGGTATGGGATTTTTAGTGGGGGAGATGTTAGGAAGGGGGGGGGGGAGAGGAGATGAGAGGTGGAGATTGGTAATGAGTGATAAGGAATGGGGGTATTTTTGAATCATCTTTCTTTCAGTAATGTAAAAAATGTTATAAAATGTTATAAAATACTGTTAAAGTTGAAATTAGGTGACTAGCCATTTTTCGCATCCGAAAGACTTAACATAATCACAATTTTATGAGATTAAGGTTGAGACCTAAACCAAAAGATAAGAGATAACTAAATTACTAAAAAAAAACTTAATTAGTTTAGGTACAGTTTCTTCTTTGTTTTCTTCACTATACTTTGTTCACTATACTTTGTTCACTATTCTTTGTTCACTATACTTTGTTCACTATACTTTCTTCACTATATTTTACTCACTGTACTTTGTTCACTATACTTTGTTCACTATACTTTCTTCACTATATTTTACTCACTATACTTTGTTCACTATACTTTATTCACTGTACTTTGTTGACTATACTTTGTTCACTATACTTTCTTCACTATATTTTACTCACTGTACTTTGTTCACTATACTTTATTCACTGTACTTTGTTGACTATACTTTATTCACTGTACTTTGTTCACTATACTTTCTTCACTATACTTTCTTCACTTTCTACCAGTGATATTTTCTCTCCCTTTCCTGTTGTATATTTCAGTCGCAGAGTAACTTTCTTTGCCTCAATTTATGCTCAACTCGGAAGACTCTGTAGAATTTACACGAATCTATTACTTAATTTCAGCCAGTTCTAGAATTTATTGTAAAAAACGTCTTACAATAAACCTTTTTTACGTTTTTATATTAAACATTTTACGCAATTCTGGTATTTATTTTATGCAATCATTAATTTGATTTTTTTTATAAAATAATTTTATAAAATTCAATTTCAGGTCAAATATTAAATTTTGCAACATTTATTTTTCTGCAGGCTGAAAATTTCCTAAAAAGAACAGATTTGGTAACTAACCAAAAAATACCTTCAAATTTATAGAAACTTCAACTTTTTTTAATCGAAAAATATCTAATAAAAAAATCTGAATATTCTAAGGTAAATCACTTTAAAAACTTTAAATGTATCTTTTTAAAGGTCTCATCCTTAGTCTTTAAAGGTCTCAAAAATACGTTTAAATTCTCTTTAATATAAACCACATAAATTCCTAACCAATAATAAAATGAAGTGAATTCACTGCAATTAAATTTCTTCCGCTTAAATCCCTTAAATCTGCAAACGCAACGAAGTTTCGGGAATGTTTTTTCTTGGGCAAGTTCCTGCCCCGATATTTAAGGGGCAGAATGTTTGCCCCATTGCCCCAACCATTGCCTTGCCCAACTATCGGAGAAAAAGGACATTTTATGCACTATATTTGCCGGGACACAATCTGCAGCTTCCAAGGAATTAATTAGATTCAGCCGGTCTTTACTTTTAACCGGAGAAATTAACTGCTATATAAGACAGAGATTGCAGTATTGGGCACCTGTTAGTGACTAAAAATATCCTTAATTACCGATTATGTTGTAGCGTTTATTTTCTAATAGCTGTGGTAGAGTTAATGTATACATAACTTTGAAGTATTTTAACGCAAGCTTACGATTTATTACGTAAAATTACAGTGAATATGAATGGAGTAAGGTTTGATATACTTGAAAAAAGGAAACATTTATTGAAGTTGTACTATTTGGTGTTTATCAATGAAAGAGAAAATTCTATGAAAATTTTTCAATTTAAACTACATTTATTAACCATAATTATACTCTCATTCTGGTTAATTTTAACAAGAAATAATTTTTTTAAGAGTAAATAGAATATTCTTTGTGAAATCCGTAGACTTAAAAATAATTTAGAAATTTCATGAAAAATAATTTTAAGTAAATCCAATTAAATTATAGTTGCCTTTAAATTTACAAAATTTATCTAGAACATATAAATAATTAAGCAATTTATTTTATATTTTCATGTAGTGTTCTAACAGTTTATTTTCCCACCAGTTAAATTCACCTCTGATATATCTATCTATATTTTAGTTTTAAAACATTGCTTTTTCAATTAATTTTTTTTTATTAAATAATAAAATCCATTAGTGCAGTCACCAGTGCTTGTGTCCCTTTCTGTCAACTTTCTTGATGAGTGACTGCAATCACGGAGTAGCTTTTCTGCATCCATGAGTTTGTCAGCGACGGTGGAAGATGACTTCATGCATAGTTTTTTTCCTATCTGACTGCTTCTCCTAGTCCCTTGTATTTAATTTCCTTTTGTCTTCAACTTCATAGCCTTAGGTTTTGAAAACAGACTTCAACCTCCTATACTGAATCTTTTTTTTTGTTATAAAGACAATATTTATCATTAAAAAAACAAGAAAATCATCTAAACCCCCCATTCTCCCCCCCCCCCCAGTATCCCTGACTTCCACCCCCACTGACGAGAATGCCCTGAAGGACCAGAGGTGGATTAGGTACAACAGAGAGGGTCTGCTCCGCTACACTGAGGCTGGTCTGCCCTCTAGGGTCTGTGTGGACAACATCAACAAGACCCTCACCACCAGCGAGGCACATCAACTCATACACAACATGGCGGAGGTGACCTGTGACCTACTCACTTATGGGTGAGTTAGTGCTAATTTTAATCGTAAGGGATATCCTCTGAATTTCATTCATTCTGAAGTTAAAATACTATATGTGATTAATATGATTAAATAAGTTACTGCATGAATGATATCATGGAATATTATCTAAATGGTATTTATTATACATAAATAATATCTAATGTATATTTACTGTACATAAATTATAATTCATTAACCTAATTTTTATAACTAATAAATATAGAATTTAATTTTCAAGGTACTTCTACTAAATTGTTTATTTTTAAAATGATTTATTTTATTCAAATATTTTATATGAATGAAAAAAATTAAGTACTTGACTTATTAAATATATGTTATATTTATATGCTATATGTTATATTTATATGCTATATGTTATATTTATATGCTATATGTTATATCTATATGCTATATGTTATATTTATATGCTATATGTTATATTTATATGCTATATGTTATATTTATATGCTATATGTTATATTTATATGCTATATGTTATATCTATATGCTATATGTTATATTTATATGCTATATGTTATATCTATATGCTATATGTTATATTTATATGCTATATTTCATTGAATAGATATTCTTTCATTATTCTATAAATCATTAATCTATTATATTATTTTATATTCGCTTATTTAATAATAGTTGATTGAATAAATTTTCCATATTAAATATATTAATTATATCAATCATCAGCCAAATATTTTAAACTTACACTACTGTTTACTTTTTCAAGATAAAACATTTCAATGGAAATACCATCCAAGAATTTACTTTAGGTAGCGCCATAAGTTCCAGAGTTTTTTTTAAATCAACTAAAGGCTTTTTTAAAATCACTTAGCAGAAGCACTACTATTTTTTCATTAAAAAGTTTAATAGGCGTCATTATTTAGTGTATAAATTACATCAGATTCTAGTAACATTAAGTTGTAAGTTATGTCAGTTTTATATTATAAGCAATCTAGTGTAGACGAATAAAATCTAATTTATTTTGGTATGAAATTAATATTGATAAGAAAAACGGTTTTGTTCTCATGATTTGATTTAAAGTTCCTGTTGTAAAACAACCACACACTCCACCACAACCACACACTCCACCACAACCACACACTCCACCACAACCACACACTCCACCACAACCACACACTCCACCACAACCACACACTCCACCACAGCCACACACTCCACCACAACCACACACTCCACCACAACCACACACTGCACCACAACCACACACTGCACCACAACCACACACTGCACCACAACCACACACTCCACCACAACCACACACTGCACCACAACCACACACTGCACCACAACCACACACTGCACCACAACCACACACTGCACCACAACCACACACTGCACCACGACCACACACTGCACCACGACCACACACTGCACCACAACCACACACTGCACCACAGTTTCAGTTCGGTTTCCATTTGTTTCTCTATGATTTGTTTTCAGTGCTATTGAGTCGCTGTGAAAAACGAGAATGCTTGTTGGTGCACCAGCTCAGGAATGGGAATGGGAATTGAAGTGGGAATGAATGGAAATTGGAATGGGAATGAATGGGAATTGGAATGGGAATGAATGGAAATTGGAATGGGAATTGGAATTGAAGTGGGAATGAATACGAATTGGAATGAGAATGAATAGGAATTGCAGTGGGAATTGAAGTGGGAATGAATGGGAATTGAATTGGGAATTCAGACAGGTATTATAATAAAGAGGAATTGCTATCTATACTAGGTAGAAATGAGTAACTGTAATAGTTAGTCATTATTTCCTTATCTACTTCACTCTATCTGCCATTACGTCATCCTATCCATTCAATGACGTCACAGATGACGTCAGAGGCAGCGCAAATAGTTTTTCTTTTTACAACATTTTAATTCCCGTGTGTTTATTCAGGTCTGAGATATTTCCAAGACATATTCTTTTTATTCCACTTTTAAATCCGTGATATTATTCCTTGTTTGAATAACGAGTGTTATGTAACTGAAGACGATTAGAGAATTGCTGTAGGTGTTAGTTTTTGTAAACTTTCCTTGTGCGTTTCATACTTTTCGTTGGTTGGGATATTTCCTAATTAGATGCTATTTTCACTTACATAATAAAGATGCTTCTTTTACTTTTATTTAACTCTAAACATGTTGTTAGTGTAATAATAATTATTAATAATTTTAAAATTATATTTTTAAACTGCTTGTCTCCCTTTTCCTTGGTAAGTGACTGTATTCACGGAGTAGCTTTTCTGCATCCATGGGCTTTGTCACAGGCTGGTGGTAGGTGACTTTGTTCATGGAGCCACTTTCCTCTCTGACTGCTTCTTCCAGTCCCTTGTACTTAATTTCCTTTTGACGTCAGCGATATGTCCTTTGGTTCCGAAACAGACGATAAAATCCAACAAAATTAATTTATATTTCTATCCCTATATAAGTTTTATGTATAACCTTTTAATGATGTAAAATCTCCCAGAGAATTCATGGTTTTATAAATTTAAGATTTGCGCATCTTTGCGCACATGATTAAATAGTTGGCATTAATTAATTAGTTATAAATATATAATAGAAGGTTCTGCAATTGCCAAATACTTACTTTATGATCACCCTGTATAGATATTTCACCTATTATTCAATGGCCTCCAATACTCGAAATAAATACTTTTATTTATCTCACAGACTCCATATTTGAAGGCAACATATTTCATCATTCCAAACAGACTCCATCGTTTAAACTGCCGTCCGTTTGGAGGCAGATGAAGAAAATCCTTTAAATTGGTAGCGGGGCTGATAACGGACCCCATTCTTCCTAATGCTTTCCTTTTATTCCACTGATAAAGAAATAAAAAGATTATTCTATTGAGCAAGAAAGGATTCTAGGAAACTGTTTAACTATTAAGTCTTTGGTGGATGTTTCACCATTGCTGTTTGAGTCTTAAGGGTCATTTCCTAGTTATCGGACGGTTTCACATTTTAGATCATGTAAGAAAAATATGTAATATTTATCATTTTACTTTTATTTCAATTGGTATTGTTTATTATACTTGGTATCCATGAAACCAGCAGGTATCATGGATACCAACTAAAATGAGAATTTAATGATAGTAATCTTTTTACATTATCGAAAATATGGAAAACTACCGTTCCATTGATAATTATTCTTATTCCTCTTATTCCATATCCTTTATAGTACATCCTCTATATTATATCCTATACCCCTCCCCCCCCCCCTTTCTGCATTTGACATGTCATCGCTCAGGGAGATGCAGGCCAGGATAACTGACTTCTGTACTTGTAGTGTGGCTTTGATGATGTCACGATAGCCACCCTAGAATCACCAGTTATCTCCTATTTATTATCCTTTTAATTTCATACCCTGTCGGTAAATTTATAATGGGCAGATCGTCTGTTATTGCCCATTACGGCAAATATTAAAGGTATTTTATCGTACAATATCAGAGCTGTCCGACGAAAGATGATAGACAATAATTGTTTCATATTTATAGTAAATAAAAATTGTCTTTTCGTCTAATGATTTATCATCATAGATTAATCATCTTTTTATTAAACATTATAATTGTTGACTGGAAGATAACTTCCCAACTTTGTATCTCATTCACGTTCACTCTTTCAGTACCATTCTCATTCATTTTCTTTCTCTTTCACGCTAACCAAACTCATTAGTATTCCGTTACCGTCAAGCGCCCTGAAAGATCTCTACGCAATTTAAACTAATTCCCCCATATTAATCATTGCAACATGGTACATTTCATTTGTTTCTTCAATAAGTGTCACTTCAGCCCCAAAACATCTCGTCTCTCCTTTTCTTTCGATAATGGCCATGTCATGACCATCGCACTGGAATATCCCTCCAATAATCACTCGAAGCCTTCTTTTGATGTTTCAAAGAGCAAAAGTTGTGGCAGTCAACACAAGATCCTGACCATTTAATTACAGTCACGATTGAGGCTACGATTTGCTGTAGAATATTAAGTAATTAATCGCATCTAAACCAGTACTGCCATGGATATGTTTAGATATAAATTGATGTACTGCGAATTTAAATTTTCTTTATAGTTTTATCTATAAATTTCTTTCAATTTTGGTGTAATTATTCCAGCCAATTTCGCTTAACTATGATTTCATGGTTTATACTTTAATTGTAGGCTTCAGTTTTGAACTGTATTTTCAAAACAAGATGTCAATGTTTATATATCTTTGACAACGTGTAACCATAACTCCTTTTAATTGATGATATGTGCCATAAAAAGGCACCTCCTGAGACATCTTTTCGAAGACTATCGCCTTTAAAATCTTTGCTCTACTAGATTCATCGCAATATTTTGAACGGCACTCGGATAATCAAGAACTTTCGACAGAATATCGACTAGCAAAACTTTTACGGGAGTTGTTGCGGCCTCTGAAATGAACGTCTCTCTGCATTGGAATGAACGTCTCTCTGCATTGAAATGAACGTCTCTCTGCATTGAAATGAACGTCTCTCTGCATTGAAATGAACGTCTCTCTGCCTTGAAATGAACGTCTCTCTGCATTGAAATGAACGTCTCTCTGCATTGGAATGAACATCTCTCTGCATTGGAATGAACGTCTCTCTGCATTGGAATGAACGTCTCTCTGCATTGGAATGAACGTCTCTCTGCATTGGAATGAACGTCTCTCTGCATTGGAATGAACGTCTCTCTGCATTGAAAAGAACGTCTCTCTGCATTGGAATGAACGTCTCTCTGCATTAGAATGAACGTCTCTCTGCATTGAAATGAACGTCTCTCTGCATTGAAATGAACGTCTCTCTGCATTGAAATGAACCTGTGTTCTCTATTGATATCAATTACTGTAGAGTAGATATCGCAAATAAGTAATATGATATATTGGCTTCATTCTTGGAATGATCAAAACAGTAATATTGATATTACAAATAAGTAATAGAGATACTTCTCTATCCTGAAGCTGTCTGTGGTGAATGGAAGAGAAGCGGGATGGCGTCCCTTGAGCCCCAAACTGTTGTAAATTTGGATTATGGATTGTCTTTTTTCATTTTTACCATATCTATCATCATTTTTAACGCTACTTGCAATTATAGAGCATAGCTCTAGGGTTATGCTCTTCAACTACGAGGTTTTATATTTTGTGTTAGGTAGGCTCGTAGACTTCATTTATTATCGCCTCTTCATTTTCTTCTTCTATCCATGAGTTCAGTCACCGGTGCTCGTGTCCCTTTTCGTCACATTCCTTGGTAAGTGACTGCATTCACGGAGTAGCTTTTCTGAAACCATGATCTTGTCACCGACGTGGGCAGGAGACTTTTTTCATGGAGCCACATTCGCTTCTGACTGCTTTTTCCAGTCCCTTGTATTAAATTTCTTTTGACATCAGCGACCACTGCTTCTAATGCTCTCATTATGTTTTTAACTTAAAACAAGTAGGATTGGTTCATTTTTATGATCTTACAGCTAAAAGAAGATATTTTGCAAAATTGACCTGGTTAGGCTTTCAGTACTCGGGAAGTGGGTGATTACAGGTTAAATTGGTTCATAACCTTGTGAAGAAAACTCGGTTTAAATGACTAAATGAAGAGTTTGGTTCCAAAACGCTATAAATCCATTTTGATCAATTTGAGTTAAAATGTGTTTTCTTTACCAAGAAAGTACAAAGATGAAAACCACTATTTTCTGTTTCAATCATTCACATAGCATATTGAGGTTATAATAACATAAACAATTCAAATCCACAATACCGACGAAATACAATATTGATTTAGGTGGAAACTCATTTTTTTCAAAAGTGGCGTTTATCGCGTTTTGGAACCAAACTCTTCAAATAGAACCACAAAAAGATAAACAGTTGACTGCCTCTAATTCATTGCTTACCCTAGTTTGCTAAGTTAATTTCATGAGTATTAAATGACAGTCAGAAATAGAGCAAGAAAATTATTCACCTTGTTATTTTTGTAACAATTTACTGTAATCAAATTACCCTCAATTTCTCTCATTAAAACTGTTATGATTTCTCTCATCAACTCATTTTCCCAGTGGATATTAATTATCAACTCGTCATCTGATTATCAATTTTGGCTAATCATTACAGACCTCCTTTTCGTGCTATAATGTACCCTATAGAGATTTGTGATGAATTTATTTGCAGTATTTGATTCCTTTCAGTTTTCACCATTACTAAATGATGCATACATAGAATTGATTTTATTTTGAAAAAGGATTATAAATCAACTGTTTAGCTTTATTGTTATCCTATAAAACACGATATTTATCATCAAACTTTGTGTCCGACTTCAAAATTCGAATTCCTTAAATTTTGGAATTCAAAAGCTTCGTGAGGTTTCTTCGAAAGATGCAATCACTAAGCGTCTTTAAGTGATCAAAATGTTGTCAGAAGCAATCGCTTGTACGCTCTGAACGAGCTTCCACTGTCTCGCAGACTATTTTTCTTGTCTAGCATATAAAACGGAACGTCTCCTGCAGATCAATAGCGTAAAGTGTTTCGACGAAAAACATAAATATCGAGTGACTTCGATGTCGTTCAGGCTCGAGATGCGGAGATGGAGTTTGAGTGTGGTACGGTTTAGGGGGTTTGGTACCGTTTAGGATGTCTGCTACGGTTTAGGGTGTTTGGTACGGTTTAGGGTGTTTGGTACGGTTTAGGGGGTTTGGTACGGTTTAGGGGGTTTGGTACCGTTTAGGATGTCTGCTACGGTTTAGGGTGTTTGGTACGGTTTAGGGTGTTTGGTACGGTTTAGGGTGTTTGGTACGGTTTAGGGTGTTTGGTACGGTTTATGGTGTTTAGTACGGTTTAGGGTGTTTGGTACGGTTTAGGGTGTTTGGTACGGTTTAGGGTGTTTGGTACGGTTTAGGGTGTTTGGTACGGTTTAGGGAGTGTGGTACGGTTTAGGGAGTTTGGTACGGTTTAGGGAGTTTAGTACGGTTTAGGGAGTTTGGTACGGTTTTGGGTGTTTGGTACGGTTTAGGGTGTTTGGTACGGTTAGGGAGTGTGGTACGGTTTAGGGAGTTTGGTACGGTTTAGGGAGTTTGGTACGGTTTAGGGTGTTTGGTACGGTTTAGGGAGTGTGGTACGGTTTAGGGTGTTTGGTACGGTGTAGGGAGTGTGGTACGGTTTAGGGAGTGTGGTACGATTTAGGGAGTGTGGTACGGTTTAGGGAGTGTGGTACGGTTTAGGGAGTGTGGTACGGTTTAGGGAGTGTGGTACGGTTTGGGAGTTTTGTACGGTTTAGGGAGTGTGGTACGGTTTAGGGAGTTTTGTACGGTTTAGGGAGTGTGGTGCGGTTTAGGGAGTGTGGTACGGTTTAGGGAGTGTGGTACGGTTTAGGGAGTGTGGTACGGTTTAGGGAGTGTGGTACGGTTTGGGAGTTTTGTACGGTTTAGGGAGTGTGGTGCGGTTTAGGGAGTGTGGTGCGGTTTAGGGAGTGTGGTACGGTTTAGGGAGTGTGGTACGGTTTAGGGAGTTTTGTACGATTTGAACATTCTCACGTTTTGAATATTGTTCCTCTTGATCTAAAATAACATTAAACTAAATAGTTCATTGAGTTATACAAACATTGTTGGAAAATTATTATTATATATGATAATACCTAATATTATATATCCTATATTTATGCTTGGTAAACGGATACCAAGTAGAGAGGCTCACTGTATTTTTTATCCAGCGTGAAAAGTCTTACTGTATTCTTAAAAAGTCTTCTTCTGAAACTGCGTTTACACATCAGAACTTTTATGATTTTTCTATTTTTCGGCCTTGTATTTCTGTTGCCAAAAAAACATTTGAAAATCGTTGCTTTCAAAATTGTGTTCGAAGTTTCCTGCCTGTCGCAGAACTCAAAACAAACGCAAAAACTCTTCGGAAAAATGCCAAGTTACAGACCATTATTTCGCACATTGATAAGTATTAACGGTCATGTTTTTCTCGAGTTAAACTAAAAAAGTATAACTGTTATGAGATTTTGAAATGGTTGTATTACTTATGTAACTACTGTTCTTTTATTGTTATTTACTCAGATTATAATGTATAAACTAGAGAGTTTCACAATTATGAACATCTTTAAATCAATAACAATTATAAACTTCTTTAAATGAACATCTTTAAATGAGATCATTTTTTCATACAGAATCTTAAAAATTTCTTTATTGAATTTGTCTAACCATTGTTTTTCTTCTGTTGCACCACAGAGGTGTGGATCTGGTCGAAGTTGTCGTAGAGGATGGTTTCGACCACGTGCCTGGCTTAGGCTACGTTCAGATAACAGATGTTCGTAAGAGTAACATCACATTCGAACCAGTGAACTGCACCAAAAAAGCCGTGGTATACATCGCCTGTTCGGAACTCGGTAAGTTAATATTACTAAATTTATATCTACTGCATCCTTGAAATATTGTACCTACTTTCTTTTCTTTGAAGTCACTTAAATATTCTTTCCACCAAGTACTTAATTTTCTATTGCTATTTTATTTGAATAGAATCGTGATTATTTCAACTTCAATATTCATGAAGTCAACCGATTAATAATTGTAGTATTTCGCTGCGGCTTTAAAACTTGATTCTTAAATTAAATAAACTGATCAAAGTTTAACTGAATTTTGTGGATACACTATTTGGATTGTATCATTGTTCTCTTCACTACCTAGATTTTGAAATTATTTTTTCATCACTACCTAGTTTTTATATTTATTTTCTTCATCACTACCTAGATTTTGAAATTATTTTTTCATCAGTACCTAGATTTTAAAATTATTTTCTTCATCACTACCTGGATTTTAAAATTATTTTCTTCATCACTACCTAGATTTTAAAATTATTTTTTTCATCACCACCTAGATTTTAAAATTATTTTCTTCATCACTACCTAGATTTTAAAATTATTTTCTTCATCACCACCTAGATTTCAAAATTATTTTCTTCCTCTGTACCTAGATTTTAATATTATTTTCTTCATCACTACCTAGATTTCAAAATTATTTTCTTCATCACTACCTAGATTTATACTCTCATTTTCTAGTTGTTTCCTCATTATTCTACTTATGTTTTCCCAGCCTGTGGCATCAGACCCCTCCACCTCACCACCAGGGAGCCCCTCTACATCGACAGCGTGGTGAGGACGGCAGGAGCAGGGGACTGGCCATGGTCAGCAGCCTTACTCAAAGATGGTGTGCACACGTGTGATGCCACGCTCATTCATGCCACTTGGTTACTCACCACAGCAAGCTGCTTTCAAGGGTGAGTTCTCCTTTATCCTTCTTATAAACCCCTTACCTTTCTATTGCTTCTTTTGTAATTTGTTGCCTAGTCCGTGATGTCTACTTGGTTATAGGTGATGTCAATCTGGAGGGTTAGAGAAAAAATGGCATTACAATTTGACAAAGAATTTATGTACCGATTCATGAGTCTAAAACTACTATCAGTTAGAAAATATAACTAGGTTTATCAGGTACCAAAATTCTATTTCGGTACTTCTTTGGAATTTCCTCATATTTAAATCAGTGCCATAAACTGACATCTAACAGTAGGCAAATCGCAATACTGCCAATCTACGGATCTGAGTTCAATATGGCCTTTATTAGACTATCACGTTATTTGGCGGGTTTTCCTAACATTTTCCTGCAGGCGGATACATTGAGCACTGCTAAAAGCAATTCTTAGGTTGCTTAAAGCGAATACACCTTCAATAGATTTTCTAGAACTTACCTCAGAACTTCAAAGTGAGCTGACTAAAGTTTTATCCCAGAGATTTTCCTTCAAAGTTAAGGAAGGTTGTGTATGCTAGTGTTCGTGTCAATTCGAGTCTCAAGTTTGCTCGTTTCTTCAGGTCTATTTTCAAATCTAGCCACCATTTCGACGCTGCTGTTGTCTTTCTCTGAACATTAGAATTTTTACCTAGTCGATTTTTACTAGCAATATGTGATAGATGAATTTCTCCTAAACACAATTGAGAAAACCACTGACTGGATTCACATTTTGCTGCTAGACGCTTTTTACCAACTAGATGAAGCCAGATTTTCTTTATCTAACTCTTGAATTGTCTTCAATAAAATGCATTTTAAAAGACTAATATTCAACCAAAATTCCCCTTAAACTGAAAACTTCCAAACTAACATATTAATAAATATTGATTTTGATATTGTGATCCTATTGTCAAGTTTGAATTTTATTTTAATTTTCTATAGCCTTTGACTTTTGATAGCAAGTGTTTCAGTTAGGAATTGACGCTCTATTCCAACTTTCAGGAACGTTCCTAAACGAAGTAGAAAGCTCAAAAAACGTAATTCTTCTGGGTGAGAGAAACGAAGAATGTTTTTCATTATTCCACATAATTACCATCTTTATCAACTCTCTCTATTCTCTATTTTTGACTCTCGGTCCCCTTTCTCCAACTTATAGTAGTGGCATTCTGTGGAATTCTCGGACACTTCAAACTTCGGCCTAAAAACCTAGAGCTATTGGTATCTCAGATACAAACCAATTGGTATCACAGATACAGAACAATTTGTTATCATTACTCTCGACAATTTTTCTTGGTATTCATCTGTAATTACTGAGGTTGTGACAATAAGCTTTTAAAATCATAGATTCCGTAAATATTATAGACGGAGAGAATTAAAGAGTATTGACTGGTTCTACACCAGCGGTATATAGTATTTGATACCATTTCATTTCGTCTGTGATATTCTTAAGATCTATGATTCTAAAAGCATACAACCCTACTAATTACTTGTTTCTCATTGGTAGAGTTACTTATTCATTTGATTAAACTTTATATTTTAAATGATAATTTAGAGAATTAAATTAACTCCAGAAGTTTGCAGTGTCTTTATTTCTGTAGAACTCCACCACACCCATCGTTGATGTCGGTGAACAATGTTGATATTAGTCCCCTCGATCATCTTTTTGAATGTTTTTTATACAATTTATCTAAAGCTTTGACTGTGTTTTTTCATCTTTTTTGCCGATAACTTAAAACCTTTTCTCTGATCTTTGATGGCTGTTTTCCCTCTTTTTTAAGTATGTTCTACCATCTGCCTGTTGAGAGTAACCTGGTTGCGTGTCTTTCCCAGCGTTACCTCTTATTAAACCTTCCTACTTTGCACTGCTAGTTTAAATCAGCTCGCGTAAGGTCAACCCTACAACCCAGCTCATTGGAGGCAACCCTAGCATGAGAGAAGTTAATTGAACCCCTCCATCTAAATAGTTAACCGAAGCAGCAAAATAACCATAGTGTAGTCAACCACAACGAAGTGAATTGTTCGATTTTCTCAATCTACTCTTTTTTAATCCATCTTCATGTGATAATTAAATATATTAAACAATGTAAATCCATATAAATTATTGGTTTAAAGTTAATACCTATTTATTCTTAGTCATACATAATATTAATAAGTATATTTATATTATCTTTAATTTATATTATCTTTATATTTCTATGAAGTTACCGACTGACATAGAAGTAGCGTAAATATTTTGATATGAGAATGACCAAATTAAATTTTTAACTAAATTTTTTTTTAAATTTAAATTTGAAAAAAAAATTTAAAAAATTTTATCTTCGAAGAATTTTCCATTTAATTTGAATTACTATTGCAATATTTTTTTATTATAATATTTACTAGAAACTTGAAAAAACTGCAATGTTTCCTTAATGAAAAATTATGGTGGGGCCATAGGAGATTTAGACGGTACTCCTCTCAATCTTCTATGGCCCCACTAGAATCTTTTCCATTGAATTGGGTAAGTTTACTTCCGTCATATATTTTATTTTCATTCGAAATATAAAAATTTCCTGCAGTTTTTTATTCAAATATAAACTTCCTTCTTATTCGTCAATTATATATAGTAATTAGATTCATTATATATAATAATGTACAGTAATAAATGCCAATGAAAAATAAACCATATTAATATATAGATTTACCGTTTGAATAAAGAAATACATTTTTTATATAGGGTAAGTTACGATTTATCGGTCAGTACTACATCTTCGACCATATAAGAAAAAGAATATAAATTGTTATTATAAAACAGTGCCATCTAATACTTCTGCAAATCCAGGTTTATTAGATAGTACTGTGTAATAATAACAATATTTATATGTTTTTCTTATATGACCGAAGATGTAGTACTGACCGGTAATTCGTAACTTACCCTATCACGATCCTCAATAAAAAGTACATTTTTGCACACGAATAAGTTACTTCATTCCAGGGATAGATCGTCAGTGTGATTATGAATAGTTATACAATAGAACTGACAATTAAAGTCTCTGATACAATAGTCATTATTAGGTTTGTGACGATATGCTTTTAAAATCATGGATCCTGAAAATATTATCGACGGAGAGAATTAAAAAGTATTGAATGGTTCTACACCAGCGGTATATAGTATCCGATACCATTTTATTTCGTCTGTGATATTCTTAAGATCTATGATTCTAAAAGCATATTGTCACAACCTTAATGAGTACTATTGAGTAGTCATTGTATATTATGTAGGCCTAGACACTTCAAATGTTATCATCCCAATAGGCCTAGAGTATAGAATGCCATACACAACATCTTAATTGATAAAAAACTCTAAATAAATTTAACCGAAACGTGACAGATAGTTTATCAACTCATTATTTACAAGAGAAATTGAAAAGGGTGAATAAAGTAAAGATTCTAGCTATCATTTGTGATTAAAGGGTCTACTGGTAGGTAGTTCCTTTACCCGATATGACTAAGAATACCCTCAAATCGTAGAAACAGTCTTCTATACTCTATGAAATGCCTGAAGATCTTTCTCCCTAACTCCGTTCTATAACAGACAATAAACCAACGGATAAAATCTATACAGGGCAAAACAATTGGAATGTATGAATCAGAGGGAGGAACAGATTCCCATCCCTCTAATCCCCCCCCTTCCCTTGGAATAAGATCCCCCCCCCTTGGAATAACAACACTTGTTCGGAATAACAATTACGTAAAAGTGTGACTGTACTTGTTCGAATACTACTTTTACAATGCTATGTACTTCTTGTAATTTTTTTTAGACTCAGCGTTGAAGATATTATATTTAACTAAAGCTTTAAAATTGATATAACAATTCATCATCAGTAGAAGTACATAAATTAAAAAGAAAACCAATGCCTAATTTGATCACTTGAAGTGATATGGCACCGACACACTTTATCACAATTTCTATTAAATACGGATTTAAAAAGGCCTTTTTAATAGAAATTGTAAAATAGGTCGGTATCCTATTTTCTTTAGGTGATCACATTAGGCATTGGTTTACTTTTTAATTTATGTACTTCAGATTATGAATTAGAATAGTAATTTGAAAGCTTGGGTAAAATATATCTTTAAAGGGCCGTTCACACGCAGGGCCTTTTAAGTCTTTCCACCAGACTTTTTGCTAGGCTCCTCCTACTTTTTCCACAAGAATATAAGAAAAATCGTATAATTATTATTTGGTATCCATGATACCAGCAGGTATCATGAGTAGGAGGAGCTTAGCAAAAAGTCTGGTGGAAAGATTTAAAAAAACCTGCGTGTGAACGGCCCTTCACACCGAGTCAATAAAAACTTCGCAAGATGAACAATCCCATGACCATTTCTTCAAAACTATAAAGTTAGTAGCTGAAAAGATGCATTTTATTTGTAGTTACGTAATTAAATAAAGACTAAACTTGCATTGAATTTACATATTTAGATCGAAAGAATATTATATCATTATTGTCTCGATAATAGTGTATCTAAATACGTATCCAATATATCTTCGTATCTAGCATACATACTCTTGCTGTATCGAAATAGATATTCAAGATATCTACATAGTACATAATTTATTTAGTATTCATTTAATTTATTTAAATAGGTATCCGAGATACATTTATTGTATCAAATACATTTAATGTATCTAAATCTGTATCCAAGATACCTACGCATCTAGGATACATTATAAACTGACTCAACGTTCAAATTCTTCGATTTTAAGATCACAAATTATTCCACATATAATTTCCAGTACATAGAAAAACTTTGTACATATCACTAGGTGCATGAACACTATGGTTGTGAGTCTAGACTCATGACTCTGAGGGTGACTCTCTTCTCTCTCACAGTCAGGGGCGAGCACTCTGGATTGCCCGCATGGGGAGTGTGAGGTTGTCGTCACAAGCCCCGTGGGTGCAAGAGCGGCTCATCGTGGGCATGGTCAAGAGTGCGGTCAAAGGTAGCCAGATGGTGCTGGTCAAGGTAAGAATTTGAATATAATTTAAAAATATAACGTTCTGCAATCTGCGAAGGTTCTGATAGGTGGGGTAAGTTACGAATTAATGCTGCTTCATACATCACCGATATCCATCCGGTACGTCACCGGTCAGTGATTTCTTATCACTGAGGAGAGCCGGTATTGTGTGAATAGGTCCGTTGAAATTAATGTAACGATATATTTTTTCACTGACACCGAATCACTGAGAGGAGAGTGACGGAGACGGACCGGTGACGTGCCGGACGGATATCGGTGATGTGCGAAGCAGCCTTTATCGAGTGGTTTCGCAATTTTGGTCATGTAAGAAATAATATATAGTTTAACAGTTTTACTTGTTATTTCAATTGGTATCCTGGATACCATATATTTTAAAATTTTAAGTAGTCATTTATGGTATCCTTATTTTTGTCGATATCTTAATTGATATCCATGATACCATTTAAAATAAAGAGTTAAAATTTAAAATTATATATTATTTCGTACAATATTGAAAATTTAAAACTGCCGATAATTCGTAACTTAAGCCTAATTACGTAAATACAGGATTTCGTTTTTACCTTAATTCATTGCTGAGTTAAGGTGGGGCCATAGAAGATTAATTTGGTTAAGCCCCACCATTATTTTTCTCTCTATTTAAAAACAAACAAAGTACTCCTTTTCATTGCTTTAGTTTTAACATAGTTAGTGTTGTAACCCATTGCTGTCCAATGTGCCAGCTGGAGGAGGAAGTTCAACTCAGTGACTATGTCAGGCCAGTCTGTCTCGGGTCACACCACAACTCATCCCAACTTGCCCCCCGTACCTGTCGATCATTGGGATGGGGAACAAAACGTAAGTACCGAGAATCTGGACTGTACCAAAACTGAGGCAACTTGTGAGTCACTGTGTTTGTATTGAGTCTAGTGAGTCATGAGTCTAGTGAGTCATGAGTCTAGTGAGTCAAGAGACCATTGTGTGCATTGAGTCTATTGTGTGTATTGAGTCACTGTGTATGTATTGAGTCACTGTGTGTGTATTGAGTTACTGTGTGTGTATTGAGTCACTGTGTATGTATTGAGTCACTGTGTGTGTATTGAGTCACTGTGTGTGTATTGAGTCATTGTGTCTGTATTGAGTCATTGTGTCTGTATTGAGTCACTGTGTCTGTATTGAGTCACTGTGTGTGTATTGAGTCACTGTGTGTGTATTGAGTCATTGTGTATGTATTGAGTCACTGTGTATGTATTGAGTCACTGTGTGTGTATTGAGTCACTGTGTGTGGATTGAGTCATTGTGTCTGTATTGAGTCATTGTGTATGTATTGAGTCACTGTGTGTGTATTGAGTCACTGTGTATGTATTGAGTCACTGTGTGTGTATTGAGTCACTGTGTGTGTATTGAGTCATTGTGTCTGTATTGAGTCATTGTGTCTGTATTGAGTCACTGTGTCTGTATTGAGTCACTGTGTGTGTATTGAGTCACTGTGTGTGTATTGAGTCATTGTGTATGTATTGAGTCACTGTGTATGTATTGAGTCACTGTGTGTGTATTGAGTCACTGTGTATGTATTGAGTCACTGTGTGTGGATTGAGTCACTGTGTGTGTATTGAGTCACTGTGTGTGGATTGAGTCATTGTGTGTGTATTGAGTCACTGTGTGTGGATTGAGTCACTGTGTCTGTATTGAGTCATTGTGTCTGTATTGAGTCATTGTGTCTGTATTGAGTCACTGTGTGTCTAGTGAGTCACTGTGAGTCTAGTGAATCACAGACTCTGTATTGGGTTCAATATTTTCGATCATAGAGTCAAAAAAAGTAGGTACAAAATTAAAAAATCACCACAAATTTGACAAGAATGATCGCATCTTCGTGTGGTTTTCTTTGGCTAATGTAGATTTGGGTCATTAGTAGAGGGTGGTGAAATTGCTCTTGCGGTAGCCTATTTCAAACCTTGTTTGTCAAAATAGCAGATTTTATCATGGAAAATTAGCATGTTTTTTGGAACCCTTATGTTGAATCAGTTGATAATTCCGGAACTAGGACATATTTATGAAGAAATTCGAGCATGGTGGATGCAGGATAATACATAAGTACACTGAACACTTGTTGTCAAAGAACGACTGAGGAAAGTTTTTGAACATCGAATAATCGCCAAGGGTCATGCCATTGAATGGCTCCCAAGATACTAGATTTAACTGCTTGTGATTATTTCTTATGGGTTATTTCATTAATTTGTAAAATTTTATACTTCTCCTCACCTGCCAATCTGAAGGAATTAAAAGAACGAATAACTTCTGGTGTCAATTTCTTGAAAGCTAACTCTGAGATGATCAAAAGATCAATGAAAGCAGTCAGAAAACAGACGCAAAAATTTGTTGTGAAAAATACGGAATAATAGTTATTTTTGGTAAACAATGCTTTCCTTTTATCTTCATAATATACAATTATTTCTTCAGTATAACTAATTTAATAGTGTGTAAACAAACCTATTTTAATATCCTTTGGCAATTTCATATCTCGCGCAAGACCAATTTCACCAACATCTACTTATGACCACCCTGTAGAAAGACTATTTGGAATATCGAATCAAACGAAAAATGTGGTTACAGGAGATAAAAATCTGCACTAGCCAAAGAAAACCACACGGAGATACGATGATTCTTGTTAAAGTTATGACGATTTTAATTTCGTACCTGCTTTTTCGACTCACACTGTATAAGACGAAAATGATAATGATCAATAGGTATCTTCTATAGTAATATAATTTAAAAAAAAAATAGGAACAATAGTTATTCAACTAGTTGGAATTGATGGAATGTTATCAGTATGTTCAATAGATCCTTTCACTTTGATCTAATATTGAGAATACATTTCTCGGTAGTTCATATTCTGTAATTTTCTCGGCAGTTCAAATTCCCTATTTTGTAAAGTACTGCCAATTTGTATAAAGTAGGTACTCCTTATTCATACATTTCTTATATAATTCAACCGGTAGAAGAACTAATTCCTGAGTCATGATACTCTACTCTAGCCCAAAACACGTCCAATAATTCCCTAATTTCAAAAACATTATACCTACCTATTCTCAAGATATTCCCAACTGTTTAATATTATGACTAGCTCTTTAAAAAATACCACCTGAATTCTTCGAGCAGGACTGGAATTTCAAAATTGAACAATGGTATGAGAGGCCTCCTCATATTCAAAATATTATTATGTTATTTATCCCCTTGGCTGTTTATGGAGCTAGTGTCGGGACTCATAGGAGACTTGGAAACATTACAAGAGCTACTGCAAGATGCTACCTACTCCAGTTATTCCACTTTTACTAATCTATTTTACGGAATGTAATGATGAAAATATGGTCTTTGGATTTTATAATTCGAGATTTTAAAGGAATGAACATTCTGTCAGTACATATGTATATTAAACTTAAACATTCATGAGGATCGTGATAGGTGATTTTGTTGACTGCTTCTTACAGTCCCTTGTATTCAATTTTCTTTAGCGTCAATGATACTGCCTTTGGTTCTGAAACAAACGTTGTATCTTACAGTTAATACAAATTCATTACTGCTAATAACAATATTACTTAGTTATACGCATCAAAAATGAAAAATCACATCCAACATGATTTTCTATTTTCAAAATACTGATTTAGGTTATCATTACTCACAATGTAGAGTTATGGATTAGCTGTATGGGTAATATTGAAGAGAAAATTGCCTTGGTATCGGGTAGCTGTCCCTCTGGCCGGAATTCTTGCCAATAACTACACCTTTGTAGGATGTCTCAGCAACATTCTTCCTGAACTTTAAAGGCTCCTCACAAACAACTTGAAGATCTACTGAAATGGAAAGAAGCCAAAGTTGCAGCGAGGAGCGCAAATGTTTCTCCTGTTGTCCGAAGGCATGGTGGAGAACACTCTTTTGCCTGACAGACAAGCAACAAAAACAAAAGCCAACTTTTTGTTCTTTTCTTCGGTGCGAAAACTGGAAGACGCGAGCGGCCACAACTCCGAGAAATTAGAAGCGCTTCGAGGAACTCTCGCCTCCTCTAATTCGATAACGTAACTGGTTAGGTCACAGTTGGGGAATTATTAATACAAACAGAGATTATCTACTTTTTAAATTAGCCACGCATTTATATGCCCGATAAGATCTTTTCTTGATTTAGTTAATTGGCTTAGAGTGTTTTGATAACATTTTAGCATGTAGGAGACAGTGTTGTTAATAGATGTTATGATAGATATGATAGGTACACTTAATAGTTTAACAGAGAGATAGACAGACTATCGATGATAGGTGGTTTTATAAATAATAGTCACTGTTATGTTATATTTAATACCTATATGAACAATTGATGGAAGTTTTTTGAAGATATTAGTTTACACTGTTTCAAATGTTCTTTGATATTCTCTCTTGCTGACATCTAATTCACTGAAACGAGATTGTGCTGCCATTATAGTAAAAAATAGTTACTGCGTTCAGATCTTCATTTGGGAGAATATTTTCGTTTCGACTTGTTCATCACTAAATCTATTGAGAACTAATAGCATAGTGTAGTTTTGCGATGTGCTCAATCTATCTACCTAGAATAGGAGATCACGACCCACCTTATTTGTCTCCCTACATACATTGTCTATGAATGCGTACCAGTATCTTATGTTATTACTGTTATCCGCATTTCTCCAAATTTCTACTGATGACGATTCAGGGAGTAGATACTCTTTGATAATCCTTCCAAATTGGAATGCGCCATGCGGGACGATCTTTTAATCCTAGATATCTTATTCTATCTTGATCCGGCCACTACGTCTTCGTATAGCTACTCAGACTCAATTTAATACGTTTATCATACACTTCCTACTTGTGTTCATTTAGTTTTCATTTCCGTAATCATACCTTGAAAGTACGGCGACTGAAAGATTTCCTCAGTGAAATCTGGTGAGTAATTGGGCGAGACAGAAGAGAGGATATTCTGTAGCCACTTCCTATTCCGCGGAAGAATGGAGTGTGTAATGTCAGCTCTACAGATTCTGCTTCCGGGTCATGAATTGTAAAGACTTCTTCTAGTTTACATCACTATAGGAACATAAAACTGCAGTAAATATAACCTAACATATTTAGTCTTCCGGTAAAAAATTGCACTGAACAAATCAGAGAAATCAATTTGTATTGTAATTATAATAAGATCAAGAATCAATTTTTGTTATAACTTGATGAATGCCAGTGCAATCTTTGAACTATCGACAAATGCTGACGGATTTTATCTTACGAATAGAGTGATGACCCCTGAGGGTGGAGGGTGAGGGGTGAGGGGTTTAAATCTAGGGAGAGGGAGTATGAAAGGAAAATTGGGCAAATAATCAGTAAAAAGAACTAGTCTGTGACAGTTGCAATAAAGAGAAATGATGAAAGTAAAGAATGACCTGAAAATTGAGCTATTGAGTTTTTTAAATAGTTCACTGCTGGTCAAATGAGTTTGTTGGATAGTTCACTGCTGGTCAAATGAGTTTGTTGGATAGTTCACTGCCGGTCAAATGAGTTTGTTGGATAGTTCACTGCCGGTCAAATGAGTTTTGTTAGATAGTTCACTGCTGGTCAAATGAGTTTGTTGGATAGTTCACTGCCGGTCAAATGAGTTTGTTAGATAGTTCACTGCTGGTCAAATGAGTTTGTTGGATAGTTCACTGCCGGTCAAATGAGTTTTTTAGATAGTTCACTGCTGGTCAAATGAGTTTGTTGGATAGTTCACTGCCGGTCAAATGAGTTTTTTAGATAGTTCACTGCCGGTCAAATGAGTTTGTTGGATAGTTCACTGCTGGTCAAATGAGTTTGTTGGATAGTTCACTGCTGGTCAATTGAGTTTGTTGGATAGTTCACTGCTTGTCAATTGAGTTTGTTAGATAGTTCACTGCTGGTCAAATGAGTTTGTTGGATAGTTCACTGCTGGTCAAATGAGTTTGTTGGATAGTTCACTGCTGGTCAAATGAGTTTGTTAGATAGTTCACTGCTGGTCAAATGAGTTTGTTAGATAGTTCACTGCTGGTCAAATGAGTTTGTTAGATAGTTCACTGCTGGTCAAATGAGTTTGTTAGATAGTTCACTGCTGGTCAAATGAGTTTGTTAGATAGTTCACTGCTGGTCAAATGAGTTTGTTGGATAGTTCACTGCCGGTCAAATGAGTTTTTTAGATAGTTCACTGCCGGTCAAATGAGTTTGTTGGATAGTTCACTGCTGGTCAAATGAGTTTGTTGGATAGTTCACTGCTGGTCAATTGAGTTTGTTGGATAGTTCACTGCTTGTCAATTGAGTTTGTTAGATAGTTCACTGCTGGTCAAATGAGTTTGTTGGATAGTTCACTGCTGGTCAAATGAGTTTGTTGGATAGTTCACTGCTGGTCAAATGAGTTTGTTAGATAGTTCACTGCTGGTCAAATGAGTTTGTTAGATAGTTCACTGCTGGTCAAATGAGTTTGTTAGATAGTTCACTGCTGGTCAAATGAGTTTGTTAGATAGTTCACTGCTGGTCAAATGAGTTTGTTAGATAGTTCACTGCTGGTCAAATGAGTTTGTTGGATAGTTCACTGCTGGTCAAATGAGTTTGTTAGATAGTTCACTGCTGGTCAAATGAGTTTGTTAGATAGTTCACTGCTGGTCAAATGAGTTTTCTAATATACCTTTTATAAAGTTCACGTAAATCCCTCCGTGTTTTTAATTCATGCAAGAGTGCAATCAAGCGGCACAATATATAAGTGCTCTTTGCCAGCCTATAGTCATTTCGTCTGAATGAGTTAGTTGGTTTTTTACGAGCTCCTTCAAACGAGGTATTAAGTTCAGACATCAAGAGGATTTAATGAGAAGGAAAAGCCAAACTGCTGATACAACACGCTTATAATTTAATGGTAACTTCGAGAGAAGATTAAAGAATGGTCGCACCGGCACAATGGCAGCAGTCGTCTCAAAAGTTTCACTAAACCTATTCCAAACTTCTAAGACAAATACACTTAATCCTACCTCAAATTTTATCATTTTGTATCTACCAATTTAATTTTACTTTCTCTTTGCTACTTTCTAGTTTCTTTATATCTATGTTTTTAATTGACCTTAGTCAGACTAACAGATATGATCATTCCAATGAGAGGCCGAGCTAATCACAGATAGAATCAACTCATTCGAATCTTCGGCCCATTTCCCTTCTGAATCCTTTAGAGAACTACTTGCTTCTTCCAAGAGGAGGGCAAGTCGCTTGTTTTTTGTTTTCTCTTTGGGAAAGATTTAAGCTGTGATTTGGGTGTCAATTTTCTATTGTGTGTGATCATAAAATTATTGGTAACCATGGTATCGAAGAGTGGAACGTATCATTGATACTTATTTCATATTGTTTAAGCAACCTATTAATGAAACGCAGTGATGATGAAACAATTATTGGTATCCATGATACTGTAAAGTATACCAATTCGCAGTTTAAGTAACTAGCCTGTTTACGAAAAAGGTGAATTCCTTCGAGTCTGCCCTTTCTAGAGAAAGGACCATGTATCAAATTTTACGACATACATTCGCAGCGTCAATTTATTCCTTTATTTTGATATTCGGATTCTGTTTTCATATCTGCAACTGAGCCGTGGAAAAATATTTCAATACCGACGTGACACATTCATCCATATGATATGCGCCAATGGTTTCTTATTGCTGGAATGCACGACACATCAAGGAAATTCTTGGAACGGATTTTCAAACCCTCCAGCCATTACATGAGCTCTTTTGTTGAGGATTGTTTGCCAAGCCATGAATCGGGTTATTGGTCACTAAATTAGGCCCTGAGTATTTGCTTTAGCTTCAGAGTCTCTCACATCTGGAAAAGTTCATCAGCTGAGCAAATAATTCGCCAAGAGGACCACCATTGATCCGGTTAGAGTGCCGAAGAAAATTCTTCTGATTTTTGAAGCTGTCTATGTGCTAAGAACGTATTTCTATAAGACTTTTTAAATCTCTTGAAAATTGGTAATCCTTAATATATTCTTCAACTCTTTACCGCGTTATTTTGATCATCTTTTGCTATCTCCTAATTTTTCTTATCTTCGTACTGTGCTGCCCTATCTCTCATTCCATTTCTCTCCATTTTCCGTGTGAATGGTGGTTGAATTCGAGACCAATTCTCTTTGAATTGGTCTCTCGTATAATCCCAAGCGTCAACACCCCCTAAAGTGAAGAGAAAAAGATACTCAGTCAACCGAGTGCCCCAGCGTCTCTCTCTCTCTCTTTTTTCCTTTCTCGACTCCTAATTCTTTCATAAAGTCACTAATTGAAGTGAGGAAAGAATCATATGATGAATACCTTCGCACTGTCGTATTTGGTAACATGATTTATCATTCTGTTTTATCGTTGAGATATATTAGATGATAACACAAAATGTTTTATGACATTTGTTTAATCAAATTAATATCAAATTTGTCGATTATGAATATCACATTTGCAATTTAGTAGATTCTACATAAATCAATATTTTCTTAAAGGCTCTATTTTGGTGAATAGTCATCATTTTTTATAGATTCAAGATTTCCATCGTTGCTATAGCCGATATTTTCAATATTTATCATATTCCATCTATCTCATTTAACATTATGGGGGGTTCAGACCCTTGATGTCTGCACGGTGGCAATGAAGACTAAATGTCCCCTTCAAACATGAGCAACAGGTTCTTCTTTTTATATCGCGTGCCCTTATTTGGCCACTCGAATTAAAGCCCTCTTCGTCCTATTCAAATTACATAGCAGGATGAAGCAGGTTCAATAATTTCATTTTGGTGACATTACTGATATCATAACTGTTTGTATTTTAATAAATTAATAAAAGAGGAGTCCTCAAGCCTATTGTTTCCAAAGTATGAAGTTCAAACCACAACCTATAGACCATTAGTCTGCTCTGGTAGGAAATCATTCATTTTTGAGAAGGTATCGGCAGCCACACACAATTTCTTGCCACATTACTCTCTGCTGCTCCACTTAATATCAGTGTGGTACACTCGGGGCACTCACCCCCAACCCCCCGCTTCCCCCGGGAAGGTATAGTGGGGGGACGGTAGCACAGGGAGGTACTTACGTATTAGAGAAACGGTTGGTTAGGGCACCTTTAACTTATCCTAGGATAGAGGTGGGGAGGCATGCGAGGAGTATCATAGCAAAGTCTCATGGCCACTATATGCTATTAGTCACTTTAATGAGTAAGACTCATACTCTGTAAGTTCAGTAACAAGCTACAACAACTTTTACAAACAACTCACTTTAAGTGGCTACTCTAAAAATAACCGGGATAAGTAAAGCTCAAGTGAATGGAAATGGAGAGAAATCACGTGGGAATCTTTACTTTCCTTCTGCAGAAAAACTATTCTCACCATTTCCATATCTGTTGTGATACATGGCACTCTATCATGTCATTTTCTCTCCAGTTCGTGCATAAATTACTCTTCTTTCCAGTTCGTTTATAAAATACCCTTCTTTCCAGTTCGTGCAAAGAATATTCTTATTTCCAGTTCGTGTAAAAAGTACTCGTCTCTCTAGTTCGTGTAAAAAGTACTCGTCTCTCCAGTTCGTGTAAAAAGTACTCGTCTCTCTAGTTCGTGTAAAAAGTACTCTACTCTCTAGTTCGTGTAAAAAGTACTCTTCTCTCCAGTTCGTGTAGAAAGTACTCGTCTCTCCAGTTCGTGTAAAAAGTACTCTTCTCTCCAGCTCATGTAAAAAGTACTCTTCTCTCCAGTTCGTGTAAAAAGTACTCTTCTCTCCAGTTCGTGTAAAAAGTACTCTTCTCTCCAGCTCGTGTAAAAAGTACTCTTCTCTCCAGTCCGTGTAAAAAGAACTTATCTCCAGTTCGTGTAAAAAATACTCTTCTCTCCAGTTCGTGGAAAAAATACTCTTCTCTCCAGTTCGTGTAAAAAGTACTCTTCTCTCCAGTTCGTGTAAAAAGTACTCTTCTCTCCAGCTCGTGTAAAAAGTACTCTTCTCTCCAGTTCTTGTAGAAAGTACTCGTCTCTCCAGTTCTTGTAGAAAGTACTCGTCTCTCCAGTTCGTGTAAAAAGTACTCTTCTCTCCAGCTCGTGTAAAAAGTATTCTTCTCTCCAGTCCGTGTAAAAAGAACTTATCTTCAGTTCGTGTAAAAAGTACTCTTTTCTCCAGTTCGTGTAAAAAGTACTCTTCTCTCCAGTTCGTGTAAAAAGTACTCTTCTCTCCAGTTCGTGTAAAAAGTACTCTTCTCTCCAGTTCGTGTAAAAAGTACTCTTCTCTCCAGTTCGTGTAAAAAGTACTCTTCTCTCCAGTTCGTGTAAAAAGTACTCTACTCTCCAGTTCGTGTAAAAAGTACTTTTCTCTCCAGTTCGTGTAAAAAGTACTCTTTTCTCCAGTTCGTGTAAAAAGTACTCTTCTCTCCAGTTCGTGTAAAAAGTACTTTTCTCTCCAGTTCGTGTAAAAAGTACTCGTCTCTCCAGTTCGTGTAAGAGTACTCTTCTCTCCAGTTCGTGTAAGAGTCCCTTCTCTCCAGTTCGTGTAAGAGTACTCATCTCTCCAGTTCGTGCAAGAGTACTCTTCTCTCCAGTTCGTGTAAAAGTACTCTTCTCTCCAGTTCGTGTAAGAGTACTCTTCTCTTCAGTTCGGGCAACGAGTTCTCTTCTCTCCAGTTCGTGCAAAAAGTACTCTTCTCTCCATTTCGTGTAAGAGTACTCTTCTCTCCAGTTCGTGTAAAACTTACTTTTCTCTCCAGTTCGTGCAAGAGTACTCTTCTCTGCAGTTCGTGTAAGAGTACTCTTCTTTCCAGTTCGTGTAAAAGTACCCTTCTCTCCAATTGGTGTAAGAGTACCCTTCTCTCCAATTGGTGTAAGAGTACCCTTCTCTCCAATTGGTGTAAGAGTACTCTTCTCTCCAGTTCGTGTAAGAGTCTCTTCTCTCCAGTTCGTGTAAGAGTCTCTTCTCTCCAGTTCGTGTAAGAGTACTCATCTCTCCAGTTCGTGTAAGAGTACTCTTCTCTCCAGTTCGTGTAAGAGTACTCTTCTCTCCAGTTCGTGTAAAAGTACTCTTCTCTTCAGTTCGGGCAACGAGTACTCTTCTTTCCAGTTCGTGTAAGAGTACTCTTCTCTCCAGTTCGTGTAAGAGTACCCTTCTCTCCAATTGGTGTAAGAGTACTCTTCTCTCCAGTACGTGTAAGAGTACTCTTCTCTCCAGTTCGTGTAAGAGTACTCTTCTCTCCAGTTCGTGTAAGAGTACTCTTCTCTCCAGTTCGTGTAAGAGTACTCTTCTCTCCAGTTCGTGTAAGAGTACTCATCTCTCCAGTTCGTGTAAGAGTACCCTTCTCTCCAATTGGTAGTTACAAATATCGTTCTTATCAGAGAATTTCAATTCATTTACACTCGACTGGAGACCAAAAAATGGAGTCCCAAGAAAAAGGCTGATGATGCAGCCACCTGTTTTTCTCTTTCTGAAACTGTTACTAATGACGAAGAGAAATAAATAGGACCAAGATTCTCTCGAGAAGCGAATGATTTAATATGTAGTGTTACCTAATAGCGCTATTTTTTGTGTACTACATGGAAACAAGTTGATGGAATTGAAGGATTTTATATCCATTTTTGAATCCACTACACGTTTCTACATCTTCTGGTTTGAAATTAAACTGTTATCAGTATAATCAGTTTTTCTTGATATGGTTATCAGTTGTATTAGATAATTAGATTGTGAAATACAGAATTTTTCATAACAAGATATAGGCTAAATTTCGATTTATCGAACAGTTCCACATTTTTGTTCATATAAGAAAAATTATTTATTAACTTCTATTTTATTTGGTATCCTTGATACCAGCAGGTATCTTGGATACCAAATAAAGTAACTAGTTAAATAATTCTTATTCTATATATTATTGTTTTACGAACGAAAGCATGGAACTGTGCGATTGAGAGTAAACCCTTCTTTATTTTTCAAATATGCAAAAGCACTGATATCATAGATCAAATCTCGACTATAAAAATTAGGCAATGAATTCATTGAGTGGAATTTTATGGAGGGTATCAGCTTTCCAGTGTCCCAAGAATCTTCTTCAATTTAGATTTGCTTTTTGCCTTTCCTTTTTATTGGAAGTTTCATCGTCTTCGGAATAAAAGATATTGCTACTTTACCAAACTTATAGTAACTAATTAAACACTCTGGTGGAGGAAAATCTCAACCTATTTGATGACTTCTTCAAAAAGAGTAGAACGGAATTAAACTTACTGGAAATTCACAATTAATATTACACACTTTGCATTAAATATAAATCTATATTTTCTATTAATGATGGTATACTATTATTATGACTGTAGAGTTGTGACAATATGCTTTTAAAAACATAGATCTTAAGAATATCACAGACGAAATGAAATGGTATCGAATACTATATGCCGCTGGTGTAGAACCATTCAATACTCTTTGATTCTCTCCGTCTGTAATATTTTCGGGATATATTATTTTAAAATCCTATTGTCACAACCCTAATTATGAGCTACTTATGACTTACTTTTTATCGTGTATTTTATGTAGACATTGATGTTTTTTCCTGGAATTATAACTGTATATTTCTATGATTAAATATTAGTAAACTATTAAAAAACTTTTCATAAAATGATTTTTGCTTTTTGTAAATATCAAAGAATGTATTGCGTTAACTTATTTTCTTATTTGTATATACAATTGATAAAATTACAGCAATTTCGTCTTCGAAACAATAAAAAACATCTACCTGAACATAATTTTTTAATTTGAATTTTATGCATTACTTGACACAATAAGTAGGACTTTTTACTGACCATTTTAATGAGAAGTCTTTTTTTATTTTTACCTCCTGAAGTAACTCACGAAAATGCTGGTAAGGGTGTTATTCTAGTTACCTCTCTAAATACTCTCTAACACCAAAGTCACAACCACTTCCCAAACTTCGAACTAAACCTTCATTGGGCAAATCAGTCAGTATCTTGTAGTGATGGCGTCACTCATTCGGTATCACTGATACAGTGCAACAGTATAGTAAACTAGATAGGTAGCCTAACTACATTCTGTTCATACTACCTAGGCACTGTTTACGCGCCAAAATGCCACTCCATGATTGGTCGAAACAATTAACACACGCATGTGTGCCTAACAGAACGCTCATTGGTCCATTCATTTGGCAGACTAGCTCAACAGAATATTCCGAACCCTATGAAGGAAACTAATTCATTGATTCTTTTTTATATTGTAGTGATATCAATTAAATTACTATATAAACTGTTAATCTCTTGAGTGACGCCATTTGCTTCTATTTGAGCTGAGTGAAACAAATTTGAGTAAGTTAGGTTGATTAATCAGTTTCGTGTCACTTGCTCTACCACTGTAAAGTGTTAAGCCCCACCCGTATGGTAAAAAAAAACCAAGCAAAAATGCAAGCAATGCAAACTCTCAAAAAATTCACAAAGAATATTATACCGCATTTAGAACCAAATAACTAAATAACCTTTAAAACGTGACTCCTTTCAATGAAAGCAATATTTTGTGATATTTGTGTTTTATTCGATTAGTGGTGTTGCTTGCACTTTTGTTCGCGTTTAGTTTTCGTCGTGTGAACGTGGCTGTAGAGTGCCAGATACTGTTTCTCTGCCTAGACTTACCAGTTTTGACCCCATGCCCTCGCACTGAGAGTATATCCACTGTAGAGGCAGATTTTCTTGGAGAAGTGCATCAGTAGTGAGGCTGTAGTAGAGGAACGTGCTTATTCTCAACCTCTCTCTTCGGCAACCCCCTCCATTTGGTAGAAGTTTCTTCTCTAGATTTCGCGTAGCTGCCTCTAAAAAAACAAATACTAAACAAATTAAATAATCCAAATCGCCATTTGCTGCGCGTTTTCGTAGATTCCATGACGCTTTGTTAACTTTGAGATCTGGAAACAATGATGCCCCTCAGGGACGTTATTTCTCGTCTCCTTTCTTCTCCCACAATGAGAGTTATTCATTTCAGAAGGAGAGGGTTCTTGGAGCCGCTCATTCTCTTTAGATTCTCCGATCAACGAATGGAAGACTTGAACTTCTTCATATGATTAGAAATTAAATTAACGGCACTTACAAATGGCATTAAAAAGTATTGATGTTATAATTAATACCATCAAGTAATATCTCGAATAATCCTTTTTTTATACTTTTTTGATCGATTTTACTGGATTTTTCTTTTTTCAGAGTATATTTTTTGTGTTTGTAATAAGAAGAGAGAGTGAGAGTTGCTTGCCTTGCGATATTTTAGTCTCCAGAAATAAGCTGAGATGCCATAGATGAACTTAGGAAAATAGATGGAGAAAATTGTTCAGTAGACGTACAGAAGGGGGGACGTCGCAGTACTCTAACACTCACAGTTCACGAAAAGTGGGTGTAAACATAGGTAATGAGAAGTCAATCAGAAATTTCTCTCTGTTTAGTTCACTACTTATGTTAACACCAACTTTCTGAGAACTGTGAGTGTCCGACCATCGCGAAGTTCTCCTGAGTGCTTATCTAAGTAACTTGGCTAGGACTTCTATTTCCCATTTTTTTAATTAGTAAATTATTGAAATATTGTAAAGTGGCCAATTTTTTTTCTGCCATACAGTAGAATTAACACAAAAATGTATCGATACCATTATTATATTTCTAATTTGTTGATTACGTTTATCATCAAATAGTTTTTATATAAACTACTTTACCTCATTAAATTCAGTCTTGCTGAATTATTATTATTCATGCATTTAAAATTAGACATTTGAAATGTAATAATGGTATCTATATATCTGTACATAGCATTTAAATAATATCACGAAACATTAAGAATAAAAAGGGAAAATTTTACCACTTCGAACCATGCTATTAAAATTTTTTAAACATTTTATCTCCTTCAGTAGCGTTGGAATATCTACGAAAATCCAGTGTATTTTTATATAATAAACTTAAAGGAAAAAACACACTAGTGATCAATTAAACATAGTACCTAAGGTCACTTGTACCAGAGAATCAGTCGAGATAGATCCCTAATGGTTTTCTCCTTTTGAAGGCCCTAGCCAAGTTGTTGGGGTAAAGCACCCACACAGATCTAGAAAGTTGACACTAGTTGCACTGACATAGATGTAAATATCGCTTGGACTAATTAAAACGTTGCTAAACACTCTGTTTGTTAGGGAGTATGAAGCAGGTAAGAAAACCGTTGCTTCCTTTTGGTATCTTTTGCATTTTTTGAAATGATTTTTTGGTTTTTTGACTTTTTGAATACAGCTCTCGTATCAATTTTTTGCTGAGAGTGCTATTTCCATTTTTGATGATCTGATTCAGTACCTATTTAGTGTAACTACTTTTAGAATGAACCTTGGACCGGGCGAAAGGGTCCCTCTATGTGGCTGAATGGTCCCTGCAAGCGACTAGATGGTCCCTGTAATTGACTGAATGGTCCTTTGCAAGATCCAGATGGTCCATGCAAGCGTCTGGATGGTCCCTTCCTAAATGTTCCCTGTGACTGATACACAAATCTCACCACTTTAATTCATCCCACATGATAAACTCTCCTTCTAAGCCGAAAACATCAACATACTATTCATTCGTTTGTAATTTCAATCCTTTGTATCTATGATACACGACAATCCTTTGTATCCTTGATCCTCTGTATCCATGACACATGGCAATGCTTTGTATCATGGATACTGAGAGTCAGTTGATGGTTATGGTTTCAGAGTCAGTCTTTTTCATGGGAGTGTTACAGTGGTTTGCATTTGAAGCCCGTGGCCGATTGTTGGATATATGTAGCAGAGGATACTTAGTCAGTAGCTTTAAGTGTCTCTATCCCAAAGAAGATGTTACCTCTATTGGCTTCTAGTTACCACTATTCACGTACATACGGCTTCACATCCATTGATAACACTCTTCAGTGTCATCATCTGTTCGAAGGTGTATCTTAATCACTTATTAGGTATTAAAAAATTTGTATTATTTGCAGTATCAGTAATCACTTTTTTAATTACTGTAATTTGATTTCATTCTTACATACAAGCTTTGAAGCTTATTGAGTTTTCGAAAATTTAAAATTTCTTTAAATTTGTAGAAGTCGTCTTACTCCATCCCACTGTAGAATATTGACCAAATTTTCTGTAGTTTAGACTACGACTCACTATCAAATTCATTATAATTATTACCTAGAAAGAATATTTTCCATCTCATTTTTCACCGTAAAAATTTGACCTCACCCAATTTGGTTTTTCCAAATTTTCCGTCCGTCATTTCCACCTCCTTAATATCCGTTCGTTCGCAGGTGATCCACTACTGGAACTGAAGGTGAAGGTGGCCAATGGGTGGGCCTGTACCCAAACTAACCCTTACGGGGTTGTGGTGGCACCTAAAGCCGTTACTCCAAGTTCAAGGGACATTCTGTGTGCCCAACAATCTGAAACAACGGACCGATGTTTGGTGAGAAAAACCACAAGTCGATCTAAAGGCTGAGTATCGGTTTCTTTTGATAATGTTGATAATTGAATTCAAATAGATTTTTTTCCACTAACTTAGCAGAATTAAAATATATAGAACAAAGATAGAAAAAAGGTGACTATAATGTCAGACATTTACAGATCAGGGAACGCCGCAGTATTCGGAAAATGGGTGTTTACATATATCAAGAAAAATCAGATATTTCTAAAAGTCAGATTGATTGAATGCCCACTTTGAGAGTACTCTGAGTGTCTGGCAACTGCAGCGTCCTCCTATTAGTTTTTAGTTCACATTAAATTGTTGTTGCTGCGAAATTCTATATGCTCGTATGGCACAAAATTTCGAATGTAAATCTTTTCCAAACCTTTGAAAGGCACAGACTTATCAGAATCTATTATTTTACATATTCTAGTTCAAATTCTTTTTTCAGCTGGAAGAACTGAGTGGTGCCGGACTGCTGTGCGAGTGGGCAGGAAGGTGGGAGGTGGTGGGGATAGCTACGGGCAATACGGGCTGTTCTGCAGGCCGTAGACCTCGCCTCTACGACGACGTGAATCCCGCGGCCGTGAAATGGATCAAACTAACTATAGCTGCGTTCGCTAGGGAGAATGCCTAAGCCTTATTAACTTTATCATCACTTTAGTCCTGTTGTCGATGGTGCACCACCTTGCTACACTGACAGAAACTTTTTGCGGGAAGAGGACATTCCTTCTGGATACCTAATTTCTTAGAGGAGGTTTTATATTATTTAAGCTTTCAGAAATAGACTTAACACGTTTCCTACGATGGCACTCTTAGATATATTGCAATTGTTAGTTTTCTTTTTAGATAAACTTTCATATTCATATATACTGTTTGATGATTTCAGCTTTTAGCAAAGTTCTATGACCCTTAAATAATTCTTCAACCTAAACGAAACCTGATTTTTGGCAAATTTTGTTCATAAGGGTTGGACCGGAGGGTTCCTTCGCAGGAAATGTGTTAAATCCTTTGGGAACTATTGCAGAGAATTGAGTTTTTTTCTGGAAGTAATTTATATGAGTAGGGTGGTGCATCTAGCGATGTTTCCTTTTCTGTTCCGTTTCTAAGCAAAGTCGACTGTTTAACACATGAGTACAGTCACTTCTTTCCTAGCTGTAGGTAGTGACTTTAACGTATTGACTGTTCTTCTTCGTATTGAGTACGAGGACATTCTATTTAGAGAGTGTACTGAATAACTGTTTCATCAAATTCTTACTTTGGCTAAGTTTTGGATCATGACACAAATCAGTTTAAAGAATGAATGGTCTTAATTTTCTTTTCTGAAGAGTTTATATAAAATGGATTATATTTATATTGTTTCCAAGTCCAAATGATGTATATTTATTTAAATATATTTGATACATATTTAAGTTTAGTAGACTATAAGCTGTACATATAAAGCGCCCAAAACTGTATGTGTAGATTGATTTAAGTGTATTGATGTGTATGTATCTTTATTTAAATATATCAAAAGATATTTTCATAGGTTTGACTTTGTATCTATTGATTTTGTACTAGGTAAGATACTATGTAGCTATGTCCCTAGGGTCTTCCACAGACTGTGCCGAAAAGAAGTTTTCCAGATCTCTCTTCCTTCTACCAGGACTTCCAAATCAAACTAGCTTTAAAATTGCTTCGAGCTCCTGAGTTCCACTTCCAACTAACTGTAGTGTAGAAGGTATATACTATTCACTTTAAGATTATATAATGTTAATGGACCCAAAGTAGCCTATATGTTGAAGACTCGGTCTGTATCCTAGATACGGAACTGAGCTAGTATCACTGTTACGGAACTGAGTTAGTATCACTGATACGGAACTGAGTTAGTATCACTGATACAGTCCGAGTCTGTCTCACGGATGCAGTCATGTTTAAAATCTCAAGCAGGAGGAGAGAAAATGTTATCAGTAGTTAACGGAAAGTTTCTACAGGTCCTTATATAGTGTACTCCTTATGAATAGAAACAGGCCTCTTGCTTAATTCAGTTCCGAATCTACTTTCAGATTTGGGCCCACTAGAATCTATTGTAAGATTCATTAATGATGACTATTGTACACAATGAGTGGGTAGCTTTTCTATTCAGTGTATTATATCTAAAAAGCTCCAGGGGTAACTTATGTATGTGTATATGTGTATCACTATTAGATATTTAAACTTATGGAGTAATCTAGAGGTATTATTCTGGAGCTTTGATTTGCTTTAATGAATTTGAAAGGCCTTCTTCAATCAGTTTTAGCAGAAAATTGTATAAATGTTTAAGATATCAATTATATTGTATTTATTGTACGTACAAAATTATCATAATGTTAATATAGTAGGGAAATTAATAGGTACGATTTATAAAAATGTTAAGATCGAATTTTTATGATTGATTTCTAAAAGATTATTTAATTGGAAGTATATGATTGTTATATTCTATCTAAATTAGGCGAATGTTTAGAGTGATAATGTAGCTACCAGATTCTATTGAGTATATCTTTTTCTTCTTATGCTGAAGAAGTATTAGAATACAGGAGAGGAGAATGTTGAAACACGTCAGGACTTCCAGTAGGTCTTAAATAGGTTACTTTAAGGGACTAAAGAAAATACCTACGGTATCAAAAAAATACAGTAGGTATCTGCTATCATTGGTGGTAATTTGTGACGTAATCGTCAACTCCGATGCGCGCGCATACTGAGTTCCAGGTTCTGCATAGTTCGCTTCTTGCAATGATCGTTAGCGTCAATATAATATGTCCCTAATCAAATCAAATATATTTATTCAATATCAACTAATACGAAGAAAAAGATCATAGGAAATAAATTGGAATTTAAGGAATTTTATATACATTTATGAATGGTTGATGGCATCAAATCCATGAGAACTGCCATGAAGTAGCTTTTCTGCGTCCAAGAGCTTAGTACCTAACTGCTAGTAGGTGACTTTGTTCAAAGAGTAGCTTTTTCTGCATCTATGAGCATTTTCACAGACTGATGGTAGATGACTCTGTTCTTGGAACCACTTTCCTATCTGACTGTTTTTTCCAGTCCCTTGTATTCATTTCCTTTTGACGTCAGCGATATGGCCTTTGGTTCCAAAGCAGACGTTAAACCCCTCCTAAAATAACTAACGCGATCGTCTTAAGTAAGAGTGGACTCAAACTGACTTTTTGTAAATTAATTATCATTAGTGTATCAGAGTGTGTCTCTGCAGTGAATTTTCTCGACTTTAGAAAACTCTACGAACACTTTACCAGTTTCAGTAGACTGGCTCTCTCAATTTCATCCAAACTGAAGTCTTCCTATGTAGAGAATTACTGATGTAGAGTCTCAACTTGTGGGGAAAATGTTTCGATAGGTTTTAGATGTAACAATTCGACAGTTGAATACTAAATAGGGTAAAGGAACTACCTAACCTTTGATAGTATATGAGTTTGATAACGCTCAGAATTTTAGATAGTTCCTTTAAGGGCCGTACACACGAAGAGTTTTTTAAGTCTTTCCACCAGACTTTTTGCTAAGCTCCTCCTACTTTTTCCATGAGAATATTAGAATCATAAAAGAAACAACGATATATTTATTATTTATTTCAGTTGGTATCCATGATTACCTGCTGAAATAAATGATAATTATATCGTTTTTTCTTATATTCTCGTGGAAAAAGTAGGAGGAGCTTAGCAAAAAAGTCTGGTGGAAAGACTTAAAAAAAACCCTGCGTGTGTACGGCCCTTAACTCTACTTGGACTTAAGTTATTCAATTCGGCCGTTTAGAATTTCAATTTGAAAGGTTCATATCAAACATTACCGTTGTTCATATCACTGCAAATGATCATATCAGTGGGGATATTTTGTACTTTTCAATCAATTGGGGTATTTTATGCAGTAGAGTTCGAATATTCCTTTAATCCCGATTAAATGGCACGCAGGAGGTCAGAGATTATATTAATCCAGTGTCTTCTAATTGTGATTAATGGAAATACGAATGCTGATACTTTTATTTTATTGAGTGGCTAATATCATATTAGGACTATTTTACATTGTATATTTCCCATTGATATTTCTTATATTTGTAGTAGGATTAATGAGATGCTATATTATTATTAGTTGAAAGATTCTTCTGCTGGGGATATTTCCCTAGATCGGCTGCGTCCGAGATTGCATAGGGTAGAACTGGCAAGTAATTACCCTGAATATCGGCTTTATCTGTGTAGACATCATCGCATACCGCCACTGTACAGTGTTCTGTGTAACAATAAACATGTCTAAATCTCATCTCTATCATTTACCTTTGGAAATGTAACATGGAGTAACTAGTCAACGACTGGTGGTAGATGACTGTATTTACGGAGTAGCTTTTATGCATCCATGGGCTTATCGACGACTGGTGGTGAGTGACTGTATTCACTGAATAGCTTTTCTGCATCCATGGCATTTGTCACAGACTGGTGGTGAGTGACTGTATTCACGGAGTAGCTTTCCTGCATCCATGGGCCGACTGGTGGTGAGTGACTGTATTCACGGAGTAGCTTTCCTGCATCCATGGGCCGACTTGTGGTGAGTGACTGTATTCACGGAGTAGCTTTCCTGCCTCTATCAGAATTATCGCTGACTGGTGGTAGGTGACTTTGTTCAAGGAGCCACTTTCCTTTTCTGACTGCTTATTTCAGTCCCTTGTATTTAATTTCCTTTTGACGTCAGTGATATGGCCTTTAGTTCCGAAACAGACACTTCATTAACAGACACTTTCAGTAATCGTAAAGTGGGTGTTAATATTACCAGCACTAAGGAGTTAATTGAAAAAGAATATAGGGTGACGTACCTACTCGGACAGTCACAGTACTCGGGTAGTGGGTGTTAGCGCAGGTTATGACCCAATCCGACCTTTAGAATTTACTCATTGACCTGTTGACACACACTTTCCGAGTACTGTAGTGTTACCTAATGAGAGCAGCATCTGTCTGTCCGTCACAGTAATCAACTGATAGCATGGATATGAAATTATTCTGAAATCAGTTCAATAAATGGTTTTAATATTTAAATTTTATTTTATTTTGTTTAAAATATTGGAGTAAAAGCGAAGTCAGGGATAGTAATTATTACATAATTTGAACTACCATCAGTGAGCATAAAATTGATAGTAACCGTCATTGTTAACAGCACGGGTACTCTAGTGAAGTTGATTAGTATCAATCGATCTAAATATTCCAGTCGAATGTATTCCTGTTCTTCATTAGTTAGCAACGACAAAAGTTCATTGTGTGAAATGATTGCATTGGTGCCTAATGTATAGGGATTATTATTGTGTTTGGTTCTATTGAACAGTGTTTGTTATTTCAGTCAATGTCCAATAGAAAAGGTCATGGCCATTCGAAACAAAATTTATTGATTTTATGTACAGTAAAATTTCTTTTGGTCTGTACTCTTGCTATTCTCAATAAATATGAATTGACTGTAATATAAAATACTAGTCATTTTTTATTTTGAAAGGCATAATATGGAAAAGAATATATTAGTTAAAACTAATTTATATTTTTCTCTTAATTACTGTACAAAGCAATGTAAAAATCTATATATTAATACGATAGCGTGTATGTAAGTGTCTTCCTATTACTATACATACTATATTAATGAGTATACTATAGTAGTAAGTGACACTACTGTAGTAATGAGTACACTATAGTAGTAAGTGACACATAGTAAGTAGTGTAGTGGGGGTAGTGAGAGAAGTAAAGGTGGTGGAAGTGAAAGTAAGTTACGGATAGGTGGTGGAATGAAGATGGGGGAAGTAAAGGGAGGGGGGACTGTGGAGCTAAAATATAACTAAATTTAGAAAAAGTTGTATGGTGATAATGTCAGTCACAAAATACGTTAAACAGACACTCTATCAACAGCACATCATAAAGTTGGTGTAAATAAAAGTAATGTTACCAAGATAATATTTATAAGTGATAATCTATATACTATTATAAAAGATGCCGTGTCAGTCGGTAAGTCCGTCATAAGATGTGTTAAAATGCTAAGAGATATTTGTTGATTCTCAATTCTGTTTAATTACCACGACTCCAGCTAGTTACCTTCGCAATCTTGCGGAAGGTTATATTTTACTCGGCATTTATTTATTTATCATATGTTTATTCGCATAACTGAAAAACTATTCAACCAAATAGGCTGAAATTTAGTGAAACAATTGGTCAATTTACAGTGACCATCTGGTAGAATTTTGGGAGCGATACGGTCAAAGGTCAAAGTCATTTATAACTTAATAATTCAAAAAGTATTGAACCATATTGCATGAAACTTGGTAAGACGATAGGTCAATCTATATACAGTCGCCAGTTTATTAGATTTTGGGAGAGAATGGGTCAAAGCGGAGGCGAAGGTATGCGCTCTACCAAGTGCACGTAATATCTAGTTATCATATTAAATTAGTATATTTTTTAGGTTCCTTTGTGTTTATTTTAATTGAAATTATTATGTAATATATCTCCTTATATTCTCCATATCTAATTAAAAGTTGCACACATCAATCACATAGAAAAAGTAACCCAAATTCTTTTACACCAGTGAGTGCCTATAATATAATATAAGAAATGTTTACTTATAACCTCTGGAACGACCAACAGGTCTCCGAGTCTCAGACCAGTTTGAAACATTGATGCATAATTTGAAAACTAATTGACTGGAATTGTTGAAACTCCGTGACTTTCATTGTCTATGACGTATTTATTCAGTGTATATAATTCTCAATAAAATAATGCAACTTAATTTGATCTATATCATTTTATATCATTATTGGTAAGGTGGGCCTCTGGAGCCCGGGTGACATTTTCATTGAAATCTTGACCTTGATGATTATTCACTGATTAAACACTTGACCTTGATGATTATTCACTGATTAAACACTTGACCTTGATGATTATTCACTGATTAAACACTTGACCTTGATGATTATTCACTGATTAAACACTTGACCTTGATGATTATTCACTGATTAAAATCTTGACCTTGGTGATTATTCACTGATTAAAATCTTGACCTTGGTGATTATTCACTGATTAAAATCTTGACCTTGGTGATTATTCACTGATTAAAATCTTGACCTTGATGATTATTCACTGATTAAAATCTTGACCTTGGTGATTATTCACTGATTAAACACTTGACCTTGGTGATTATTCACTGATTAAAATCTTGACCTTGGTGATTATTCACTGATTAAAATCTTGACCTTGATGATTATTCACTGATTAAAATCTTGACCTTGATGATTATTCACTGATTAAAATCTTGACCTTGATGATTATTCACTTATTTAAACACTTGACCTTGATGATTATTCACTGATTAAAATCTTGACCTTGATGATTATTCACTTATTTAAACACTTGACCTTGATGATTATTCACTGATTAAAATCTTGACCTTGATGATTATTCACTGATTAAAATCTTGACCTTGGTGATTATTCACTGATTAAACACTTGACCTTGATGATTATTCACTGATTAAAATCTTGACCTTGGTGATTATTCACTGATTAAAATCTTGACCTTGATGATTATTCACTGATTAAAATCTTGACCTTGGTGATTATTCACTGATTAAACACTTGACCTTGGTGATTATTCACTGATTAAAATCTTGACCTTGATGATTATTCACTTATTTAAACACTTGACCTTGATGATTATTCACTGATTAAAATCTTGACCTTGATGATTATTCACTTATTTAAACACTTGACCTTGATGATTATTCACTGATTAAAATCTTGACCTTGGTGATTATTCACTGATTAAACACTTGACCTTGATGATTATTCACTGATTAAAATCTTGACCTTGATGATTATTCACTTATTTAAACACTTGACCTTGATGATTATTCACTGATTAAAATCTTGACCTTGGTGATTATTCACTGATTAAACACTTGACCTTGATGATTATTCACTGATTAAAATCTTGACCTTGGTGATTATTCACTGATTAAACACTTGACCTTGATGATTATTCACTGATTAAAATCTTGACCTTGGTGATTATTCACTGATTAAACACTTGACCTTGATGATTATTCACTGATTAAAATCTTGACCTTGATGATTATTCACTGATTAAACACTTGACCTTGATGATTATTCACTGATTAAAATCTTGACCTTGGTGATTATTCACTGATTAAACACTTGACCTTGATGATTATTCACTGATTAAAATCTTGACCTTGGTGATTATTCACTGATTAAACACTTGACCTTGATGATTATTCACTGATTAAAATCTTGACCTTGATGATTATTCACTGATTAAACACTTGACCTTGATGATTATTCACTGATTAAAATCTTGACCTTGGAGATTATTCACTGATTAAAATCTTGACATTGATGATTAATTATTTACCGATTAATATCTTGATCCAACTTTTGTTTACCGATTAAAATTTATTGATTAAAACCTAGATCCTGACCATTGTTTACTGATTAAAATCCTGATCACTATCACAGTTTTCTACTGAAGGTCAATATCACTCACCTCAATATTGATTCTAAACCATAACAAACCTAATCAACCCTAGCAACCGCTGATATAAAACTTCAAATAAATAAAGAAAACCCATGAAAAAACATAGATCTCCTAACTCTTTCTTTGATACCAATTTAGAAAACGTTAAATAGTCTTTAAATAATAAATAGCTTTATTAATGTTGTACTTTTACGTTAAAGTTGTTAGGTAGTTACGGTGGGTAGTTAGGGTGTCACTTAGTAACGTGACAGTGCGTGAAAAGTGTCGTGAGAGGCGCATGTGTGCCGCTCTGCATTTGCTATGTGAAAAAGAAAGAAGAAACATTCCTTTTACATAATAAATAACTATTAAGTTAAATGAGGTATTATGGGTAATTGCATATTAATAATATCATTGATTTTCAGAATTATAGTACAATTATGGTTAATTTAATGTGAATTTATTTTATTTTTAACATGAATTCCTACCTAATTATATAAATTGTTAAGTAGATTCATGACTGTAAATTATATAAACCATAAGGTGGACTGAATATCTTAGTCACTTGAATTATGAGGTTTAAATTAAAGAAATTACTGTAATTAAATGAAACATTATTTTACTTCCTTGATATATGCATAATCCACTCTAATTTCGTTTCACAGTTATGACAATCGAATAGGTGTGGGACTTGTCTCGTTTTTATTTCTCCTGGAATAGAAAATATTTTGTAACTTTGGTTTGGTTGTTTTCAGTTAAGTTGTTTTCCCCGTAACTTATACAGGTGGGATAGATTAAACATCATTTTATTGTTAGTGATATACGTTATTTACCATTTAATTATTATAATCTATCCCACCTGTATAAGTTACGGCAAAAACAGCTTAACTGAAAACAATCAAATTATCAAAGTTACTCCTAAAATATTTTCTATACCAGGAGAAATAAAAGAAAGACATGTCCCACAATTATTCAATTGCCATAAGTTAAGTGTGAGACCTAATAAGAGCGGGGTATGGCTCTATAATGTAAAGTAAACAAATTAATGGTTTCAAACTCCGTAGAGTTATATAACATTTTATAAAATTGCAATAAAATATTTATAATAATTCTATAACAATAATATAATTAAATAAATAAAATAGATTAAAAAGATGATTTTTTTTGCAAATATACAACTATATTCACTTAATCAAGAACTTATTTTACATTCCATCATACTTTCTTTTGTTGAAAAATGTTCTACTAGTGGCATAGAAAGAAATGTAAACTTCGTAATTGTGATTTATCCTCCGCAAATACGCTTTGTCACGCATTCTATTATCCGTTATGACTGAAGTACAAAGAGTAACAATTTACCAGTGTAGTGATGAGTAAGGTTGTGACAATATGTTTTTAAAATCATAGATCTTAAGAATATCACAGACGAAAGGAAATGGTATCGAATACTATTTTATTGCTGGTGTAGAACCATTCAATACTCTTTAATTCTCCCAGTCTGTAATATTTTCAGAATGGTTTTAAAGCATATTGTCACAACACTAGTAATAACTAATGAATTAAATTTAATAGAAAAATATGACCAATTATAAAGCAATCTTGATAATTATCCCTTCCTTTGTACATTGGAACGTATTCATTAGGTACATATTGAAATAAAATAGATAAATTGACTTATTTAACTACCCTTTGTTATTGTCCTTTATATTCTCTATTTTCGCTATTATTGCAATTGATGTCATTCCAACATGAAATTATTATTGCGTTGTTAGTAAATCAAATACTGGTTGTAAACTCCCTAGACTTCATTTCCTGGTGCGGTAAATTAAATTTAATTATTGCACTACTGCGTTCATGATGGAATTATTTCAAACTTTAACTCATAACATGATTAAATGAACTCAAATTTGTACTTTGCATATCATTGATTTATTCTGCACATCAATGCGAAAAAATATATTAATTATTATTTACGTAAAATCTACAAAAATAGTTCTGAAAAAAGTAATAAATTAAAAGTTGAAAAGTAACCGTTATTGTTTAATTAAAATACAAAAACTTTCATGAGAAATTTAAGTATTTTTTAAATTATACAGATTTCAAGCATATTTTAAAGTTTATTTTTTCTTGTAATATTTTCATATTAATAATAACGGTGATTTTAATTATTTTATTTGTTTCGATGCACTACACTAAGTGTAAGTTCCGAGTTATCGGACAGTTTCACATTATCGATCATATAAAAAAATTCAAAAAACATTATAATTTAAGTTATCATATATTTTTAATATATAATTGAAAATTTAATAACAAAAAGATTTACCATAAATCCATTAATAGCTTCATAAATAAAAGTAATACTTTTAATGCAATATGATCATTTCTTTCCAAGTTCACATTTCTTGCATTGTCAGTTTTTTGTGGCGGTACTCAATCCTAATTGACGGATCGATGAGTTTACGCAGCACAAACATACGCACACACACACATTCACACCAACTGAACTAGGTTGCAATGACTAGCGTTTATATTTAAAATTAAGAGACAATGTAAAGGGCAGTACACACGTAGGGTTTTTTAAGTTTTTCCCCCAGACTTTTAGTTAAGCTCCTCCTACTTTTTCCACGAGAATATAAGAAAAAGGGATATAATTATTATTTATTTCAATTGGTATCCATGATACCTGCAGGTATCATGGATACCAACTAAAATAAATAATACTTAAATCGTTTTGTCTTATATGATTCAAATATATTGTGGGAAAAGTAGGAGGAGCTTAGCAAAAAGTCTTGCGGAAAGACTTAAAAAAACCCTAAGTGTGTACGGCACTTTAGGTATTAATTCACATAAGGTAGATCAACAGTATGTATCTCCAATGAAAAAATTAATAACGTTAAAAAATAAAAAAAATTCATGAATCCTAGAAACATTTTACAATTAAATACTAATTATTTTTGGTTATGAGAAGCAAACGTTTAGTGAAATCTAGATTTATATTTATATTATTTATATATATTATTTATATTGAATGTGGTTGTTATAAGCGGCTTGTGGTCGCTATAACAATTGCATGGGAATCTTAACTGTTATATACTTCAAATCTTTCAAATATATCCTGCCTTTACGGTACATTTATTTACAATGTATATTAAGGTATGGACGCAGTTGTACATCAAAAAGGTTTATTTGTGTCACGTCTGTAGAAAGTGGGACATGACATTTATGGCAGTAATTAATGGGGACAAATAGTATAGAGGTTTGAAGCTATGACTTACCGTTACGTGAATATATTATGAACTTTCATTTACTAATGTAGGTACTTATAACTGTCATTGTACACTATATGTATGTGTTCTTCCTTTTGTTACTGTATTTACTTAATTGGGAATGTTCTTTCTTTTGCTATTGCGTGTACTGGTCTAGGTTAATTGATCCCCGGTCATTTGATTCCCGTATCATTTGACTCACGGTCAATTGATTCATAGTCTTTTGATTCCCAGCCAGTATACAGTTTTATTGGTGTATATATTAATTAAAACAGTAAAACTCCTGAGTTATAAAATTCTACGCTTTGAAGCACTCGAGTAATGAAGGACCTGAGTTATGAAATGCACCTGATTTGAAGTATTTTCTATGTTCAAATTATAGAAAACGATATACGACAATAATGTTATGCTATAGTTATCCCTCAATGACCGTAGTTTTCTAAGATTTTAATCATAGAAAAATAGCAGTACCCGTAACAGCCAACAAGAAATTAAATCTTTTATATTCAGATGAGTAAAAATAATACTAATCAAATTTACGTTCTGAAAATATAATATTCAAATAAGTGTGGAACATGTCTCACAATTATTTCTCCTGATATAGAAAAATAATTGAGGAATAATTTTAGCAATTCGTTGTTAGTTAGTTTTAGTTCGAAAACAGCTTAGTTTGCCGACGATATTTTATCTACCACATGTACAAGTTACAGCGAAAACAGCTTAACGAAAACTGACATCCAAATCGACAAAATAATTTTATAATTATTTCTCCTATAAATAATTATAGGAGAAATAATTGCTAGCCAGGTTCAACACTTATTTGATATGTCATTAGTGCGATTTGTAATAAGAGCGGGCTATGCCTGTAGTCTAATAAATGAACTAAAATTAAATTCAATATAGAGAAAATTAAGAATAATGAATCGTGAATATTAATTGGCATTGAATTCTAAAAATGCTATTTTCTCTGAAATAATAATTCATTCGTTGCTGCAATCATTTTTATTTCTTTTAATTTTTTTTTTTGCAAATATATGTATTTATTTATTATATAAATAGTAAATGGAAATTTTATTCATAAATAAAGATCATAAAATACAAATAATAAAAAAAGAGCTGGAATGAAATGACCGGGGATCAAATGGCAGGGATCAATTGACCAGGGATCAATTAACCGGTCACCTGCCTATGTGTACATTGTATATGTTTTTTCTTTTGTTATTGTATGCACATTATTATTATGTAATATTATTATTATTATTATGAACCTTCATTTTTATTTTATGTACAGTACATGTATTTTCATTTGCTAATGCATATACAAATTGATAAATTATTTTTTTCCATATTGCAGAAATATCACAAAATAAAAAATATGACAATTTTTAATTCCTTCATAAATCACTAAATATGATAAATCAGACAATGCTTCAGCCATGACCTGGAAAACCCAATCTAAAAATTGTTAAACAATCAACCCATCATCTCATTTTGCCAATCAACCCATATTATCCATCAGCCCCTCTAACCCGTAAACAACAACCCGCTCCATCAACCAATCTTATCCATCAATCTCAACCCTGTCCATCAACCCATCAATCTCAACCCTCTCCATCAACCCATCTTACCCATCAATCTCAACCCTGTCCATCAACCATTGACTCACACCATGGGTTGCGGAATCAGCATCCCGGACATTACCCGTCCGGTAGAACCCCTGACAGACGAGGACCTGGAGAGACTGGAAAGGAGACCACCGCCCGAGAAGCTGGTGAATGTGAGAGTGATGGATAAAGTAGGGGAATAGGGAAGAGAATGAGGCATCTGGCAATGACTCTTAAGGTTGCCACATATCGCTAGATGTTAAGAGTGAAATAGGTACATTTGAACTCTATAGTGGACTCCTCTATAGTGAATATAGAGTCCTGAGTAAGAGAACTACTCTGTATAAGGAACAAATTTCCTTCAGTGTGCCATAAAATGGTAATTCGTTTTAGAAAACTGATGCTATTCATGGCAGTCTATAGAAATTTATTCACTATACGGGGTAGTTCTCTTACTCAGGACTCTTCATTCACTATAGAGGAGTCCACTATTATAGCTGTACACTATTTTCCAAGACCGTTGGTCCAAAATATATGTTTAACCCCAACTAAAAAACTTAGTTAGAAACCAATCGACAAATAATCTATATTGAATAATAACAAATAAATTCTTGATGTAGGTTGCCTTCTTAAAAAACGAATTCAGTTGCTTGAAATAATTTTATATGTTAATGGATTTATTTAAAGTTCAAAATGCTACGTAAGCAGATTTTCCAACATATTAATAAGCTAATATATTAATTGATGTAAAAGTTTTCATCCTCTTCCTTTTAAAATTTCAGGGTAACGGGGGTCTGATCGAGGTTCCCCTCCAGGACGAGGCTGGGATTAAAACCCCAACTGGAGAAGAAAGTGGGGCAGAATTGCCAGATGGCAAATTCATCAACGGCAAACTTGGCATCACAGTAAGTTAACAATTCATCTTTTAGTTATACGAACTTTTAGGACTACCACCTCTTATCAAAGCTGAAATTATTAATGTAGCTACATAAAATGGTATCAATTTAGCATGTCATATATTCCTCAGAATGACCATACTTCAAAAATGAAAAAAAAGTTATTTAGGTTATTGCTGCATAGAATTTTAAACCTAAACCATATTTAGATACTTAAGTGAGAATTTAAATCTTTAAATTTGGAAATTTATCTCTAACTGTCGATGTATTTTGCAGGAAGATAATGAAATAGAAGACATTAAAAATGAACTGACAGAAGGAGAACTGTTCGAAGATAGAGCTTTCCCAGCCGAGGACTCTTCCATATTCTACTCCGGAAAGAAAATGGATAGTGTCACGTGGCTCAGACCAAGAGTGAGTAGATTCGGCAGCTCTAAGGCCCATTCTATACTGGCATATAAAACGCTGCGTTTTCACCACCCAGTTTACGTCTCTTCAATTAATCACGGTTAAATTAATGGAAAGCAAATTTGCAGTCTATACAAGCGTTTCTACCGCCTTCAAGGGCTGTGAAAACGCGGTGTTTATGTGATAGCACAGAATGGACATAAGAAATGTGTATAAATTCTTGATTTGTGTAAAAATTATCATGTAGAAAATGTATGACTAGATATGTTTTCAAGAGACTGAATAGTATGTTCCAATAATTCATAACCATCCACTTTTATATAGGATTAGATTTGTAAACCTAGTCAGTATTTCTTCAGTCGTCACATCACGTATACATCTCCTGTATATATCCCCCAACTCAAACATCAGCCTGAACTAATTCCTCACAAAATACGAATGATGTGATAATTACTGCACTTACGGGAAAAAATTTACAATCAGTACTTTTATTGTGGCATTACTAAAACTAGACAATTATTTACTGATGATCATACTTCTTATGTGAATAATAAGTACGTGTAATAAACCCCAATTAACCGTTTAATTGTTCAGGATATCGTGCGTTCACCCAAGCTGTTCGTTGACGGGGTGAGCAGAAGAGATGTTGTACAGGGATCTTTGGGAGACTGTTGGTTCCTGTCTTCTTGTTCTGCTGTCGCCAGGGAAAAGAAACTCATTGAAAGGGTAAGAGTTTAGTTAAATTAACTACAAACTTAATTTTCAATGGACACAATGTTTCTTAATGAACTAGGCAGGTACTTAGATATGTTTGTCGAAACGTTTAAGGTGAAGAATACCCGACTTACATTGTGTTGTGATTGGTTATTGAACTATTTAAGATTTGAGTTCATTAATTTATTTCTGCAGGTGATTCACCCAGATCAAGTATTGGACGGAAATGGTTACACAGGCCTCATCGTCTGTCGGTTCTGGAGATTTGGAGAGTGGGTATCTGTCTGCATAGACGACAGACTTCCCACTAGAAATAAGCAACTCATTTTCGCCCGGAGTGCTGATGATAAAGAGTTCTGGGTGGCTCTCGTAGAAAAGGCATATGCCAAGTAAGAAAATAATTTAGTCGAAAAAAAGGGCGATGTTAGAGGTCCTCTCCAGGCTCCTGGAAAAAAATGAGTTTATAACATGATATTATAGAATTAAGGTCTACGATCATTATTTTGCAAACCGCATACAATTCGGTTCAGTATATATTTAATCACTACTCTGATGCTCAAGAAGAAGATTGTACACTCTTTGTTTTGATTACAAATTTGAATTTTATAAACAAACCATGCGTTTTCGTCCTTTATTTTAGATATAAATTGTTTCCTAAAGTATATAAAAGTTACTATAATAAGTCTATCCAATTTTATACCTTCATAATGAATTTATTTATCAACTAGGTATTTATTATAATACGTAGTTGACAATCAAAATAAATGATGTACATTCTTTTTCTTCAGGCTGAAAATTTCTTAAATTAGTAAGTCGGAAGTAAAATAGGTTTTGTAGAGTTTTTAATGTAAAAATCTTTTAAAGCATATAAAATTAAAAATATGCTACCAAATTCGATGCGGTTTGCAGCAAAATGATAAGAAACATTAGCCTCGTTGAATAAGGCAATAAAAATATTTGCTTGTAGGGGATCTTTAAGAGATAAGGAATGAATGAAGGGAAAATGTATTAGAGATTCGAATATCATGATTACATTTATAGATACTACATACATATCGTACTCTTTAATTCTTAATCACGCTATGCTGATTTGTAAACGATACCAAATGGTACACAAAACGTTACGTAAGTCTGTTTGAGTGATTTCAATAATACAGAAAAACGGCACTTTCGTCATTCGAATTGTTCATAAGAAAATATCATTTTTTATTGTTCACTCTTTAAAAAATATTAGCTGATTCGCAGTTTATTATTATATCCTAGTCATTTTGCTTGTAGTCATACATGTTATCGATTGATAGCAGCTAGTTATGTAAATACGGAAGACTAAGCCAAAAATGAAGTCTACTTATTTACTTAATTAGGTAGTCCTAGTTGGTTTTACCCAAACTTAAAGGAAAGAAATTCAATCTCCATAACTCTAAACTATGTTATTCCTATGATATAGTGATAGTCATATATAATATATATGATATATGTAGAGATAGACATGTGTATTACCTAATTATGATTTATTTACTGATTATATATTTGTTTTGTGACAGATTACACGGATTCTATGAGGCGATGGAAGGAGGACAAAGCATGGACGCTATGGTGGATCTGACTGGAGGTTTAGCCGAAAGGTTAGTAGGCTACCTAGCTACGTCGTACCTATATATTCAGTCCATAATCCGTAAGTCATTAACAATGGTGATATCTAATACCTGCATTTGCTACCATAGGTATGATTTAGAAGGAGCAAACCTGAAGAGCATTTACAAGTGGATGATTCGCCACTCAAGAAACGGAGCATTTATCACTTGCTCTAGAAAAGTGAGGATATATTTTTTAATTAATTTTTTTGATTCCTGTTGCATATTTATTAACAATTTGCAAAAAGTTGAATCAATATTTTCTTGTTAGCCCCTTTTTAAAACTTCATAAGTGTTAAAATTCTCATATACATATGTAAATATGTTTATTGTACAATGTACAAGGAACGTCGCAGAAATCTGACAATTATAGTAGTTGTAAAGTAGACGGTAGCACCTAATGTGACCTGTAAAAATTTCAGATTACCTTACCATGGCATATAGTTACACGAAAAAAAACTTTTCGAGTACTAGGATCCAAATGAAGTTCCCAAATACCATGATAAAACCATAGTTACCTGCCTAGCTAGTTATTTATTTGTTAGCTTGTATTGTTGATTATATCACTTGTTTGTGTGTTTTCACTTGTTCTTTTCCTTCAGGGTGACTGGCGGATGGCCTACAGGACAGATGAGAATGGTTTGGTAGAAGGGCACGCCTATACGGTGTCAGCGGTAACCACCGTCAGACATGACAAACTTGGGGTTGTGAAATTGGTCAGGGTCAGGAACCCTTGGGCAAATGAGGCCGAGTGGCAGGGAATTTGGGGAGACAAGTAAGGGTTCCTTAGTAATAGATTATATTTAACTACAAATGAGAATTGGTAATCGAGATAATTTGATTAAACTTTTACAAAACCTGTAATTACACTGATCAAAACAATTCTTAAATACAATCACATAAGAAAGCTGTAAAATAGTTTCCAAATGAGTGTTGGATTAATAAAATGTGGAAAATTATATCGTTGGAAAAACTTTCGAGCTAATTAATGTTTGGAAAACTAAGTTTTTATCTTGTGTATTAAATGACGATTTCTTATGACAGACATGAAAAGAACAAACTTAGACACAATATTATTATTTATTCCCTACGCTTTAGCAAGTAACAATGTTTAATCCTCTAAAAACTCCCTAGGTGTTTAAGTTGGACGTTTTACTTATAACCAATATCCAAATAAACATTCCAACGCATATTTTTAAACTATCACTAATAATATATTAGAATGCGTCTTTTTATCTTTGGGGAAATGAGTGACGTCACTGACATGTACATTAGTAAAATAGGCCAAGATATCAATCACACAGAGTTTGTATGATAGTCCAATTAGGATTAACACTACACCAAGTTACTTTTTGAAGAACTAACGAATGTGTTTTCCAATCCAAAGCGATTCGATATGGGAAGGTGTTTCCAGTGAACAAAAGAAACGTCTTGGACTCCAGAGTAAACTCTACGATGGAGAGTTCTGGATGAGTTTCGACGATTTCTCGGTACAATTCGAAGAAGTCAGTGTGTGTACAATGGGCCCAGACTTCAACAGTGATGGCAAGGTGGATGAGGTTGAAAAGGTACATTTCATGACAATGGTAATATTAAGAAAAACTTTTTAAATATAATAAAAACATCAACACTATGCGTCAAACCAGATTCAATTAAAGATGTTAATATTTTCAGTATAAGCACATCAAGGGCCAATGGGTACCAGGTGTCAGTGCTGGTGGAAGCAGAAACGACTTCTCTTCCTTTGCTACTAATCCTCAGTACCTACTTACTCTTAGTGAACCAGGTAAGACAGTAACGTCAAAACAATTCATGGGTGAATTAGTTAATATCAATACATTTTCAGGATATTTTACTTTTAACTGTTCAATTTTGACAAGAAATTTATGATATTGAAGAATTTCAAAACCCTTATCAGCAACTGGAGGATATAATTATTGATTCACCCTGCTCATTAGATTCATTACCCCGTACTGGAGGATACAATTATTAGTTTAACCTTCTCTCTTAGAATGAAGTTTTTGATTACCTCTCACTAACTATGGAATTTCTTGACGCCACCTACTCTCTTTTCACCAGAAACAGATGAAGAGGATGACCTGAGTGACAATGGCAATGGCAGTAGAAAGAGTTCTGTTCTGGTTGGTTTGTTACAAGAACATCGCAGATCCAACAAAGAGACGGGGGTGAAGATGCTCCAGATTGCTGTGCTCATCTACAAGGTGGCCTAGCCTCTAAATAGAAATAGCATTGTGATTCACGATGAAATATTTATGATCATTATAACTAATGAGTAGATTAATTTCATATAATGAATGACAGTAAAATTTACGTTTGGTTACAGGGAGATTTTCTTCTTGTGCTTTTTTTTACAAATTATTTTGTAACACCTGCTATCATAATAAGAATCTTTATTCAATTTGATATTACAGACCAACGATTCTTATACGACTCTCGACAAAGAGCACTTCATGTACAACTACCAAGATGGAACCTCTGGTACGTACATCAACTACAGAGAGGTAATTGCAAGAGTAGATTTAGATCCTGGTCACTACATCATCATCCCAGCAGCATTCGAGCCAAATGTTCCCGGTGATTTTATGGTCAGGGTTTTCTCCGATAGCAATTTCGCATTGTCACAGATACAATAAAGTGCAAATGATTTCATGTAACTCTTTACATTCTATCATATTTATGGCAGTTCATTTTTACGATAAGATGCACAATTAAAATCCCATGAGGATATTAAATACATATAATTTATCTAACTATTTTCAACTAAAATCTTAGTAGTGTAAGTTTTTAAAGATATTAACAGTTATCGTTTTCTATATTTTATATTTATTTTTATTATTGTAGTTACTCAATATTATGTGTGATACAACAGATATTTCATTTATTTGATCGCGTAAAAAATTTATTTATTGAACTTGATCAAATATTAATAACTTGACTGAAATAATTGTATTAAAATATTTTTCTAATAATCTGCATGGTTATTTCCCATCATAATTCTTGTATTATTTATATGAAATTTTGTGATCATTTCCATAAATTTCTACATTTATAAATTGAATGCATATAAAAAATATGTATATCAGTGAATATGCCTATTTAGAAACGTTTTTTAAAGCATCTTTTCCTTATCGTGAGAAATAGTTGTTGTTTTGTTAATTAAAGGCAATGATATATGCAAGTAGCCTATTAAGAATATACTAATTTAAATAACGAGTTAAAATGTTTAATCACTACTATATTTATTATCAAAAATGTGAAAATAGGTATCCGATAAATCAGAAATTATCTTAATTAACTTTTGCATTAAGTATTATAAAGGCCTCATCCAATTAAGTTATTTATTTTTATTCTTTCGTTAATGAGGTTAATATGTTTTTCATCATTTTTCTGCAAAACCCTATGAAATTTGTTTCGTATTTAATACGTATTTAATTTTATATGATTTTGAAGATTTTCATAATCAAGACTTAATTTATACAATACCTACTCGTTTTTACTCCCGAAATGTTAATTTTCAGTCCGAAGAAAAAGAATGCACACTGTTTGTTTTGAATGTTAACCAGTAAGCATCAGTATCATCAATTCAATATTAAATATTCCTGTAAAGGTAAAATATTAAATGAACTTCTTATAGGTATAAACGTTTTTATAGCTCAGGAAACAATTAAAATTTTAAACTAAGGGTGAATATGTATGGTTTGTTCATAAAATTCAAATTTGAAAACAATACATGGAGTGTACAGTCTTTTTCTTCAGCGTCAGGTTAGTGTTTCGTACAATTGTTGCACATAGAATCTTAAAACTTTGAATCATACCTATAGTAAAATATGTAGTGAACGGAATTTTATGCAGTTTGCAGATTATTGATCCTAAATCTTAGTTCTACAATATTATGTAATAAACTCATTTTTTCGCGGAGTCTGGAGAGGACCTTTAAATTATCTGAAGTGTCTCTCATACGACACAATGCCAACAATATTACACGCCAGCAGAACAAAATTAGGTCCAGTTGCCATAGAAACTGAAAGAGTCCTCTTATGATGTTCGAAGTTGAAGGTCGTCTGTCTTGGTGCTCTGGCACTCTGTCCTCGTATTCGAAAATAAACTGAAAATTGACTATAAGTTGCCTAAGGTTGCGTACATGAATTATCTTTAGAAAATACAGAATTAAGAACAACTGCAACTATTCTAAATTGCAACTAATCTAAAAAGCCAGTTGTCTCACGTCTGCAATTGATAAATTCTGCTAAGTCCTAAGTAAAAGTTCAAGAGTTCATCATGCTGGGACAGGCTTTCGCTCTATTAACATGGTCTGCAGAATATGGAACATTTTTCCATCTCCAAGACTTGTCACTCTGAGAGGTGATTCGCTGAGCAGCTCAGCCCTATTTCAGAAATTTGAGATCTCCGAGGGAGCTAGTCTGTATTTGGTGCACAAAATCCCATTGACTTTTTAAAAAACTAAAAAAATCAACCATAAATTTCTAGTAATTTGACTGATCCCAGTCTGCAGAGTATGAGAGATATTTGCCATTTGGAATAGATATAATCATATAGCTAATTATAATATATTCTCTCCGATTCCGAACAATTAACAAATTTGAATTAATCCCTATATTTACATTAATTTTACTACAAACAGAATAGGAGATCTCTACGAGACTACGAAGTACGAACACTACCACCCAGTCTGAAAAGTACAGCAGGATTTCTGGATTAATCCTGCGCCCAAGTCCTATTTAATTCCTATGATCTCATGTTATTTGCTGCGCCCAAATCCCAATTTCTGAAAAAAATCCTGGGTCTGAGGAGGCCTTCTCTTCAGACTGGACTACCACTACCAGTTTCCCAGTCTGCTGCCTGTGCCTGCAGAATGTGTCTCTTCTCCCGCAGAGATTTTAATTTGAGAAACAGTTATTCTCCGACTCTCAGTAGCAGATTCAGAATCTCCCGCAGCTAAATTAATGGTAACATAGGAATTAATTCTAAATCTCCCGCAGCTAAATTAATGGTACCTTACATAGGAATTAATTGAAGATCTCCCGCACCAAGTAAAATTGTATGTCTCATAAACTCACCATTTGTCTCTCCTGCTCGCTCCAAAATGATCAAATTATCATTGATTCTCTCCAAAATAACATTGTAGCATAGGAGAAAAATAGAAAAAACTCGCCATTTGCAATTGAAGGGCTCAAAATAACCGTCACAAACTCGCCATTAAAATGGCGAGTTTGGACATGCTTTATTACTTGGCTCCCGCAGAGATCCAGTCTGCAGAATGTGTCTCTTCTCCCGCAGAGATTTAAATTTGAGAGACAGTTCCCTCTCTGACTCTCAGTAGCAGATTCAGAATCTCCCGCAGCTAAATTAATGATAACATAGGAATAATTCAAGATCTCCCGCAGAGATCTCCAATTGGCAATTTCTAAAAATTCAATCAAAAGCTCCCGCAGAGAGTCTTGGAAAAATGTTCCATATTCTGCAAACTGGGCAGAGATCTCAAATTTCTAAAATTCAATCAAAAACTCCCGCAGAGAGTCTTGGAAAAATGTTCCATATTCTGCAGACTGGCCGGGCTGAGTTTCCTGTTTCTGTAGACTGGGACTGATCCACCAGCATTTTCCCAGACCCAATTTATGATTTTATGTTTTTATCTACCGAAGCAGTGTAAATTAATCATGGTAACATAGAAATAAATAGCTAAATTGCTAATAAATTTGACCATTTCAAATCTAAGCCAATTAATTGGCTTTAACTGACATACTCTTATACAGTCTACAGAATACCTGAATATGGGACATTTTTAACATTTTCTGTGCAAACAATCCTTAATTTTTTCCTATATTTACATTAATTTTTACTCAGAACACTGAACAGAAGCCAAAATAGAGGATTTTTTGGAGAACAGTTTACCAGTTCCTGCAGTCTGATTATACATAGCCAGAATATTATTTTCAAATGGAAAAATAGGGTGAAGCAGGTAAATTGCTAATTTGCTGCCCTGTAGCCAAATTGTATAATGTATTTGGTGGTAAATTCCAATGGGCAATGATATGTCGACAGATATTCAATTTCTCCCAGTCTGCAGAATATGTGAGATATTTGGGATATTCTCTCCGAACAATTTTGAATTAATTCCTATATTTACATTAATTTCGCTACGAACACTTCTGAATTAATTCCTATATTTACATTAATTTTGCTACGAACAGATAAAGAGATCTCTACGAACACTAAACCAGTTTCTGCAGACTGGAATTTCTCTAATAAATAAATTCCTGCAATGTCTGAGGATATTCCAATCTGTATTTCGTGGTAAATTGACTACTATGGTATTTTTATGAATTAGCTATTAATCAGTTTCACATCTTCGGTCCTATACCTTCCTAAGAGAGATTGAAGAAACTAGCCATATCATAATTATTATTTTAGTTGGTAACTTGGTATATCATGAATGCCATTTGATGGAAAAGATTCAAACTCAACGGGAAATCCATATTATTATGAGGTTATTTAAACTCAACGTTGAAGGTTTTATCAGGTTTCAAGCTTTCGAATAGAAAGATTTCTATTCATCATCAGGAGAAAGGTGGAAAACTTTGACCTGACAATGAATTTTATGACCAATAGTTGTATGTTGGATATGTCTTTCTATTTCAGCTATCTATCTTTTTGTTTATTATTATTAATTAATCTATTGAAAATTGAAATATGAAACCAAAATTTGATACTACCTATAGTTACTGTTGTCAACAGTAAATTGGACCATTTTAACGGCAGTTGCATCGTTGCAAATTGGACCATTTTAACGGCAGTTGCATGGTTGCAAATTGGACCATTTTAACGGCAGTTGCATCGTTGCAAATTGGACCATTTTAACGGCAGTTGCATGGTTGCAAATTGGACCATTTTAACGGCAGTTGCATGGTTGCAAATTGGACCATTTTAACGGCAGTTGCATGGTTGCAAATTGGACCATTTTAACGGCAGTTGCATAGTTGCAAATTGGACCATTTTAACGGCAGTTGCATGGTTGCAAATTGGACCATTTTAACGGCAGTTGCATGGTTGCAAATTGGACCATTTTAACGGCAGTTGCATGGTTGCAAATTGGACCATTTTAACGGCAGTTGCATGGTTGCAAATTGGACCATTTTAACGGCAGTTGCATGGTTGCAAATTGGACCATTTTAACGGCAGTTGCATGGTTGCAAATTGGGGTGTATTTGTGGCAGTTGCATGGTTGCAAATTGGGGTGTATTCGTCGCAGTTGCATGGTTGCAAATTGGGGTGTATTCGTGGCAGTTGCATGGTTGCAAATTGGGGTGTATTTGTGGCAGTTGCATGGTTGCAAATTGGGGTGTATTTGTGGCAGTTGCATGGTTGCAAATTGGGGTGTATTTGTGGCAGTTGCATGGTTGCAAATTGGGGTGTATTTGTGGCGGTTGCATGGTTGCAAATTGGGGTGTATTTGTGGCGGTTGCATGGTTGCAAATTGGGGTGTATTTGTGGCAGTTGCATGGTTGCAAATTGGGGTGTATTTGTGGTGGTTGCATGGTTGCAAATTGGGGTGTATTTGTGGCGTTGCATGGTTGCAAATTGGGGTGTATTTGTGGCGGTTGCATGGTTGCAAATTGGGGTGTATTTGTGGCGGTTGCATGGTTGCAAATTGGGGTGTATTTGTGGCAGTTGCATGGTTGCAAATTGGGGTGTATTTGTGGCAGTTGCATGGTTGCAAATTGGGGTGTATTTGTGGCGGTTGCATGGTTGCAAATTGGGGTGTATTTGTGGCAGTTGCATGGTTGCAAATTGGGGTGTATTTGTGGCAGTTGCATGGTTGCAAATTGGGGTGTATTTGTGGCAGTTGCATGGTTGCAAATTGGGGTGTATTCGTGGTAGTTGCATGGTTGCAAATTGGACCATTTTAACAGCAGTTGCATGGTTGCAAATTGGGGTGTATTCGTGGCAGTTGCATGGTTGCGAATTGGGGTGTATTCGTGGCAGTTGCATGGTTGCAAATTGGGGTGTATTCGTGGCAGTTGCATGGTTGCAAATTGGGGTGTATTCGTGGCAGTTGCATGGTTGCAAATTGGGGTGTATTCGTGGCAGTTGCATGGTTGCAAATTGGGGTGTATTCGTGGCAGTTGCATGGTTGCAAATCGGGGAGTATTCACGGCAGTTGCATAGTAGAAGATTGGCTTGTTTACTATTCTGAAACTTGGTCACACAGAAACTTTGGTTACTTTACCACTTGCGCACTATAGGAGTATCGGGGATGAATATCACAGGTTTATTAATAAATAAGAGCTCTTTAACTTTATTAATGAATGTGGGCAAGTCCACCCGTGAATTAAAATATTCCCAGGGTGTTCTTGCGCATCTAGTATATTGGTTATATCTCAATTTATAGTTACTATTAAAATCATCTTGCATGACGTTAATCTACAGTAAATTATGTGTATCCAATGTAAATTGCAATCAAATTTGAGCATAATTATCAACACTACAGCAAAGTTCGCGTAGATTCAATTCGAGTCCAAAACTTAGTATCTATACTTAATCTCTTACGATTTTTGTGAAATTTATGGACTAGGGGGTTTAAGAGCTGCTCTTTCCAATGGTGTTGTCAGATTTAAAATATTTTCACGCATTCGTCGTCAATTACCGATGCGCAACTTCTCCCGGAATGTTGAGGTGCGTAAGGCCACCCGGTCTGACGCTAGCCTATTTCTTTTGTTTTTGCTTCTTTAACTAAAGATGCTATTCATGGTTTCTGTGAAAGAGGGGGGATGGCTAGGAGAGCCCCCCCTCCCTAAACACCTTTCTATTTTATAATAAATATACCTTTATACTTTAATTACCTACACTTTTTTCCATATATGCTTTAGTCACTCCTTATTGATAGTTAGTGAATGAAAATTTAGCTCTGACCATTACATAATTATATAGCTAGCTACCCGTATTATACGTCTGTAATGTGTGATGTCACCGTTGTCAGGGTATGCCTCTCTCCGATTGGTTGATATTTGGCCAATAGCGTTCACGTAGCAGTTAAACATCTTCCTATTCAGTGGTCTGTACTCTGTCGTATAATAGTACGAGATACTAGTTGGTCTGATTCGATTTTACGACAAAGATTATTGGTTAAAATTTACGAAACGACAATTTATATATATATATTTAACGACGATGTAAAATTAAACAAAAAAATCAATGACTGTCTGCATTACTTTCCAGACCGGGTAAATTCCACCGACATGTCGGTGGAATTTTTTCCCCTTTGAAAATAATATTCTGCAAAGTCAGTGGATTTTTAGCTATTTATTCCTATGTTACCATCAATTTTCGGTGGATAAAATGTTGGTGGATCAGCCATATTACTGGAAATTTATGGTGGATTTTTTCAGCTTTTTGAAAAAGTCAGTGGGATTTTGTGCACCAAATACAGACTGAAGGATTTTTAGCTATTAATTCCAATAGCTATTACCATTAATTTTTGGAGGGGAAACTGGAAAAATGTTGGGAGGACTAGACAAATTGATGAAAAATGTTGGCAGATATTTCTCAGATTTTTGAAAAAAGTCAGAGGAGTTCAGTGCACCAAATACAAACTGACCCTGTAGCGGAAGCCAGGTAATATAGCATGTCCAAACTCGCCATTTTAATGGCGAGTTTGTGACAGTTATTTTGAGCCCCTCAATTGCAAATGGCGAGAAATATCTAATTTTCTCCTATGGCCCTATGCTTAGTATGCTATGTTATTTTGGAGAGAATTTATGAAAATTTGTTCATTTTGAAGAGAAATTTGGTAATTTTTGGAAAGATCAGACAAATGGAGAGATTATGAGCCATACTATTTTACTCTGCAATAGATACATGAAGCTGTGATGTTTATCCAGCAACTATTGAAGCCTTGAAATTAGTCTCCTGAATTATCTGGCGACAATTTCCTAATTAATTCCTATGTTTACATGTAATTAGTGGAGAGATTTTTGACCATTTTGGAGACAAATTTGAAAATCTTTGGAGACAAATTGCCCCAACATTTAAATATCCGGAGACTGATTGCGCATGCTTTGCAGACTGGCAAAACAGTAACAAAAATAGTAGCTACGATGTTAATACACATATTAAAAATATATAGCAAGCATTGAGCTTCTTTTTATATGCAACATTCCAATATGAATTAGGTTCAGCAAGCAGGCTTTAGAGAAATTCTTGCGATGGCCGCAATTGGAAATTTAAGTGCCGCAATTTTTCTGTGTGACTCTATTTCACTGACATGTTGGTGGAATTTACCACAAAATACAGACTGGTGAGACTGAGGGAGGAAGATCTTTAATTACAGTTAATCCAGGTGAATGAGGTGATAAAGCATGTCCAAACTCGCCATTTTAATGGCGAGTTTGTGATAGTTATTTTGAGCCCTTCAGTTGCAAATGGTGAGAAATATCTAATTTTCTCCTATGCTACAATGTTATTTTGGAGGGAATTTATGGTAATTTAATCATTTTGGAGAGAAATTTGGTGAATTTTGGAGAGACAAATGGAGAGTTTATGAGACATACTATTTTACTTGGCTGAGTTAATTACTTCCTATTTAACCATCCATGTCATTGAGCCAGTCTGCAGAAACTGGTAAAGTCTTAGTAGAGATCTCTTATTCTGTTTGTAGCAAAATTAATGTAAATATAGAGATTAATTCAAAATAGTTAGGAGAGAATATCCCAAATATCTCCCATATTCTGCAGACTGGTCATTGAGTATTTCAGATAACGCTACCTCTATTTGCGGTAAAATGGGTAAAAACGCCCGCCTTGAAGCTAATAAAAGTATCGGCTAAGTGTCAGTCGATACTTTTCAATATCTGACGATACTGATACCATTACCGATACTCCCCAAAAATGCTGATAGCAATGCCGATACTTCATACCATCCTAATTTTTAGCTATTAATGTCTGTTTTTGTCAATTATTGCCATGTTATAGAGTATGTCAGTTAAAAAATTGACTTACAGTTTAAATAGTCAAAACTCAGATATATGTAATTGGCTTAAAATTTTAAAGTAATTCTTATGATCCCATGTTAATTTTGGGTTGAAAATTTCTAAAAAGAAGTCAATTTGGCTTGGTTCAGAATTTTTGTGAAATTTTGACTCAAAAAAAAGCTTACAAACTGTAGCTTCTTGAACATGGTATTATTGTTACCACCAGATAATAAAGTATGTCCTTACTTGCCAATATATTGGAGAGTTTGTAATTGTAAATTTGAGCCTGTAAATTGCAATTGGAGAGAAATGTCTAATTTTCTATTTTTCTTCTATGCTAAAAATTCTGAATTTTGACCATTTGAAATGTAAGCCAATTATTTGGCTTTAACTGACACTCTATTACTGTACGTGGATTCTAACCACCTGCTTATACCATTATTACCATACTTTGACCGAGTTTCTAAAATTACAATCGTCATTTAATAACAGATAGTTCTATCGTAATCACTAGATTTTCATAATCTGTCTCGGGTAAAGTTAATTTAATGGAAATATGGGAATTATTTAAGATTTCAAGAATTTTCTTCAAATATCTTGGGAGATTTTCTTAATTAAGCTTAGAGGTCAGATTTGTCTTGGAGAAACTTTGGAAAAATGTTCCATATTCTGAAATTGAAAAGGAATTGATTAGTAGCTAGTAGCAATATATTAATTAAATGTTATAGTTTTGTATATTATGTTGAAGAATGTAATTTGTTTATTGTGTGACTTCTATTCAATAGATTTTATATTAAATCAAAATTGATAGGTTGGTTAGTTTAACTGCTGGCTAACAATCCTACTACTTTCCTGATTGGGTTATTGCATCAATTTATCTAAATGGGTCGGAAAGTAGTGGTTGCTTCGTGCAACCTAAACCAATGGGCACTGGACTTCCACCACAACCTCTCTACCATTGTAGAGTCCATTCAACAGGCCAAAGCTAGAGGCGCAATGTACAGAACAGGGCCAGAACTGGAAATCACGTGAGAGAACTATAGTTACTAACTTCCCTAGTTAGGCTATGAAAATTCTGTGTAATAGCTACTAGTTAGCTAGATTAGGATAATTCTATGCAATACTGTCTGTTTAACACTAGTCAGGGTGATACAGTTTAACACTATTCTCCACTATTTATTGAAATAAAACTTCAAATGTAGCCATACATGTTTAAAGTAATTGAACTGAAAAGTTAGTTTATATTGCAGTTCAAAGTAGCTAATGGAATTGTTGGAGACTGTAATTTCTTCTTCTTTCGTTCAGAGGCTACAGCTGTGCAGATCATTTCTATGAGAGTGACACGATGCTGCACTCCTGGGAGGTGCTGGTAGAACTCCTCTGCAACAGGACTTGCTTTGGCATCATGGTTGATGTGGGTATGCCAGTCATGCACCGCAATGTCGTCTACAACTGCCGCGTTGTGATACTCAATGGGTGAGATTTGGGTACAGCCAGTCGAGAGTGACTCTGTGCAAATAGATTAATTATGTAGCTTATTTTCAATATTTTGGAAAAATTTGAGTTTCATTCAATTTCCCCTGATTTCCTCTTTAGTTGTATACAATTTTCAGTAAGCTTTGAAATTATAAATTTTATCATTTGGTAGAATTTAGATTAGCTACTGTAAAACTTAAAAAAAACATTACATGAAAGGCATATTTCCATTTTTAATACGGTGTTTCAGAGAGATGCTACAATACGAGCCTATCTATACTACCAAATTAGCTATTTTATTTCCAAAAGTTTTCTTAAATTACCCTTGGCTTAGCCAATTCTTTTAGATAACTGGGAATACAGTTGTAAAGTTTGATTCCAGAATAGCTAATTCATAGAGGTTTTTGTTATACTTGACTGTACTTTGAATTATCTGATTGTGTCGTATCTTTTCCTATTTCTCTCCTGCAGGAAGATACTCCTAATCCGCCCCAAGCTCATCCTTAGTGATGATGGTAACTACAGGGAGAGTCGGTGGTTCTGTGCATGGACTAAGGTGAGGCCGTTAGAAACACACTCTGCTTCATTCAGACTGTTACTGTGAATAGATCCACACCTGAAATTATACTAGTTTGTTTTTATTAAGGTAAGTTACGAATCACTGTTCCGTTTCACTTCTCCAGTCATATAAAAAAAACTATATAATATTGATGTCAAATTATGTGTCAGTTATTGGTATCCATGAAACCTGCAAGTAGCATGGATACCAATTAAAAATAAAATGTTTTTATTAAATAAATAGTTTTTCTTATATGACTAAATATGTGAAACTGTCTGGTAATTTGTGACTTACCCTAGCTACCTACCTAAAAATCAGTTACATTTTTCTAAATAAGTTTTTCAAGAGTTCTAATTTGTTGCGTCTTTGCTCAGGTGCGACAAGTTGAGGATTACTTTTTGCCGCGTCTGGTACAGCGCGTTACAGGTCAGAAAACAGTTGCCTTTGGTGACGCTGTGATAAGCACACACGACACTTGCATTGGCTACGAGGTGTGTGAGGAAATGTGGAACCCTAGGAGGTGAGTGCACTGTATAAAAATAGTCAGAATTAAGGGTCTTTATCTGGTTTATATCATTACAGGCAACTACATTTCTAAATATTAATGATTTAATTTACAAGATATTCCAGTCTAAATACCAAAATATTTATTTTTCAACCAGATGAGATTGATTGTCAACTTTAGATATGTTGCACATTAACAGTTGAGCTTTGAAAACAACAGTCTATATATAGAAAGAAAAACATAGCTATATATAGTTATCTCTGAGCAATCATGAAGATAGCTGTCCATATTTAGCTGATGCTCATATTTTCTTACTATAAGTTGAGCCTAATAAATTCAAATATTTAACTTCCTACTTGACTAGCTATGATTTAAGTAGAAATTTATTTTCATGAAGCCATTACATGATTTATATTCACTCTCCATTATTATGAATAACTCGCTACTATCTGACACATGAGTTTAGGTTAACTGTATTGAATATCTTTAAAATAGCTAGCTACAACATAGGATTCACAGAAGAACACTCTTTAAGTTTCGTAGCTACAATTAGATTATTCCGGATGTTTTGTGTAGGAATAGGATTTGAAAGATGTTGAATCCAATACAAATGACCACTTTTTTCAGCTCTCACATTCCCATGTCCATGGATGGCGTAGAGATCATCCTGAACAGTTCCGGGTCTTACCGAGAGATGCGCAAGAGTTGGAAGTCTCTCGACTACATCAAGGCAGCCACTGCCAAGTGTGGGGGCTGTTACGTCTATGCTAACCTCAAGGGATGCGATGGTGAGAAAGAATCTTGATGATTTTTGATGCAGAGTTAAGGCTTTAGGACTGAAATGTTATGAAAAAGGCATGAGCTGGGGCTAAAATGGCGTGCAGAACTATTTTTCAATTCCATACTAATTGCTACAAATTTAAATTAGCTATTTCCAAATTTAGTGGTTACATAGGAATTATTATTCTCTTTCAATGGTGTAGCTAATCAAGATCTTTATTATATATGGCTGCGTCCTCTTTGCAAGGCTGCAACAACAAAACACTGTTTTTTGAAGTTACATTTAGCTTGTAGGGTAGCTTATAATATTTTTGTATTTGTGAATTTAATTATTATGAGTGGTCTAAATCGACCATGAAAAATTGAATTAAGTTGTAGCCCTAGTGACTGTCAAATGATCGACTGGTGTTGCAGTAGCTACTTTTCTTTGACTGCTTCTTCAAGTCCCTTGTACATAATTTCCTTTTGACGTCAGCGATATGGCCTTTGGTCCCTAACCAGACTTTAACCTCCTTAAATTAACTGTGGCTACCTCCTTTTTTTCAATATTATTTTTTGCATACAGGTGACCGAGTCAATTTTGCCGGTGACGCAACCATAGCCGTGAATGGTGAAGTGGTTGCACGCACCAAACCCTTCACTCTCACCGAGGTTGATGTCATCACCGCCACCATAGACCTGGAGAGTATCAGAGTGTACCGCAACATGTTCAGGAGCAGGTGCAGAGTGGCAGCCAATCAGTCATTCACCTATCCTAGGGTCCAGGTAAAGAAGAATTAAAAAGTTTAAGTCTTCATAACCATTTGTATATGAAAATTGAAATTTGAAAAATGATATAGGATAAATTTGAAGTTTTCGAACAGCTTCACATTTTCGATCATGTAATAAAAAAGTATATAATAGCTACAATTATTTAACTTCTATTTTAATTGGTAGCTCAAGATCATATAGCTAGCCCTGAGTAAACAGAAAATAACAAAAATCTTTTCTGCAAGTAGATCAATTCCTTTTATAAGTTCCTAACATCTCTCTGATATTCTCTTTCAAGGAATGTGGTAGCTATTCACATCCTCTTCAAAATGTTCCTACCATCTTTGTTCACAGGTTGACTTCAGTCTCTCCCCAGACTCAGACCTTCCCTTCCTCCCCTCCTCCCCCACCATCACAGTCACCCTCCCCACCCCTGAGCAGGAGATTCTCTACGGACCTGCCTGTTGGCTATGGGACTACTTGAGAAGGTACCTACCTATTCTAACTTTGCATTCCTACTCTCTGATATCAACAGCACTTTCTACAATTAATATTTCTAGACTTAACCTCGACTCTTGATAAAATTTTAAATTTTTTAACCAGTCCCCCATCTCCTCCAGGTCGGGACAAGGTGGTTTTCTCATCCCCCTCTCGGGTGGTGTGGACAGTGCCTCATCAGCCACTATAGTGTACAGCATGTGTGTACTCATAGTACAGGCAGTGACCAATGGGGAGACACAGGTGAGAAAGGGGGTGGACCGTGGGATAAGGTATGAATTATCGGTCAGTTGCACATCTTCGGTTCTATAAGGATAAACTATATAATATATAAATTTTTTGGTATAGTATTTAAATTTTTTGGTATTCATACCAACTAAAAATGCGATAATAATTATTATATATATCGTTTTTTCTTATATGACCGAAGATGTGAAACTGTCCGATAATTCGTACCTTAGCCAAATAGTAAAGCTGAAAAGTGGGTACATTGTAGCTAGCTACTGGGAAATTATTCCAAGTCACTGCACTGAAACTCCTGAGTTGTGAAGTATTGGTTCTTCATAACTCAAAGTCACTTGATATCTCAGGTGCACTAGATAGTTTTCTATGATTAAAATCATAGAAAACTATGGTCATTGAGGAATAACTAGACTCAATTCTTGACGTATATCGTTTTCTATAATTTAAACATAGAAAACTACTTCATAACTCAGGTGCATTTCATAACTCAGGTCCTTCATCACTCGAGTGCTTCAGAACATCATAACAAAGGAGGTTTACTGTAACAACATCTAGATCACTAAAAGTCAATTTTAGAATAATTCAAGTTTCTCTAATCTGCCCTGACAATATAAAGACATAGCCATGCTCTTACATTTAAACTAAAATAAAGTACTGATGAAGTTATAGGTGAAATGATGCATAACAATCATACCCTGGGTACAGAGCTAAATCATATCTCGGCTGATAATGTTAGTTGAACGAAATTGAAACTTGATATTTGAGTGATTTCTTGGCATTAATTATTAGCTTTAATCCTATCGTTTTTTGTTTCATTTTGTCTAGTATGTAAATACTGTGTAAGTTGCAAGTTAACAGATGGCTCCTTATTTTGGATCACAATTGTAAGAAAAAATATAGCAAGCTAGCTAGTAATATTAATCCAACTTTTAGCTATACCATCAGATATCATGGATACCAATTGGCTAATATGTAAGAATTAAATTATAATCATTATATTATTTTTCATAGCTAGGTAGCTAGCTATATGATCGAAAATGTAGAACCGTCCAATAACTCCAATCTCACCCCGCTCATCTTTCTAACAAATGGAAAGCATTACTCATTTGTACCATTGCCTTCATCAGGTGCTAGAGGATGTACGTCGCATGGTGTCTCAGAAGGACTACGTACCGACAGACCCTAGGCAGTTGTGTGGGCTGCTCTTCCACACTGTCTACATGGCTACTGAGAACAGCTCTCAACAGACTAAGAAGAGGGCAAAGGCTCTAGCTCAGCAGATAGGAAGGTGAGTAAAACACTCGCAGTACTCGGAAAGTGGGTGTTAATGTAGGTTTATATCTGAGCAATATTATTTGTTATTTAGCGCTAGGTTCTTTAATAGAGTGTTGTTGCATTTAGTGGGTAATAATGACACTGCACTGACACTGATAAAGAGTTTATTTCAATGGAAGAATATAGAACAGGAGTACACAGACGAGAGTGGAGGCGAAGACACAACCTCACTCCGTGATTAACTAACAGGAACTGAAATGTAAACAATAGGTACACGAGCGAGGCTAGGTTTGTTAGGCGGAAGGGAGGAAGTAATTATATTTATTATTTGGGTTGAAGTTCTTATTTGAAACTGTTTTTATTATAATTAATTAATTAAATATGTTAAAAGAAATAATATTTTGATTTAATGAATTGTTTTATTTAATTTGATATATTTTGTTAATTAATATTTAGCTTATAATTTATATATTTATTGAAATTTAATTATTATTCATAACTTCACTGCATAGGTCATATTGGTTAATATTTAAACAGCTACTTGCTTCCTGAGTTGAATGTTTCAGCTTATTTCTTTTCCGTCTCCCTCAGATCTGAAATAAATGGAATTATTATTTTTTTGCATAAAATGATGTCTTGTAGTCTCCCGGATAACGTGTTGAAATAATACAGCTGAAAACAATCTAGAAGTGTTTAATAAACAGATTTACATTACTGTAAATTATTGCTGTCAGGTCTGTCAAAAGACCTGTCAGCACAGGTATTGAGGGTTTATTTGTATCACACATCAAATGATTTGTTTTTTTTGGAACAAGAATTATTTTAGTTAGAGAATTTTTTTCCCAAAAATTTGAGTAAAATGGCGCTCATGAAAAGAAGGCAGAGACGAAAAAAAATACTCCGTTTGAGTAGTTGCATTAACCCTGAAAATTTCAAATCTGTAGATTAAAATTAATAAACATTATTTAATTTCAGGGAGCCGGTCCTCTAAATTATGTAATATGAAATACAATTTCTTCCTTCAAATCAGTTCGCTTCCTTTTTTCACTCACTCGTTAGCTACATTTCTCAGGCGTCCCTAAGCAAATTTTACTTCAGTGAAATAGATTAAAAAGATACAATCGTAATATTTGCTTACTAGCTAAATGTGAGAATTTAAAAAGTAAGGAATATGAATGTTTTATTTACATTCTGCATGATATCAACAGCAAGAACCAAACTTATTAGTAACTAACATATAAAACAGCGACCCCAGGCTATCAAGGGGTGCCGAGAATCCCACTTTGAGGACCACTGATCTTAATGATTATTGTTGGAGTATATTTAATTCAAGAAAGCGCCATATAGTAATAAATTGTACACTTTTCTCACAAATCTTGTTGTATTCCCGAAAACGTTGCACAAAGAATGTTTACAGCTATATCTGTGTGTAATATTCAAGATTATGTTTCTAAATATAGTTTATTAATTAGAAACTAGATAGCAAAAACGTATACATTTCCAAAATTCGATAAGCTCAATCTATTGAAAAATAATGTTAAGTTTCAATTTTTAATTACTAAATGCTCTCTTTTCAGTTACCACCTCTCCATCTCCATTGACACTGTGGTATCAGCAGTGTTGGGTGTCTTCAGTGTCACCACAGGACACTTACCCAAGTTCAGGGCCTCTGGGGGCACCGACAGGGAGAATGTCGCCCTACAGAACATACAGGCCCGTGTGCGCATGATAACTGCCTACCTATTTGCTCAGGTGGGTATTTAAACTATTAACGAATTAGAACGCGCACCTGTAGAGTGCATACCTTCGCCGACGCTACCTTTTTTGTTCATTTTGACCTTTTTGTGATCTTGACCTTTGACCTGATCGCTCCCAAAATCTAATCAAATGGTTCCTGGATAATGACCAATCATCCCACTGAATTCCAGGCAATTTGGTTGGATACTTTTTGAGTTTTTCAAATAACAAGATTACAAATGTATGAAAAGAATTTTCGATCAAAACATAACTTTCCGCAATTTTTCGAAGGTAATAAGCGAAACTAACCGTGTGTGAAGAGTAAGAGTGCAGTGAAACTTTTCTCACTTCATTTTATGACATTAACTAGTAAACATACATTATCGTGACACATTCTAGAAATTATGCATATTAATATAATGGAACAGCGGAGAAATTAGGGTTAAGTGGATAAATAGTAATTTCTACCGCTAGATGGCGTTGATACACATTTGGTGAGTGTAAGTATGATAACAATTTAACAAACGCACGCACAGAGCTTTAAGTTTTCACCGCTAGATGGCGTTATTTTATAAAATCCGACAGTTCAATATCATTCTATTGTTGATGTTCACGTTTCACTGTGCCTTCAAACTAACAATCTAAGCCTCTCTCTCTATTGCAGTTGGTACTGTGGGTCCGTGGTCGCCCCGGTGGTCTGCTGGTGCTTGGTTCAGGCAATGTGGACGAGGCTCTCAGGGGCTACATGACTAAGTACGACTGCAGTTCTGCGGACATTAACCCCATTGGCGGCTTCTGCAAGACTGACCTTAAAAGCTTCCTCAAAGTGGCAGGGGAGAAGTAAGTCTGATTCTTTTTAGCTTAAAGGCCAGCTCTATAAATGCTGATCAGAATTTTGGATACAGTTAGCTAATTAATTAGCTGCTCATTGTTGTTGGTATCACTTTTCGAATTCATTCAAAATTGACTTAGAATCAAATATGATAACCTCCAAGATTTAAAAAATACCAACTGAAATATATTATAAAATATCTTTTTTTTTCTTATATGATTCAAAAATTTCTTGGAAAAAGTAGGAGGAGCTTAGCAAAAAGTGTGGTGGAAAGACTGAAAAAACCCTACGTGTGTACTGTCCCTAACGCTTCCTTTTCCTCAGACTGCAACTGCCGATACTGGCCGAAATTCTTGGTGCCGCTCCAACGGCAGAATTGGAGCCGCTATCCGAGGGAAGGGTGGTGCAAACAGATGAACAGGACATGGGTGAGTGAGACATGATATTTGGTTTCGAAAAACAGAAGAAACTCTAGTTTTTCCTTTTCTACGTATGTACAGTAGTGGCCAAAATATAAAGGTAGGCAAGAACAAGTTATCTAAATCTTTAATTTCAGGAAAAGAACAAAACACACATTGAAATTTTGCACGTATTTCCATATAGAGCTCATATGTATTCGTATGAAATTTCAAAGCATTTGGACAAATTTTCTAGCAATAGTTCCATATTTCACTGCAAACAATACATTTAGATCTGTTCAAAAGTTGAGGGTAACCATCACAAATTTTGATATATTCCCGGATATTAGCAATTAACATAATACTTTGTGAATAATTCTTTGCTAATCACTTGAATACATCTTCTACCACAAAATACTACTAATTTTACTTAAAAATGAGTTATCCATCTTCTATTCATCCTCCAGAAGTGTCCATAATTCTTCCACATTTGTTGTGTTTCCTCTCTGAGTACAGTCTTCAATTGTCGGTGCCAGAGATTTCTATTGCCACATGAAGGTCCAAAAGGATTGTTGTAGCCACATATTGTTGCTCAGCGTAAGCAGTATGGAGTTGTTGATTCCAAACCGAAGAATGGTAGACTTCCCAAAGCATTGGTGAGAGAAGATCATGCAAGTCTTCAAAGTAGCTTGCAAGGTAGTTTCAACACTTCTGGTCAAATTTCTCGTTAGATAGATGTCATGTCTGGTGGTACGGTGTCCCAGTCTACTTTTTGCTTCGACTTCAACAAGTTGGCTTGCAATCATCTGTCCCTGCATCGAAGCTTTCAATCTCTAAAAAGAAACGGCAATTGATCAGTGGTCGAAAGTACATTCTACTGATGAAAAAAAGAAAGTTAGATATGTCCGGTTCCAATGGGAAAGTACGAATTGAACGTGAAGTAGGGGAAATGTTAACTCTGAACTGCGTCAATAAAACAGTTAAGTTTGGATGTTTGTAGTGTGATGGTTTGGAGGAATATTTCTACTGCATTATTCGTATGCACGGAGGAGTTATTGCAGAAGTATGAAACAGCTCTTTTGTCTTCATACTCTCATCTATCAACAAGCAGCTGACCCTCAACCACCGAATTTCATGCAGGAAAACGTACCCTACTACTCAGATAAAAAAGTTAGGATACGAATAATTTCAATGTGTGTTTTGTACTTTTTATGAAATTAAAGATTTAGCTAACTTGTTCTTGCCTTTCCTTATCTTTTGGCCACTACTGTATAGCAGTGAACCTAGGTACTGAAACAATACTTCTGGTTCATATTTTAATAAACTCCCAGCAAAATATCATATTTATTGAAATAATTATAAAAACATCAGAAATTTTATTTATTAGCTAATGCTGGATCAAATAGCGTACAGTTCCTAGCGAATATTTTTTTTGTAGATATGTCAATGCTATACATGTTAACAGGTATGACATATGATGAGTTGTCTCAGTACGGCAAGCTGCGTAAAGTCCATGGCTGCGGTCCTTACTCCATGTTCTGCAAACTGATACACACCTGGAGGGACCTAACACCTGCACAGGTATGAACCTACATCACAATTCACTAAACAGATTCATGTATAGACAGAGAAAAGTGTAGCTAATGATTTAAAAAATGAAATTTCACAGTTTACTAGTATCATATTTTCAAAAAGAATTGTAATGTCGTAGACCTAGGTTTGCAGAACTATTAGATAGCACTTTCTTATATGGCCGAAGATGTAGTACTGACTGATAATTCGTAACTTACCCTAATCAAAAAAGTGGATAAATATGATAATAACTCAGATCAAACCCTAAACAAATTTCCCCAAATGAATGCGGGGTTTAAAATCCCCTACCCGCTAATTGGTTGATTTTCTTTTCCAGGTGGCTGACAAGGTGAAGTTTTTCTTCCGTTACTACAGTGTTCACCGCCACAAGATGACTGTACTCACCCCCGCCTATCACGCCGAGACCTACTCACCAGACGATAACCGCTTTGATCATAGGCCTTTCCTATACAACTACAGGTGGACCTGGCAGTTCGTCTCTATTGATGCTGCCGTGAGTTACAGGACAAATAGACTGGTTCTACCTAATAAGTTTATTTAATTTTTCAATCATTTCCCAACAATGTATGTAAGAGAACTGGAATTACTCTTGTACACTGACTAAAGCACAAAAACAGGAAAATTGTAGAGGAAACATTAAGGCCCGATAAACTTAATGCTTTCAGGGCAACCTATTTCAAAAAAAAAGTCATCTTAGCAGACACTAGCTATGTGAAAAATATATAGTAGCTAATATCCTGAAACCGCTGAGAAATTAGGGTTAAAATGGATGAATAGTCAGTTAAGACGCTGCATGGTGTTGCAATGCTACAGTAGCTATCAATTCAAGATGGCGTAATATTATAAAATTGAATTATAAATAGCTAGTTCATATTTTTCCATTATTCAAGTTCCCGAATAATTTATTCCCTTTTCAGTCAAAGTTTATAAAGTATCACTGTTTTTTATAATGAAATATCAAAACTGTTCAATTTTATTTAGCTACAACTAAATGTTCCCCACAGGTAAAGAAACTGTCTGAGGTTAGACAAGTGCCCCAAAGGTCAGAGTCGCAATCTGTTCCAAAGCAGGTGGAGGGGGGCAAGAGGAGGGAGGGGACAGGAGGAGCAGGAGGGACTCCATCGAATCAAGGAGGAGGTAAGTAGTCATTAGGGCAATCAACTATTTCACGATCCTTTTTTCCTTTGATAATTACCGAAAGGAAAATTTCCAACGAGCATTAGGTACTTTATACTAATCATCACTAGGGTTTTGACAATATGCTTTTGAAATCCTAGATCCTGAAGATATTATAGACGGAGAGAATTAAAGAGTATTGAATGGTTCTACACCAGCGGTAGCGTCGACCTGGGTAGTGGGTATTCCATCGCACTCAGAGTATCAGGGCAATTAATCTCACCCGTTTCTTAACGGTGAAGGAGTGATAATTTCAGAAAACTGATTACACCATTAAAAAGATCGCAATTTCTCTTATAAATATAGTAAATTTCATTCATTTTCGTTCTATGAAAGTATAAAATAATTTAGAGTAAACAATAGAGTGCTTCTTTCACCCTATAAAACTTTATTTGAGATTTTATTAAATTCCTGCAACCTTAACACTGGGTTGTACAATTATGTTTGAAATCCCACCGAAATTTACATGAACACAGTAAAAGATGCCATCAAAATTAAATATAAACGGTTTAAAAAAATATGCACTTATACGGTAGTTATAGCCTGACAGGTAGTGCGTTGAATTACCCCACATGCCATAAAGTGCATGAGGTAATTAATTGCAGTTTCCTTAGAGATAATCAATGCAAAGCTCATTATTACGTCACATTAGTTAAAATACATCTCCCCCTATCTGCTATGACGCTGCAGTAAATCTTCCCTGAATTGCAATGACGCTGCCGTGAATCTGCCCCAAACTGTTATGTCGCTGACGTGAATCAGCCCCGCAATTAATTACCCCAAATGTGCGAGATAATTACCCCAATTCTCAGTAATAGTCAGTCGCGTTGTTTTTTATTATTAAATAACGAACCATAAGAGATAAAAAGTTGAAATTTGCTATAAGTCATTGTCAAAGTGATATCTTTAAATGGTGTAAGTATGAAGTTTCTAGCTCGCTTAGATTTAATGCTAGATCAAAGTTTGCGGGAAAGTGCGATGGAATACCCCGGTCGACTAGTAGCTATATAGTATTCGATACCATTTCATTTCGTCTGTGATATTCTTAATATGTATGATTTTAAAAGCATAAGGTCATAACCCTCTATTCTGCACAGGGAATGAATTTTGATATTCATAAGTCAACATAGTTTGTAATAATGACCATTGGAACTTTTCCATCCTGTAGCTAATATTCAAGAACAGGGGTTCTCAAAGTGAGTTCTCCTGCACTCCTTTGTTACTTTTAAGGTTTGGATGTTGTCATGCACAAAATACATATGAACTTTTTCTAATATCAAACTAACCAAATATGTATATTAGAATTGTAGTGAAGAGGAAATGAGTATCTCTGTGTTTATAATGGTGTCAGTGGTGTATATATGTACCAGTTTGTCCATCAGTAGTAATATAGCTACATAATGGTACAAATGTGTAGCACAAATCTATCATTCAAAATATGTGCTAATAACAGTACATAATCATAATATTGAATTAGCTACTGGTGAATATTGTTATTTAAAGTAACTAAATTTATCTTTCATTTCAGGCAATGGTGAAGCACCTCGTCAAGGGGTACAAGTGGCAGTACTGAGTGAGACTACTGACCCTGCAGTAACACTAGTACTGCCCCCTGATACTGACCACTCCTCCATTGACACCAGTAACTCCGACTCTACTAGTTACTATACTGCAACTAGTGGCTCCGTCTGCTCTGTGGGAAAGGTGAGGCAGGTAGGGGACATGTCTTTGAGAACGTTCAGATGGATATAAGAGGAGTTGTGGGTCTGATAATTGGACAAGGGGTCTGTCCTGAGACTAACTCTAGGTAGGCCGCCTTTTTGTTACATTAGTTGAATTTTCCTCTGCCATATCCATGGTTTAGCAGACTGACGGTTTTTTCTGCATTGATTTAGGCGAGACTTTTTCTACTTGCAGTTAGAGAATAGCATTAGTGTTATGCTCTTCAACTACGGGGTCTTATATTATTGTGTTAGGTAGACTTGTATTCTTCATTTTCCTCTTCTATCTGTGAGTGCAGCCACCGTGCTTGTGTCCCATTCCTTGGCAAGTGACTGCGGTAGCTTTTCTGCATCCTGGTGATGTGGGTAGCTCTCTCTTCATTCCCATCTCTGTTGACATCTGGAAAACATAATTTATTAATACAATATCTTAGTAACTTATAATGAACGCTATTAAACTTTACATATAAATGTTACCTAATATTATATAATTTGTTTCAGTACCAACTTTCTTCGTGCAAAGACGAACTTATCAACATGGCTGAAAGTGGAGGTCTGAGGGACAACTCCATCTACACCGTCAACTGAACAAGAATCCGACGATGGACGGAGCTTTTGGTATACCTATCAGATGTTCCGACGAAGGACAGGAGTGCTTACACTGCCAATACTAGGGAGAAATATGCACCTAATGATGTTTTTAACTTGTTACAGTTTGTGAAGATTCTATTTGGTGTTCCGTAGACTAATGGTGAAACACAATAAGTTAAACATGTGCTTGACGTCTAAAAAGATTTATTGTCAGAGTTAGGAATTAGGTGATAAAGAGTTTGACTTTTGATCGAGAAGATGTTAGTGTGCGTACCTACGTTTCAATTTTAACCATTTCTTTACAGTGAGATAGAGTATGAACTATTCCAGCGATTTATCGGACTGTTCAAAAAATATAATTATTCATTGCAATTTGTATCCCTGATACTGTTAACTCGTTACTCTTTACTTTATTTTGTATCGTGGATACCAAATAGCTATAATTGAAGTAAATTACTAATTATTCAACATATTTTTTTTCTTATATGATCAATTGATTAACTAAGAACTTCTATGGACTTATTATCCGTTATAAAGGCCAGACAAAGTACGGTAGACAAAGGGTTAAAATTGAAATAGTTCACTAGGTAGATACACTGAATTACATTTAGCAACTCCTGGCAATTGATATGATTTTAAAAGCATAAACCACCACTTCCCAATCGTTTGTCCCACCATTAGCTAGAAACTGTAACACAAAATGTGGGAATTGTAATAAGAAGCACAAAATTTAGATTACGAAACTATAGGCATTCCGTAGGTTGTAAAACAACATTCTGTTTATGATCTCTAGTTTGATAATTGTAATTTAGATGAAGCTTGTAGCTGGTTAGTTGTTAAATTTTATTGTTAATTTAACGTTTTATCGTTCAGCATAGCAAACTGGCATTTACATTCAGTTTTAAGTGATTTAAATATTTAAGCTATAGGAAATTAGTATATTTAAGTTTTTTTTTTCTGTGCAAAGTATATAAGCCTTATTATTACCTTAAAGGTTAAAACAGTCTAGATTATTAAGATACCAATTCACCTTTTAGCTACCTTAGTTCTTTAGGAGAATTACTTTTATTCACATGTTTTGGAGACAATCTGCTATTTCTAGTCAATAATTAAATGCATTTTAGAGAAAAGTCTAGTAGAGATGAAGGGAAAGGGACAGAAGAGGTAGCGATACCGTAAAGCTATTGCTGTAATGAGAACAAAATCACTGTTTATCTCGAAAATGTTCATATCGCTCATTAATTTCAGTAACGGCATATCTCTTAAATGTTCATATCGCTCATTAATTTCAATAACGGCATATCTCTAAAATGTTCATATCGCTCATTAATTTCAATAACGGCATATCTCTAAAATGTTCATTTTTTACCAGACTGGTTTTTAAATTTTTATCATCAGTTTAAATGAATCATAGCTAACATCTTATTGAGTTTAAATGAACATTTCATTGGTAAAAAAGGCTTATAAATAAACCCATAATGGTAGAGATTCGAAATTTCTGCACAAGATGGCGTATGTAACCAAATATTGGCGATTGTTTGAGTTATAACGATAATGAAAATGATAAGCTGTTTGGCAATTATTATCGGTATCGTTACCTTTTTAGTGGAACACTCACTGTACTAGTGACAATAAAGTAGGTTGCTGCTTCTGTTGTAGGTAGTACTTAGGTAGATAGAGGCCCTTATTTACTGCAGTAGTTAATATTTAAGACAAACCAGTACAAGATCTACCAAAAGACAGTCACTTTTATTTAACTTAGAGAGTAGGGGTAGATACTTATAAAAAATACTGTGCCTACCTACTTCTAAAGTAGGTAGGTACCTACACAAGTCATCGTACCTACAGTCACACTATAGGTGACTACAACACTGTAGTCACTGCTGTACCTACAGTAACTCATTTACTGTAGTCTTATTCACTATGCTCTGACAAATCAAACCAAATAAATAAACTACTTTATTTTGCTCAACCTAATTAGTCAAAAGTTCATTTTATTCCAAACCTCTGAAGGCAAGCAAGGTAAGGGATCTACCTAAGTGGTAGGTAGACCCTTTACTTGATTGAGGTATAAATGGTAAAGAACCTACCTAACATTTTGAAAATCACCCTCAGTCATGTAAGGTAGAGACTCTACCCCTTACCTTTCTGCCTATCACTGTAACTCTACTACCCTGTAAACTATCTATGCAATTCGCTGTAGTTTTAGCGTGAAGTTTTACCCTGTATGTTGTTGTACTGGTGATTTGAATTACTATTTCATTATTATCTAACGTTTGGAAATGCATTTGTTATTATGTAGCAATTAGACGTATGAAGGTTACTGTATGCGTTATTAGCTATATACTTTATTATACGTAGCTATATACGTATACACGTTATAATATATATACGTTATAATTATATACGTATATAAGTTATTATACATATAGACGTTATAGTTAAATGCGTTTATTCTTATTTTCATTTCTTT